>CM042225.1:5988110-6465610 GCA_023566465.1 Cottus gobio
TGCAAAAAGTCTAGAAAGGGATGCACAACAACTACAAAGAAACTGAAAACAACTACGAACTAAAAGGACAACAAAGAGACGCAAAACGACTAGAAAAGGATGCAAAACAACCACAATGTGATGCAAAATGACTACAAAGAGACACAAAACTACTACAAAGGGATGCAAAACAACTACAGCAATAAAAAATGACTACAAAGAGATACCAAACTACTACAAAGGGATGCTAAATGACTACAAAGGGATACCAAACTACTACAAAGGGATGCTAAATGACTACAAAGGGATACCAAACTACTACAAAGGGATGCTAAATAACTACAGTGATACCAAACGACTACAGAGATGCAAAATAACTACAAAGAGACACAAAACAATTACAAAGAGATGCCAAATATAAAAAGAGGGACACAAAATGTCCACAAAGAGATGAAAAGACGTGCTTTTTGTCTTAATCCAGGGGACGGTTGCCTCATAACCATCATAACCACGGTTCTAGACCATTCAAAGTTACCAATAGCAGTGATGTATTGATATTATTTCATGTAAGAATATTTAAAGTTGTTTACTCGGCTTTCATTTATTACCACGGCTTCTGTTTGTGTCTTTTTCCTCATGTCCTCATGTTCTGCATGGATGTGTGTTTACTGCCATGTTGTAATGTTGATGTCGAGCTGTTTGTCTCATCACTTCCTGTCTGCTTCCCTCTGGTTGACACTGTCACCATCGCCTCCACTTTCATGTTTCACAATCACTGCTTTTTCTGGAAGTGACTCCTTATACAAACACATTCATTCGGTAAACAAACTCATTTTTCATTTATAGATCAACAACCCTCTTTTTCTGTTCTTGTAAAAAAGAAATCTTAATGTTCCAGAAGAGCTTAGTCGTGCTCTAGTTTCTACATTCCTCTCGGGACCTCCTCATCTAACTGAGGGGGTTGACCACGGAGGATTTTTATTTCTTTACGGACAATGTTGGGGGAGCTGGACCGAGTTTATTTGTTCTCCACATATCATCAGTACACTGCAGGATAAAGTCTCCCAATAATCTGTTTGCAACTTCTTAAACAATAAAAGCTTCGGTTCAAGTGTTTCTTTTTCCACCAACAAAAAACAAAGTTTTAATACAGAGTTAGAAACTGGTGAGAAAAAGCTTACTCAAGACCAAACTGATACCTTTATTTTGAAATACACAACCCCTCAGCATCCCTGCGCAAATATTTAATGTCCTGCTGAATGCTGAGAGGAGATGATGATTGACTATGTCCTGTTACTTTAATTAAAGATCATTATATTGGGTTTGGAAGTACACATTTATTTAAACTTTATTTAATCGTGTAGTCTCACTGAGATCAAACGACCTGCGTCACTCCATGAAAACACACACAAGTTCAAGTGCATCACCCAGATGTGCCCGACTGATAAATCCAGAGATGTGCCTTTTGGGAAAGCATTTGTTCAGTGAAATGGTAAATGTTCCTTATTTTTTTGCTGCTCTGAACAGTGATCTAACTGTAAATCCATTGTTTCTACATCAGAACGAAACCTTCTGACCATGTCATTTCCTGTGGAGAGCTATGACATCACCGATGACACGTACACGCCCCCCCCCCCCCCCCCCCCCCGTGCCAGGAAATTCCTCCGTATCCCGAGCTGCTATAACACACACAGACACACACCAAAAATACACACTTTGAAACACATAAAACATACAAACGTACGCTAATTATTGATTAATTGAACTACCACGTTGTCATTTCATACACAACATATATTATAATGCTTCTGCTGTTGCCTAGGCCCTGATATGTGGCAACTTCTCCTGCACCAGTGGGGGAAAACACATTCATATCTCTTAATTCAATAAAAGTAGTAATACTAGAGAGTATAAATACTCTTTTACGCCCGGGCCACGGCGCCCAGCTGAGCAGAGCATGTGCATCGCTGAACCTTTCATGGCTGCAATCTCACCGGCGACACATCTCGAGTCTCGCCTACTTTATTTCCTGTGTGACGGGTGTGGTTCACAGAGAAAATAGACCCAAAAGATCTGGCTCTGGTGTGGCTGCTCTAACCTGTTATGAGCGTAACGTTGCATCTGGTAAAGGTGGAGCTCATCATCTCCACCAGGAGTAAGTGTGTTTGGTTGTGTGTGTGTGTGTGTGTGTGTGTGTGTGTGTCTGTCTGTCTGTCTGTCCGCAGCTAATCTCACAGGAACCTCAAGGGTCACAGGAGCGCAGCTGCAATGTGTAAAAATGTCACTTTGTAGCTGCGTTTTTTGGTGATCGTTCGATAAAAAGATTGCGATAAAAAGAGACGGAGAAAAACAAATTGTGGGGATTTTCTGAGCTGGACTCTGAATGATGATCCCTGAGGACCAAAGACTGGAGGGATCTGTTCTGACGAGTGATCCGCAGGCTTCATTCAGATATCAGCGCTTTATCTATTCTATAGTGTTGGTCCTCGCACGAGATGGAAAGGTCATGGGGTCATTACAATGTAAGGGTTCACCATCTGGAGAGCAGGAACATCTGCAGCCAGTTCAATGGAAATGTGACATTGTTGAGATATTTATCTCTTGGCTGTTGTTGTTTTTTTCCTCTTCCATACTTAAGATGCATTCTTCTCTGCCCCATTCTGTTGATTGTGTTGAGTTCAAAAGGTGTCATGGGGAGTTTAAAGTGCAAAAATGTATAAATTCTGCTCACAAATGAATACATGTGAAGTGTGGATCAAACTTCTTGCGATCAAAGTTTTTGAAATGCTCAACATGGTGTCCCAAACAAAGCAAAATGAATCCACGCTCCTACATTTATAAATTATGTGCACAAAATACAAACATAAAAACACATTAATGCAAGAGCACACATTAGTTTTTCGTTTTTCACGACACCGGCTGGACTCCATATGTTGCGGACTCAACAAACCACAACAACCACAGCAAAAACAAAGGATGTTTTGCAACATTTGAGGTTCTGAAGGGAATATTTTGGAGTTGGTCAGGAAGATTCAGCCCTAATCTGAGAGTAAAAAGTAAGAAACCCTCAAAACAAAATCCCATTGTCACTTGTGTATGTATGTATGTTGAGCAAAACATTCGCTCATGGAACTGAGACAATACCAGAAATAAATACCTCCTCTGACTGTTGGTCATGATCAAATTCTCCGTCTCAGCAGAATATTTCCACCTGTGTGATCATCAGTCTGATAGCATCACTGCCTTTAAATCCTGTTTTTTTCTCTCCCCACTTTTCTCTGGACACTGCCAGCTGTGTGTCTCCTGATAAGGGCTGAATGAGCAGTAAATGGTGCCTTCATGGTCACACTATCTGCAGCTTGAGCTTCCTTTGATCTGAATCAGGCTGCTCACTGAGCATCTTCCTCTTCCTCTTCGGTTCAAGTTGGATGAACTTTTACTTTGAAAGGATTCCAGTGAGGCCTTCGATCAGAAGATCAGCAGCAATTCAAGCAGCCGACTCGGTTGAAGGTCACAACAGCAAGACTAACGAACTGATGTTCATTTTCACCCTGAAGGCCACCACGACGGACAGGAAGACTTTCCTTCAAAATAAGAGCATGCATTTCTCTGTCTTTTTCTCTTCAAGATGATTTCAGAGCCATGAAGTGAAACAAACGACTAAAAGGAAAGACGGAAAAAAATCTAAAAACTACATTAATGATGTGGAAAATGATCAGCATGTAAAGTCAATGGGATATTTAATTAAATTTTGTTTTGCTTCTTTATTTGAACAAGGACAATGCATAATGAACACTAACCTGAAGGAGAGATTTAATGCACCGCATTTTGTAGCAATTTTTATTCCACCATAGTAACTGGGATGGTACAAGAAATAATGAAATATATCAAATAAATTAGACATAAAAAGAAGATTAGACATAAAAAAACAAGAATACTTCTTTAAGTTCCTCCGAAACCTCAGATTTTCTCTCCTTTCAGTTAAACAACAAACATTTCCAACTCTACTTCATCAGCACTTAACTACCTGTTGACGTCTGACCTCTGAAGCATGCATACCCCCCTTCACCCCCCCCCCCCACACACACACACACACACTCACACATCCCAGACTGCAAATGTGGAAAGCTGCTCTCCATTACAGCAAAACAGCACAAAGAGCTCCGATTGTGAACGATGTCATTAAAGCAGCTGTTTAAAGTGTGTCTGGGGGGGAGGGGGGGTGGGGGGTGGGGGTGGGGGGGGTTAATGGAGGGTTGTTTTGTTAAGAGCCCTCGGGGATCAGGGATCATTTTATCAGCGAATCTGCGGACGGGTCCTGCAGTCTGATGCTGGATGTGGGTCAGAATAGTGACGGAGGCCCGCATGGACGCGCTCGAGACATTTAATCCTCCTTTTTGGTCTCAGAAACCCATTTCTAAAGGTTTCTCCTAAAACTAGCATCCAAATCAAAAATGCAGCAGATCAGCTCCCTAATCAGTCAAATTGACGTTTACGTACCCTTTAACTCTTCGTATTACAAAAGTGTAAAAATATCCAAAATATCCATAAATCAAGCACAACGAATAGTAAAAGTAAAGGTAAAGTAAAGGTCACATTAAAACTGTATTTCTTCATTAGAGTCAAGCTGCAGTTATTAGTGTCATTTAGTTAGTAAGTATTATTTATTTTAAGTGTGCATGCAGGTGGAGTTGGTGATTTCCTCTCAAGCAACATTATTATTATTATTATTATTATTATTAAAGATGCAAACGTAACGATGCTCGTCTGGCCTTTGGACTATGTGGTGAAGAATTATAAGATCCAGGAGTGTAAGAAGTATTCAGATCCTTTATCGTATCGTCTGGCGATGATTTAGGGTTTTATTGTTTTCAAACTCGTAAACTTAAAACAACCCGGTTCTCAGGTCCAGTCTCGCATCTCAAGCTGATGATCGGACCGTAAACAAGAGCAGCACACGGAAAAGAAGGTCTTGATGTCAGAATGACAATAAATTACCCATGACCCCCTTGACCCCCTTGTACAGGTATGAAATGTGAACTTCAACATGGAGGAGATGGAGAAGAGGGAACATGAGTGGTCTTCTAACAAAATTCCTGACTTGAAAATATCCAAACAGATTATATTGTGACAAGTTGTAAGTGTTTTATGAACAGAAGCCTTTTTCACATCCATAAAGACAAGTAAAAAGGTGATTATTAGTGACAGGGCTACTAAAGGTGTGGAAGAGTTATTGGACAAAATATGTTTCAGTCTGGGCTGAAGTGGCGGGCAGACAGACTGCAGCTACAGGTTTTATTTTTACACATGAAATAATAAACTGCAGTTAGAGATCGTTTTCTGCTCAGTGTGAAACCTGTTAGGAGCGGCTCGGTCTAATACCTGGAGGACAGACACATAGAGGACACCTAGAGTCTGTCTGAGACTCATAAAATCATAAAATAAATGTGTGGCGTCTGGACTGTGTGTGTGTGTGTGTGTGTGTGTGTGTGTGTCAGCAGCAGCCTGGGTGGTACCAGCCTATTATAAGCATGCTGGCAGTCAAAACAGGGAGTGCTCCCTGCTTCATACTTCTGTATGCAATAGGTGTGTGTGTGTGTGTGTGTGTGTGTGTGTGTGTGTGTGTGTGCGTGTTCATCTCCACAACATTTCAGAAGGAAATACTGTACTTTTTACTGTACTGTATTTAGTCAAAGGTTTTAGTTGCTTTGCAGATTCAGAATTATACTCAATGATTAGTATTATGTAATAAACCACCCAGCAGTATATAAAGTAATAAAATGAGTTTAATTATCCTCTGAAACATTAAAGTGATGAACACATAAATACATTTATAATGAAATAAAACATATCATATATTATTCTGAAGTGGGCCATTGTACATATTTTACTTCTAAAAGGTTGTATACTAAAGTCTAATTGTGCTTGTAAGAGAATATTTCTATAATTTGGTATCTTCTTTCTTTTTAAGTATATGGATATACTTTATGGATAATTTTGGTATATTCTATCTCTTTCCCAACTCAACAACAAAATAAATCAGTTATGTTCCAAAATCCCATTAAACATCACAAAAAATAGTATAAATATACAGTCAGCAGGTTTAGGCCAGTGGTTCCCAACATCGGGGTCAGGCCCCTCTAAAGGGTCACCAGATAAACCTGAAGGGTCACGTGATGATTGATGAGAGAGGAAAGAAGTTCTGATACTAAAATATGTTTTCAGTTTCAGTCTTATGTTCATTTAAACTTGTATTTAAATGAAAGCATGTGATAAATGTCTTCTGTAAAGTTTACTGTAACTAAAGCTGTAGTAAAAAGAGCAATAGATCTCTTTGAGTACTTTGTTACATTGTTACACTAATGGCTTCCATCATCTCTAATAACTTGTGCATAATGTTGTTATTACTGGCAGGAAGCATGGACTGGTTTGCCAAAATAAGCCAGAATTGCACGTGTGCAATGTTGTATTTGGTGAAAATAGGGATTTTTAGGTTGGTTGCATAACCCAGAACAGTATCATTAAAACAGAATATATGACTTGCCCTACTTTTAATCTTCTATTCATCAGCTGATTATTTTCTTGATTTATCGTTGTTGAAAAAAATGTCCATTCCAGAGATGTCCGAGGGACCAAAACCCCAAAACATGTCCAGTTTACTGTGATACAGTCTGACTCACAGGATGTAGACTGCGCCTGCCACAATATCATCCTCCCCTTCCGTTAGCTGCGTGTTTCTGTTCTCAAAACCCCCGACGCTACGTGAAACACCAACAACCTGCGCGCTGAAAATGTTAAATTGACAAAGATTTGGATGGTGCAATAAGGAAAGTCTGTTCTGTTCTTTGGGTGAATGGTTAAAGACATCCAGAGGAAGTGTTATGAAGACTCTCGTGCCTGACGTTGATCCTTATTGTGACACTTCTGTCAGAGTTTATTTAATCTTTTAACCCAGGGGTGTTTCCTTTTGAACTTATTTTACCATTTTAATGCCAGTGCTCCCAAAATGTTGCACCAAAACCAGTTCCCTCAGACACACCGTTGCATTCTGGGCCCAAGACGGCTGTGATTGGTTGAAAGAAATTAGAAGAATTACCAGAAAGTGGTCGTATGCCTCCACGACCCAGTCAAGCAGTTAACATGTGTGTCTGTACAAAATGATCATTTTATCCTATGAGACATTTTTTGAGATATCACATGCACGAGAATGGGATGGACATGTGAGGTCACAGTAACCTTGACCTTTGACCTTTTGACAACCCACAACCATAATGCCTTCATCCCTGGCCATACAATGATGAAAATCAGCAAATATTTCACAATTGAGACCCTGGAGGTGCTAAAAGTTTGACTTTGATGATTAATCAATTATTGAAAGAGTGACAGATTAATTTCCATCAATTTATTGATTAACTGACTGCTTTCTACGTCCAATAGAACTTTTTTAGAAAGGAAATATGAATAAGTGGTTCTTTGGACTCACCCGGTTCGGGCTGGGTAGCTCCCTCTCTCTCCCAGAGGAGGGGTCTCTGTCGCCCCGGGGTGAAGCCTCTCGAGGTGGTCTGGAAACACTGCTGCTCCTCCTCCTCCCCCTCCTCCTCTTCCTCCTCCTCTTGCTCCCAGATCCTCCTCATCCTCGTCCACCTCAGGGTCTCGTGCTCTCACCTCACAGTGAGCGCTCACCAGTAAGCCCAGTACCAGCACCAGTCCTCCCACTGCCGTCATGTCTGCTCCCCTCCACATCACCGAGTGGACGCTCATGCGACCACCGGCTGCTTTTAAACGGCTGGGGGGGGGGGGGGGGGGGGATAGAGGCCACACCCCCTGTTTCCTCTGCTCCCCCTCTCCCTTTTTTCTCAACAGGCTTCTTCTCCTCTGTCTTTATTACATTTTATATATCATCTATAATTCTGTTGCTTAATGTTGCTGCTATAAGATGGGACTATGTCTAATGACTATGTATACTGCTGGGTAGCTTAATGTATTAGCTGATCAGAGTGAGGTAACGACGACGTTTCACCTCTTTAATAAAGTCCTTTACTCTGTCTGTCTTCATGTTTATCCTGTGGAAGTGATAAGAACAGGAAATCCACAGAGCTGCAGGAGAAATTACCTCCTTCCTTTCTGTGTGTGTGTGTGTGTGTGTGTGTGTGTGTGTGTGTGCTTGACGGCATTCTTCAAAGGGCTGTTAGGGTTAAGACTTGGTTTGAGGGTTTAACGTGTCACAATTAAATGTGCGGCAATAAAAGTAAGTTTATAATATGAATAAAATGCACCACACTAATTCTAATTCACATTTCCGCTGCAATACGATAAGACGTCAGACAGAAGATAAGGGCAACAAAAACAAAACAGAGCTGGGGAGATCATGTCAGCTTTACAATCATCAATATTCAGTTTGAAAAACCTTCGTTCAACAAGATATTTTGATAGAATTACATTCCATTGATGAGAAGTATTGGAATGAAACCAGAACCACAACGATGAGAAGATATCTGACCCTGTAACAGCATCACATAATCAATCAAACCAAATACAGGTAAGACGTCTCACTCTGACTCTTTTCTACTGCGTTGTTTTTGGTCGCTCATTCACAACAGAGGGGTGGATTATGGTGAGTTGAAGGGAACTGAAGTGGAGGAGGGAGAGTCGGAGGGGGGGAGAGTCGGAGGGAGGAAGGCCGGCGGTTCCTGTCCCGGCTGAGAGAGCCCGGGACTTTTCCACTGGGGGCGGGGGGAGGGGGGAGGGGGGGTTGGATGGATGGATGGGGGTCATTTCCGAGGATTGTTTCAGAGCAGTTTGGAGATGGAGGGTTGAAAAGTACGGCAAAGAAAGAGAAAGTTAAGAAGGACACTGTTTGAGGGGGTTTGTATGAATGGTATTGATCAGTTTTGGAGATATTTATCAAATGTATGGGCAGAGCAAATTTAAAAACAATATTTGTAACAAGACAGCATCAGTGGAAAGTAACTCATTTCCTCAAGTGCTTTACTTATGTACAGTTTTAAGGTACTTTTACTTTACTTGAGTACTTATACTTCATACTTCTACACCACTCCATCTCTAAGGTAACCATTTCATAGTGAAACGTTTTACAAAGAGATTATTTAAAAGGCAAATTATTACAGTGAAAAAAGTTAACGGGAAATGTTTTGCAGAAAAAGGTTTAACAGTGAAAACTATTAAAGCTAATAGTTTAAATTGATGCTATATATATATATATATATATATATATATATATATATCCATTTCTGTGTAAAAGAGCACACATTTCGAAACAAATATCAAATAGGCCTATTTTGTCATAAATAACCTGACACAAACTGTATCATTAGAGGGAGATTTAATATGAAAGTTCACATTGTATATGTTTATTAATACATAATTATGTTCACAATAAATTCCCCCTCCTGGTGAGAGGAGAGAGCTAAGAGGGGGGAGGCAAAACTGAAACTATCATACTGGCTCTCAGAACATAGTTCAGGTTAAGTTGATCACCAGTTTGAGACTGTTGAACCCGAGTCAGCCACCAGGGGGAGACAAATACTAATCAATGACTGACGAGCGGCTTCTTATCTGGTTGTAATATGTAGACTACACAGCACACATTGTTAAATCTGTAATTAAACTTGTGGATCAAAATCCTCTACATTGAGAAAAATGACTGGTATGGTGTTTATCTCGATGCATGACTCTTAAAAAGGAAAGAAAGGCTGCACAATTAGATGAAACCAAATGGGTGCTTGGATCAATTCTTTTAATATTATAAGAAATGTCACTGAAAAAGAAAAGTTGATTTGAAAAAGTATTTATTGCGACAGAAACAAGCAAAGTTGTCATCAACTTGATTAATAATGCATTCATGCATATTATAGTCCATAAACCGCAAATTAGTCCCACTACAATGTTACACACTTCCTTTAATACATTAAATACATTTAATTCATGACATATTCTAGGTGGATTACGTATTATAAACACTTGATGTACAAAACTTGTATGCAGTTGTTAAAGGAACAAATGAACAATTCAGAAGCCGGGTACATTCAGAGAAAACTCCTTTTTTTTAATGACTATTGCCTGGGAACAAACTGGAGTTTTATTGGCTGTTTCGGTTGGACCATCCAATTAAACTCCAACGGGATCTAAAAGGGAGAAATAAATGTGAAATAAGGGACATGGCAACGAAGGAGCATGACAGTGTGAATGCACATGGATGTGTGTGTGTGTGTGTGTGTGTGTGTGTGTGTGTGTGTGTGTGTGTGTTGCCCTCACCACAGTGTCCTTGCATGTTTGCACGGTGTAACTCTGCAGGAGACGGACGAGAACCGTCTTCATGGTGAGGACGGCGTAGCGCATCCCGATGCAGTTACGAGGGCCGAGTCCGAACGGCATGTACGCGTACGGGTTCACCTCCTCCCCGCCGTCTTTACTGAACCTGCACACACTTGCTCCTGAGATCATGAATAAGTCACCGCCTTTGTGAGTAGAAGCCATCGTTATTTCATGATTGGGGAATGGGGAAGAGGTGAGCATGGAGGATGAACGAGTCAGGTGACTGGGACAGGAGGGAAAGTCAGAGGACATCTAGTGGACAGATGGAGAACTGCACTCACGAGGCCTCTGTCCTGTTTAGTAAACTTCAGAAATTAATATTCATCACATATATGTCTTCATATTTAAATGTATATTACTCGACACTTTCTCTTCATTTAATTCTCACATTAATTCTCCAAAAACACAGGTCGACCATCGTCATCTTTCCTTTGAAAGAAAATTTGAAAGGTAAAAATCTTAAAAAAGTAAAAGTTTTAAAAGGTATAAGAAGTCAGGCATACAAATTGCAATACAGCAATATGTATTAACTTCTGAAAAAAAAAAATAGTTCTACGGTTGCACCACATTTGATAGTTTACCATTATGCCGCTTACATGTTATCAGCTGCTGCATCACAGTCAAGAGTTAACTTTCACTATTGAGCCAACATGGACGAAAAACGGAAATTTTAACATCGACAATTTCATAACAGCTGTGCAACTCTGAAGAAGAAGAGTGTGTGTGTGTGTGTGTGTGTGTGTGTGTGTGTATGTGTGGACTTTATGGTTACATAAATGAGGGTTCTCTCTCATAGATTCACGAATGCAAAGAATGGAAGCTTAAGGGCATGTTTACCTCTCGGGTCTGAAAAGCTCAGGTGAGCTCCAAAAGCGTGGGTCCTTGTGTAATAGGTGCACTGGAACGGTAACCAGGGCTCCTTCAGGGATGGTGAGGCCGTGCACCTGGGCAGTTTTTTTGCACACCCTCTCAAGCCGAGGTGCGGTGGGACTCAAACGCTGGGACTCGAGCAGAACCTGGTCCAGGTATTCTAGAGCGACCACGTCCTTGTATCGAAGTGGAGCCTACGGGGAAAAAGGTGAACGGGCGAGGATTAGAACAACACACAACGTCGGCTATTGAAAAGGTGTATTTTACGTATGGCAACGGATCGCATGCAAAGTGTGCACGTGCATCTCTCGGTAGGGCGGCATCGATTTCTTCGTGCAAGGTCTGCAACGCGTCGGGGTTGGTGGCCAGATTGTAGAGGATGTACGTGAGGGTGACGCTGGTGGTCTCGTAGCCGCCGAAGATGAAAATTAAAGCCTGGGAGAGGATCTCGTGCTCGGTCAAACCTACAACAATACAGAGCGAAATAAAAGTGCTTTCACAAGCGGAGACTTTGACATTCAGCTTCACGCGTAACACACACATTTATTTAGACATTTACACAGACATTTACTCATAAAAGACGTGTTTTCCATTTAAAAGATTTAAAAGATTACTGATTACTGTACTGGTGTTAATATATTATTATATTGTGGTTGAGCATTAGTCGTCTTCAATGTCAAAAGGAAGTTAAAAGATTGTTTAGACGTTAAAAAAAAGGGGGACATTATTTAAAGCCAACAGCAAAATGATCAGGATCACTTAATCTGCCGTTCATTTCCGTGACCAATCAGTCGTTTGTTCTATAAAATGTCAGAAGAAGACCCTCTTAAATGGACTCGTGTGTTTCTCCTGAGCTGCAGGAGCTGATGGCGGTGCAGAACAATTCAAATGTAAATGAAGAGCATCGGATCAACCTTCAGGAGTCACTGCTGCGGCGCATACGCACCTTTACTCGGCTGATCTTGTTCGCTCTTTATGTCCGATTCTGGTATCTCGTTCTGAAGCATCACCTGCAGGAAGTCCGCTCGACTCTGGATCGGAGAACATTCGACACACATTGGAAGGGTTTCACTCTTAAAAAAAAAAGGTTTGCATGATTTTCACTGAGTAGGGATGACATGCTTACAGATTCATCGGCACCGTGCTGGTCTTTAAAGCTCTTGATGACGTTGTAGAAATAATCCACACTGAGAGCGGGCATGATCTCAAGCTTCAGGAGCTTCGCCAAACGGGCGCCAAAGGGAAAAACCACTGAGAGAAGACCAAAGGGTTGTTTACATCTCGTGAGTCCAAGGCACTGACACAATGAAGGGATCTCCGCCGATAACCGAGGCGAAGGGAGCACGTACTTAGTAGAAAGAAAGGCCACAGTCTGAAGTTGAGGAGCTTCTTGAGATGAGTATTGAGGGGGTCATCTGGATTGTTTATGGCGTTGGCCTCAACGCTGAAGGAGGCACTGGTCACAACATCTAGACTATAAGGGGCCACGAATCTAGGCCGAGGAAAAGAGAGATGTGGTTTTCTTTGAGTAGTTAACATGGATTCAATGCTACAATGTTGTATTTATTTTATGGCAATACAAAAAGGGTGACCCTTCTTAGGCGATCGGTCGACTAATCAGCCTTTTTGGTCTTTTGGTCGACTAACATTTCTTGAGATGATTCGTCATTTTTTATGCTTTTTTCTTTTAGCTGAATTACTTTTTCCCCCCAAGAAAGTTATGGACACATCTCTGGTAAACACCAGATTTAAAGTGGTGCTTTTGTTTAAATTATTTTTGGAGTAACTCAGTTTTACAGATGTCTCGATTAAACAAACTCATAGATTAGTTGACCAATTGTATGATTGTTAGTTAGTCGACTAAGAACCTCTCTGCCATGTACTGACATGCTGGCATAAAGCAGATTGTCAACATACCTTTTGACATCCAGAGGTCCATCCAAATGCGTTTGTCCAAGTTTTTCAGTGAGTCGGTCGGCATAGCGAGCAACGACGGGAAAAACCTTTCAAAGAAAGTTGATTAATGTTGATAATGTATGTATGCATTTCTACCATTGATGCCAACGTCTTTCAGTGGGTCTATGTGTGTAAGACTGTAGACACACAATTGTAGATATATTCTGTCTACTAGCAGTGTTCCCACCCTTTTCTAGTGATCATTGTTTAAGGACTTTTCCAGGACATGATCCAACTGGTATGACAGACAGAGATTGCGCCACACACTGATATGTTCCTCTCAGCGGATGTCTGATTCAAAAGATGTGCTACTGTGGCTGTAACGTATCTATGATATCATTTCTGCATGGTGAGAAATTACAGTTAGATGTGCTCCCATGTGACGAGGCTCGGGGGAGTGTTCACAGCATTTCCACAACACAACAGCCAGGTGGCATCCTCTCAGTCTGAAAAGTGAAGCCAATCCGGAAGTGTATTAAACTTTCATTCTCTCTACTGGCCATCAGGGGGCGACTCCTCCGATTGTACAGAAGTCAATGAGAAAATTTGAACATTCGAAACACCAGTTTATGGTCCCAGTCGCTAGTTTTAAGTCTTCTTCAATACAGCATGATGTCCAATTAGACAATGATGGTCCCATTTAGAGTAAAATACACAATAAAGCAGGGTATTCTTTATACAGTGGTACTCGTCCACAGTCCAATTATGGTCACTTCCGTTCACTGGTTGTATAAACCAAGATAGTGATGGCCAAAATGCCAAACTGAAGGCTCCAAATCCATATATAGTCCACAAAGAACACAAGATTTGCCGGGACATTTGACCCTTTCTCTCAATTTTCATGTGTTTAAGTTGGTCAGCTGTTTTTCAGCTTTTTCCGGTCACGTGGGAACCCTGACTAGGTCAAAGGAAGCAGACTGGAGAAGAGGTGATTGAGGCCAGAGAGGAAAACCAACCTGTTTCAGTCTCCCACTGGTGAAGCACGGTGATAAAGTGCTCCGCATTCTTTTCCACCGCTCATCTTTAACTGTTGTAATTGCATCAGCCATAGGTCCTGCAACTGGATTATCCTGTGGACGTGACATCATTTCAACTGAATGTTTAGATTATTGCACAGAAGAGTTCCTCCGACATTTCTCCTTCTTTTTTCGTCCCAATAATGTGACTTCCTGTAGCAGAGACGATACAGAAATGTAACTTTCTTTCGATAGAACAGTTTCTTCTTTATTTGATTTGGATATTTGTAGGTAAGATAAAAGGATAACATGTATCTAAATAAAAAATAAAACTGTAGCAATCGTGACACATTTGTTAATAGAGATGTCAAACCTTTCAGCCGGATCAGACTAAGTTTTTTTACTAAAACCACAGATGTGATACTTTTTTTTCACTTGTAGAACAGTTAAGAATGTTGTGAGAGTTGGGTTTTTCCCAGTTGCATAAGAAGTTGTGTGTGCGGTGTGGTGTAATCCTCAAGTCTAAATCTCTGACTCTGACAAATCCAAACTTCCTCCCGACTTGAATGAAGCAGTTAGCAGCCTTGTGTTCCCTTACGGGTCAGCAAAATACGTTTGAGCTTTGAACTTGGCTGATAAGGAGGCTATAATAAGATTGTCCTAACCATGTTGGTCTAAGAACAGACCATTTGCCATACCATTATAAGTATGTTTCTTTTCTTTGTAATCTTTCTTCCCAGTGTTGTGTAATTTGATAAATGATAAACACAAGGACATTAGTTATAGAAGACTGACTCCAAATGTTACGATGTCACTTATTACGAATTTCCATGTTCTCTGGTGTACGATAACATGCAACAAGATGAGTCTCTTACCCGGCGGTTGGTAAACGTAGAGTAGCATTCCTTCACCATCACAGTTTTAATAATCTCAGGGTCTGCTATCATCAGAACTGGTAATCGTGCATCAAACAACCTGCACAAAAGAAAACACAATGTTACAGTCTAAATAAGTTATTAAACATGAACATTTTAAAAAGCATCCACGTGAGCTCAAAGGCAGAATTAAATATATGATGGTCACGATAAACTATGCCATCCAGTGGTGGAAAGTTAAGACTTTTACTCAAATACCTTGTGCTAGTCATTTACTTTATTATTCAAGTTTCCGCAACTGTAATTTACTTTGTACACTAGTTGACAGATTAAGTTACCGGTTTCATCACAATTAACATTCTACATGATTATGATATTTTACATTGACATGCTTTGAGAAAGATTAAACCGGTTGTTCCCAATGTTTGGGGGGCTTTTGACACCTCATTAATAACACCATATCGATGGCAAAACCTCCTATCTGAAAAATGCACTTTACACAATTTCTTGCAGGATGCTATTTGTTAAGGATACCCAATGCATAATACAAAAGAAAAAGAAAAGAAAATCAAAAGTGCAGATAGGAGGGTTTTCCCCACTTTTACGGCATCATTTTACAGATATGGAGGTTTTGCACTTTGGCCATCAATATATTAATTACCCTCTGATTTGTTTTAGGAGGGGGCACGGCTACTTGTTTGTACTTTTACTTCATATTCAAGCAAAGGATATGAGTACTTCTTCTACAACTGACGTCACCCGTAGGAGGAGAGAATGAGGCAACAACTCACCCCCAGACGTCCCCGTAC
The DNA here is from genome assembly GCA_023566465.1 of Cottus gobio. Taxonomy (NCBI): domain Eukaryota; kingdom Metazoa; phylum Chordata; class Actinopteri; order Perciformes; family Cottidae; genus Cottus; species Cottus gobio. The sequence continues at coordinate 6,003,891 of CM042225.1, forward strand.
TTGTCTTGGCATTCACGGTCGAAAGTAACTAATCCCTACAATAAATGTAATTTAAAAAACAAGTGTTAAAATGGTCAAGACTCTAAGCTTCCAACAGGTTCAACAGATATAGACAAGTCAGTGCCAAGCTCATGTTCAATGCTCAGGTAGCAAAACAATGCATATTATATTATACTATAAGGTTTGCGTGTGTTCACGTGCCATTACCTTTTTAAATGATAGAAGTGTTCCAACAAACGGTAAGGGCCGTGGTCCCGGTATTTTCACTTTTTTGAAAAGACTATATGGCCAAATGCCATACCTATGTTATTAAAAACACAGAGTTATAGTTATTTGACGAACATGGATCAATTATGCAACCATTATCAAGACCAAAACAAGACTCTAAAATCGCAACCTACTGAGACAGTTAGAGAAACTACTCACAGCAAGAAAAGGGCGAAAAAGAGAGCCAGCAAAGTCCAGGTGGTTGCTGAAAACAAGTTAAAGATAAACATGTTGCTTCTCGCAGAGGGAGATCTGGACAGCTGAGAAATGAGGAAAAACCGAGTGAAACTAGCGACCTTAAATGTCCGGTGGTGGGTGGAGCCCACAGACTGGAGCTCCAGGGAGTATAAATGCAGAAAGCACTCCAGTGACAGCTCGTTATTTCCTACCTGAGCACAGAGAGGCGCGTACTTACATGATCACAATACTGTTGTTGAGCTTGAAAGACTATAAGCTTATACAAAATACTGTAAAGAGCAATTATACTCCATCCAGCAGCTCTGTTTGGCTACTTAATGCAAATAAACTCTTGTTTCACCAAGCAGTAATGTGCTTTGGCAAACAGTAAATTTAGAGACTTTAAGATCAAACACGTTTAAACTCAGCTCAAATTAAATCGCAACATATTCTGCTACTGTGATAGTTACAGCAATGCAAATATGCATACATGTATATATAAAACGTGTGGTTATGTGCAGGTGTGTGGCTACAATGAAAAGAGGAAGAAGACGTGTCCTTCTTGTATTTGTTAACACACTAGTTTATCCCACTCCTTAAAAAGATAGTTACATAGTTAAAAGTATTACTTTATCTGACGATAAGCTACAATAACTGATTGCGCGAGAAAAACAAACGCGTTTGAGCTTCCTCCCGCACCGTAGATAACCCGGAAATGCAAGCCATTACGTCAACGACCAACAACCCCTTCATGTCAGCACCGGGATACTCACATCGGTCTTCTCCTTTTTAAATTGTCTAAACTGCGGCTTTTGTCCACCTTTTCGTCGGAAGGTGAACTACATTTGTCGTAGTTAGAAGGCAAGGTAAGAAACGAAACATGCATATGTCTGTAATGAGTATTTAATGACGCCATTGTCAAGCTGCCCTTGGTCTGTAAAGCGCACACACTCACACACGCACGCACAGACAAACACGTGATCTGTCGCTGTGTTTACGTAGGGGTCATATGTTGACTTTGTGTGTAACGGAACTTCACGGAAGTAACGTAAACAAAGCGTCTGCGGCCTCACGTTACTGCGGTCAAGTGAGCCGCCGTTTAACTATGAATGACCGTCTATTCCTGGTGTTACGGTACGATGACTTACGGTGGCTTGGATAGCCCAAAAAGAACGGAGATAGAGTTTTGATAACAAATTAAGTTAGATTACTGTACTGTTTTTAATTGGAAAAACTTCGAACAATATAATATTACCAAATCATAACATATAATCTGCAATAAAACCATGTCCTTCATTGGTTAGCTAAAATTGTAAAAAGACAAAGATATTAATAATGGTCCAATATTTAAACTGTTATAAAAGCAGACCCTTGAAAAGTTAATTCATAATTCCAATAGATTATTGTTCATGAGGACCTCTGCCATGTCCATGTGTATTGTCATGATATTACTGTACAGTTTTGGAGAAAGTTGAATGCAAACCCATTGATCAGCAGCTAATGTCTATGCAACATTCATAAGGTGCTTTGCACCGACTGTTTATGGTTTAATGTGGGTGTGTAGGGGGCGGGATGTGACAGTGAACCAGCAGCGAATATTTACAGGTAACTAGATTTGGGATTTATAAAAGAAAATTGCGCACTGGAAGGCGCTCGCAAGGTTTTTAAAATTGTAATATTTCTTGGAGTACGTGCATTTCCTCCTCTTGAACGCACGCAAACATTTAGTGTGGATCCTACGCACTGTTTTGTATTGCGACCATAGGTCCATTTTTAGAGACTATTAGCTAAAACAGCTGCTTGCCGTGGCTGAACTTGAGTGATGAGAGTGAACCAAAACTTGTGTGCCATAAAACCCACCGCCTGTGGGTTTGTTACTTCCGGCGAAATACCGATTATCACTTTTTACACAATAATATAATAATAATGTAACCCCGGGTAGATAAAGCTGTGTGATGATGTCATGTCATGCACTGCTGTAAAACTGACACAATCCATGACTCGTGCTTTAATAACGTTAGGTTACTGATTGTTAATCTTTGTTGTGGACAAAAGTTCAATAGTGGAAATACAATTCACAACAACAGGAAGCACAGACTTATCTGAGATCCACTCTAACATTAGTTTTTTATTAACTTTCTTTTTTCTTTGGTTTCTTCTCAATTCTCCACTGCCGTGTACTTTGTCTACTTTATCTTATCCGACTTGCCGCAATCCAAATATGTTTTTTTCTGCCGATTTATGAAGGTTTCTCAAAGCATCTCCGCTGATGATCCACCCCCACAGGTTGCTTCTCCGACCTCCTTCGCAGAGCTGTGTGGGCGTTTACAGACCTTTCACCTTTTGTCGCTCCCAAAGGTGCCGACTGAAACTCGCCTTTATAGGGTTGCAGAGGTACCCAGCCCTGAGTTCAATCTGAAGCCCGAGGAGATTCAGGGTTAAGTTGCTAACTGTGAACTACGTTCATTGTTGGTTCCAATCCAGCCGTGAAGCTTTGTTGGTTTGCTGTCCTCCCCGTTTCCTCTCTTCTCTACAGTCGCCATAATAAAGGCACACGGTTTAATTTAGCTACCTGTTGTTGTAGATGCTGGCTGACTGTGTCACTGTACTCAGACACTTGAATGGTTAGTAACACCTGTGCTTTTCCGATGATGAGCAGTCAGGTTGTCTGCAGTGAAAACGTAAATGTAATCCTGAACCTTTTTGTGCCCCATGTGGTTTTTATTGTGATATCTCCGGTGCATAATACCAGTTTTAAACGTTTTTTACCCTTTTTCAGAAAACAACTCGCCGCCATGTTCCTCACCCTCACGCTGCTGCGGAAAGGCATCTCCGGGAAGCAGTGGATTGGAAAGTACCGTCGCCCGCGACAGATTACGTGGCAGATGAAACGCAATACGCTGAAGCATCTGGAGCGCGAGGCCGAGAACGAGTACTGGATCAGCCGGCCGTACATGACGGCGGAGCAGGAGTACGGTCACGCCGCCGAGCGCCGAGCCCAGAACTGGCTCCAGATCAAGGAGGCCAAGTTCGCCAAGTTTCCCGAACACAAGCACATCACAGACCACCTGAGTCATCTCAAGATCACCAAGACGTGGTCGAGTTAATGTGAGCATGCAAGGACTGTCTTCATAACGGGACGACGTCGCGTTTATTTGTGCATAAAAAAAGCTTGGTTTTGTTGTGTGTTAAGGCAACGCGTTGTGCATCAGCTGAAAGGCGGCCATGAAAACTTGTGAACCAAATCCATAAGTGACTGTTTTAACTCTCGGCCTCCATAACACCAATGTGTAAACTGTTTATTGTGCTGTATCCCAGACTGAATCCACACCACTAAAACCTACCTACCATTATCCAGCTGATCTGTGGGTCCTTATTTTAGCTCTCATTAAGAAAACACACTTTCAAGTTGCGAAAAACCACACAATTATACAATCTCTATAATGATGTGCTCTTTGAGGAAAATGTTGGAGAAATTATATAAATAGTCTAGGGAGGTTGGGACAGAATTATGTAATGTTATGGCAGGTTCAAGTCTCTGTAATATGCATTTAGCTGTTTTACATTGAATGTATTAAAGGGGTGTGACTGTCAGTAAACCCAATAGCTGAAACTAGACTGTTTAAGCCCTTTGAAGTTCGATAATCCTCGAAGGTTCGTGGAAACGCTCCCACTTAATGGATTCTCATGAAATGTGACGTTTGATTCTCTTAACTGTGGTTTTCTTAAATCTCAGTGAGTTGCTTCTGTTTTAGGGGGAAATAGGCGCTGCTGGTGTTATAGTGCCTGTTATTTAGGTAATTGGCCTTCAATGGATCTGTTCGCGTGCGAGATAGTCCACTGTGTGGATGACTTGTCTGATAACGGTTATTGCCATTACATCACTCCTTTTCGTTGCAACACTGCGTAACTACAGGAAGAGCCAGCAGGTCATCATCATCATCATCATCTGAACTTGAGCTGCATTTTATTTTAGCGTTATTAGAAAGCTAGAAAAGCTAGAAAACCCACAGCAAACACTGACTCAGCGATCATCAGCCCTTAAATAGGTCCACAGAACACGAAGCTCTTTTGTCTTTTATTGGACTTGAACCAACGTGTGCTCGACTACTTTGTGGTCAAAAAAAAAACAGCATGTCTCATCTTTTTTTAAACACTTTTTTTTACTGCGATTTTACTGCGATGTGCTTCTTTCGTCTTCTTTTTTTAACCTGTTTTTATACTGTGTATTTTAACTTTTTTTGGGGGTATATTCATAGTCACCAGGATAATTATGTGAGGTCTGTAGTAGTGTGGGCTCTGCAGGGTCCAAAGTAATTGAACAGGATTAATGAGCCGGAGGGGGAAATGCAGTCTTTGAAGGAGACAATTCTGCTGCAGGAGTCTAAGAGAGAACCAAATCCACTTTGCCGCTCTTTTGGGACACCGATTTAGAAAAAACCTGACCGTAGAGATTAATAAAAATTTCCAATAATCTTCCTAGGTCAACTGGGAAGCTTTCCCAACTGTTTACTTTTCTTTCTCACAGCTTTGTTACTTACTCCAAACTGATATAAACTGTTTAACACAGTTTACAGTTTTATCTTTCTCAATAGCTGCCTGAATTCTTTAAAAAAAAGATAAGTTTGCATTGCGTTAACTACATAACAGAACAACTAAAATAAAGAGGATGATCTTGTCAACAAGTATAATAACATAGTTTACATGAAAAATACAGTCATTAATCTTTGTCTCCAGCATTAAAATCTTAATCAAATATGAAAATATCAGAAAAATTAACTTAAATTATCACTTAAGTTAGCCGAAAAATGGATGTTGACAAAACATCTGAAAAGGGTTAACAATGCCTTTTCTAATCATGCTTTATTTTTATAATTTGTGTCTGTTAAATTATATTAGTGGAGTATAATCCACAATATTTCACTCTGAATTGATTAGAAGTATATATAACTTAGCAGAAAGGGAAATTGCTCCAGTCATGAAAGTCCAGAGAGTTCCGTCCAGCAGGTGGCGCTGCGGCTCCTGTTCGGGATCCACGCGGAGCGGCGGAGCCCCGGCCCCGGCCCCTCCTGCGCGGCTTTGCCCAGGCGCTGTTTTCGTCTCCTGGAGGATGAGGTGCGTACACAGAGGCGCCACCGCACCGCACCGCACCGGGCTGAGGAGGCAGCCGACGAAGCAGAGCAGACCCACAACGAGCTCCTCTCCGAGGCGTCCACGCAGCGCGCCAGAGCCCGCAGACACCATGAAGACCCACGGCAGGTCGAGGAGTGGACATTCACCCGCAGACGAGGCGACTGAGTGAAGAGGCGGGATGGCGGGGGGTCGGAGGGGACTTGTGGCCCCGCAGAATACTTTTTTGGAGAATATTGTCAGGCGGTCGAACGGTAAGGATGGAGATGGTGGCAGTGCATTGGACTGGGATATTTTAATGTTGGAGGCAAATCGTGTCTTTGTATCCTGTCGCATCCAGCCAATCAACTAATTAGCGAAATGGAAAACACGAAGGAGGCCAATTAGTGATGGATCCCTCACCTTCCCGTGCATGGGAAAAAAAGTTAGTTTTTTTATTGAGCCACGTAGAAAGAGAGAAAAACTACTGGAGTATTAAAAAAAAAATGTGTTAATTTTGTTAAATGTTTTTTGATGAATGCATTTTTTGATAAAGCTCCTGCTCCCAATCTGCGCAGGTTAGGACCATTAGATGTACGATAGCCTTCTGATTACATAAGGCCACTGGAAGTCATAATTGTAAACAATGATATGGACCAGAAATATCGCGTCTGGGTTATTTCTACAGTGTTAATGTGAACGTAATAAAGGCCTACTAATCAATGTCTAGAGACATGTAGGAGACTATTTCCCATTTATGCTATTTGGTGTGACATTAAACCACCAGGCTCTTGTCTTAGCCTTTAGAAAACATTTCGTGCATCATATTAACCAACAGAATCAGAATAAGTGTTAACAGGATGCCAACCAAACCTCAAGCTGGGCCTATAATTAGGACTACTGTTCAATGTGAGGATAATAACACTGAAACTATATCGAGCCCTGAAAGACTTTGCTCCATCTTTTGATTTCCAGTGAGAACATAATCACACATGGCATTACCAACCCAACTGAGAGGAGTTTAATGTATTATGGAAACAATTAATATTTGAATAGTCTTCTTGACTGTAATGGCTTTCATCTCACCTTGTTTAAAAAAAAACTTACCACATATTTAAAACAATAAGCCTCAACAAAACTTAGCAAATCATTATTAAAGGGGAAGTCCTTTGATTAAATATGTAGGTGTTTATCTTTACTGTATTGTTTTACAGCTTAATTAGCAAAAACATTGAGTTAATGAGATTTGTTTTGCTGTGCAGGTGTGAAGACGATTAACCTCGTTTGAAAGCTGAAACTTGCCCAACGCTGATGGGGGTCTTACTGTATTTTGGGGCCTTTGGGGTGACAGCAATCCTTCAGCCTGTCTGTTTTATTAGATCCAATAGAAAGCGACAGACCAGACTGACACTGGACAGCTAACTGTGAAACAGAACAAGCAGCCTTGTGTTTCTGTCATGTGGGGCCAAACACCAGCTAATTGGTTTGAGCTATAATTACCTCTTCTTTGGGGTTTGGTTAAAATTAGGAGTTAACTTGTGTAATTTTTGGTCAGCTCTCCCAGAGGGGTGCCTTGTGTCTGTCTTCCACACTGTCAGTCTGCCCAAGTAGCACATGAAAATGTGTTATGACAGAAGGGAACAACGTGTTCAGAAAAGGATGAATAAATCTTTCCAGAGAGGTTTTCTTTTGACACTGCCAGAATCTGGATCCCTTTTAGTGCACTATGAAAAAGGAAAAGGATAATCCAAACTTTTTCAAAACAATAGAACATGCGTATGTTTTTCTTATGACCTTGGGCGGTCCGTGGATTAGCGAGCAGTAAATCTCTCCCGAACTAGAAACAAAAGAGCAAAGTCTATAATCTGCAGGGTGAGACACAATGGAGTGACTGGTGAGAGACACAGTGCTGGCGGGTGGGCGTTCACAAACAATGAGATGTTCCTTTGGTTGTAAATTTCAAAGTTCAGGATTAGAGTGTTTACTTTTTTGTCTCTATTTCAGATATTCATGTTCGTGTCTAGACATTGCCACCTAAATTTCATTCATGCAAAAGTCTGTTTTCTTTCTCTGAACTTTCCCTTGATGATGGCTTCGTTCTATTTGAGTGTTGGTGAATAACAGCAGTGAGCCAATGAGCAGAAAAAACACCAAGGAGACCCTCAAAATCAAATCTTTGGTTGGTCTCATAAATTAAGCTAGTCATATACTTTGTGTCTGTAGCGTAAAGTTCAGCTGCATGTTGACATTTTACGAGCTGAGCAGCAGGTGAGGCACAGTCAATCTTACTGGTGAAGCACCTGCTAGTATGAATAACAATAACAGCAACACTGCTGCATGTTTAAGCGTCTTGAGTATCTAGAAAAGTTTGAATTATTAGTATTATTATGTTTGAAAAAGTTCATTCAAAGTGTTTCCACCAACAATAACTGATTTTCTTTGGCCACTTTGGGAGCAGAGGAAAGACTGGCACATCATTACCTTTATAAATTGACATGTCAAACTTGGATTGTTTACACATTCAGCAGTTATGGAGCAACATTATCATTTGAAGTTGGGTTTCTGGCTGTAAGTCCCAATATCACTCTGTTTTAGCTCTTTAATCATCTCTTTTAGCTGATAAATGCTCAATTACGTTCACCAGCCAGTCAATACTGCAGGTAGTGTAGGTTACAGTAGGTATTTAGAGCTTTTTCACTGAAAACAGCTGCATTAATCAATAATATTTATATTTACATTGAATTTGAACGACAACATTTTCTTGTACTTTGAACTCTAGCTTTATGGAGATTTTTATTAACATTTCACCATGATTAAGTTTTGCTTGGAGGCTTTTGCTAGCATTAAAATATGCAACATATGCCATATGATAATTATTGTACTTCATTTTCCATGACATTTAAAAATCGCTGACTGCAGTTATATGTGCCACGAAAGAATAGTTCATAAATATCCATAGCGATAAATTGGACCATCCGCAAACACATCTGAAACAGCTACGTCTGTTTAATATTCAACACCCAAAAAGACAAGGTGTTCTTGTAAAAAGTACTATTAACGAGCGACTACCAATAGAAACGTCAAGGGAGCAGATATTTGGACGCTTTCTACATAAGCAAAGCACTTGTGTTTGGCCTAAGTTGTGTATAAATACCGTATGTGACTGTGTGTGATGGGCCGTAGACCATCATGGACACTAATGCAAATCTTTGAAGTGTGTTAGCTCTCAAAGACAGGGTTACTCAGTCTTTTTAAAGATAATTACAGAGAAAACACACCATTTTAGTCAAGAAATGTATTAAGTAAAACATATTGTATGAAGGGATGTTAATTAAATCTCAAGTTTTGTGACCATCATATCCTCAGTATGACCGCGGAAGCACTTTAATACTATAATTCCTTGTAAATGTGGGCTAAGAATCTAAGAAGTTCACAAATAAGAAATGTCTTATCATACAAATATTCAACGTTTGTTCTAATGCGATTTTTAGCTTCATTTAACTAACAAAGGACAAAGTTAGCGGCTAACGTTCACTGAAGCTGAATCTATTAGCAGCTAAAGGTTAAGTTACATGTATAAAGCTAAAAGTAGGCTGAATATCAGACTTGAATACATCAGATGGACACAAACTTGAAGACACATGACTCCAAATGAATGGTAAGTTGCTCCGAGGCTGCTGGATGTGTAAGTAAGCTAACAACTGCATGCTAGCATCAAACGGTGAAGGCTAGCAGAGTGTCAGCTGGTTTCTGAGTTTATCTGTTGGTATAGTGGCCAAAGAAATGATGAACGCAGCTTTAGCATAAGTCTACAGTCGGCTAATGGTAACGCCTGTTTCTGTATTATGTTAAAAATACAAGTTGTTAGCGGTTAGCATTCAGGTTAGCAACAGTGAGGATTGCTTGATTCACATTGGTGTGTTGTCTCATATTTTGGTTGACACGTCCCATCTTTTTTGTCTGACGTCCAACAGATGTTTCTCCCTGTAATCTGTTAACCTTCTTTCCTTTTCAAACATTTCAGTTTGGACACTGTCACATAGACAGACAGGTACTATAAAGTTTAGTTTGGTGTGCTGCTTATGTTTTCTTTACGGTATATCTCTTTGTAATGCACCACAAAATGTTCTATACCAAATGCTGTTAATTTACAAAGCACTTGACCCATTAGACATGTAATAATACTGAAAATTTGCTGCAACATCAGCAAATCCAGGGCTAATAACAGTAATGGAGCTTTGGACTTTCTTTATATCGCAAGATCAACATTCATGTGATCATTGTAAAATAACACGTTGGCATGGAACGTCTCGTGCATCATATTCAGTGTCCTCATGCTTGTAGATGTCTTTTCAATGTGTTTTTATTTTGACGTGATCAAATATTTATTTCCCTGTGGGTGTGGTATAAAAAAGGAACATGTTGTATTTGTTTTATGCCAGGTATTTATTTTTTATTCCTCCTGTCCTTTCACCCCTGTGTCGTCACATTGTTGTAGTCTGTGTCCATAGCAGGGCCGTTTGCTTTGAGATTTGCCATAAACATTTTTCATTTTGGAGGTTTTATCCCCAGTTATCATCACTTCTCCTGTGCCATTTAAAACTATTGCATCTGCTCTTTTTTTTTTAACCTTTTGCCAAAATTATGTGGATGGATTTGAGATTGTTTACTTTAAAGCATTATTAATAATATATCAAACACAATGGTTTGCAATATCTGAGTTTTTGATCCCAGAAAATTTTTGCTTTCATACAAACAAACACATTTTATTCACATTGTTTTGCACATCGATATTTTATTTGATATGAAATGTCAAAATGATAATGCAGATGCACAAATTAGTAATGTCAATACAGTCTAGGATAATTGCCATTAGAATATGAATATGGTGTTTTTAAGTATGACACTTTATTTCTTACAAAACAAGACAAACATTGATCTTTTTCATGTTCAAATCATTCTCATAACCAGCTCAATAATTGTAATGTATGTCCTCGCCAGGTATTTGAAAACCTTTGTAGCCATTTGTTTTCAGCCCTAGCAATATTTCACATATCTTTCCATGGAAAATCCTACACAGCGTAATCATTTTCACGTTTGTTTCGATCATCCTTAGTCCAAAAAGCCAGAGAACAAAAACACTTAAAATGTAAAACAGTAATTGAATGTTTTAGGTGCAAAGTAGAATTTGGCGCCTTCTAGCGGTCCAGCATGAAGGAGAACTAAGATGGCCGACGCAAAAACGTAAATGTCCTTCTCGAGAGCCGATGTTTGGTTCATCCGCTCTGCAGAAACATGGCGGTGCAACATGGCTCCATAAACTCGCTCATTATGTGGATATAAACGTTTTACTCCAAGTTAATGGAAACACAACTATTCTTATGTGGAGTTGATTATACGCTAAAGAAAACATTCTTGTTAATATTTCTGCCACCAGATCCCCCTTAATGGTAAACACGGTTCCTTTAATTTTTAAATGGCTGAGGTTTGAAAAATAGGACAGAAGCAAAATAGACGACAAAGTTTAAAATGGACATGCAACTAAAAAGTGAACTAATAAGCCTTGCAAACAATTGAATATGCAAAATGAGAATTAATGTACTCCATTTTCCTTAACATTAAAAAATCGATGACCATGGATAATAATATTTGTAAAGTTCGCTATATTAGACCATTTAATTAATGACAAACACACGTACTGTTTTTAAACTGAAAAAGATATAGCCGCTAACTAGAAAAGTTCTACTAACGAGCTACTTCTGATTAAAAAAAAATAGTCAAGGGAGCAGGTATTTGGATGTTTTCTACATAAGCAAAGTATTTGTGTTTGGCCTACATTTGTGTACAAGCACCATGTGCTGAGTGTGTGATGAGCACTAATGCACATCTTTAAAGTGTCTTCGCTCTTAAAGTTATATTTCAAATATACATTGGCCCTTACATTTGCTTTGTAGTTTTGTAATAACTGTTACCTCTTTGCTATTTTTTTTTCAGTTGCAGCTCCGCCATAAGACTTTAACTTAGATCAAATGTAACAGACCTCAACCCAGACTATAGTTTAAGCTTTTGTATACATTATTTTTTTTTTTAAATACTGCAACCTTTTGAGTTAATTTGCCCTTCTTCCCTGTTTATTTCCAAACAGATACCAACTTTGTCCTGGGAAACGCCCAGATAGTAGACTGGCCCATCGTCTACAGCAACGATGGTTTCTGCAAGTTGTCGGGGTACCACAGAGCAGAAGTGATGCAGAAAAGCAGCACCTGCAGGTAGGCCGGAGGCTAAAGAAATGAGATGCAGAAGCAGTTCATTTCTTCATTTATCTCATACAAACTTATCTTTTAAGATAATATAACACGTTTTTTTTTAATCAGCATATTTTGCCGTATTAGATCCACGTTCAAGATCAGCCGGTGCCATCGCAGGGAGTTTCTACAGATATCTTGTTAATCTGGATGAGCTTCATCTTGGCTGGCAAATCTAAAATAATAATGTAGTTTTAGAGCAGTCACAGAGAGGATGACTTTTTCTTCTTTTCTTCTTTCTTTCTTATTTTTTAATGTCATAACTGCCTGTAGTAAAAGGTTTTGTGGAGCTCTCGCTAAGAGTCCAAGTTTATTACTGCCGTTCTCTCTTAAATGTATCTGTTTATTTGTGTTTACCACCAGGCAGAGCATCCTTATTTTGAGGGAATTACTAATTAATGAGCTGCAGGTCTATACAGCATCCCGGTGTTTGTGCTCATGTTAGTGGTTTTGAACTCTATGGATCATATTGGTTTATTTTAAGAGAAAAGGAAACAGTGTGGAAAAATACTCATTACATGCACATGTGCAGTGTTTTCAGTTTTGATTATTTTATTTGATTACTATTTTAAAATCAAACAGTGAGATTTGATTTTGGTTAACGACAAGGGCTGCCGTCATGAATCAGTCCGTTGTGGTTATGCATATATCGGGTCATGGCAGCTCTGTGAGGCTGAACTTGGAAGGTATTATGTTAACAACATTTATCATCTTAGTTGAGTGTGTTTGGATCGTAATATTTGTTATTTTCTAACAGCACTTAAAACAAAATATGTCTCATTCTGATGTGAATGTCTTCACTTTTGCAGCAATTTAATCATAAATAAAAGTATTCTACAAACAGAAATTTTGATGATGAAGTCAAGGGATCATCAGAGCTATTTCAATTCATCCTGAGGGGGGATATTAATATCTGTACCAAATTTGATAAAGAATCCATCGGCATTTTACTTAAAAACACTGATTTCAACGTCATGATAGAGGAAAAGTCAACGATAATGAAGAAAGTGTGGCACACAGGTGAGGTTACGATCAGAGAAAGTTAAACCACAATATATTCTGCTATGTTGAAGTGAATGAGAATAATACTCGCAATTAATATGAATATAACATTCACATAATTTAAGACAAAGATAGAAACCAGATCAAAGACGAATCCGTGATGTAATCAGGATGTAACGACTGAAATTCTGCAGCGATGAAGCTCTGGACAGCGTCTACGGAGTGCTGGCTCCAAAACCGTTGGCATAAGAGAAGAACTCTTAACTAATTTCTGGACCTGTGTTTATTGTAGTATAATGATGTGCCAGTAAGCGCTATATTAATAGAATCACATGGAAACAGTTGGTGCTGCCAGGTTTTTAAAACCATGGGAGATTTCTTCTGTTGTGGGAGATGCCGTTTGTCACAGCCAGCTCTGAGGCCATTACCGATGGAGACCCTCGGGTGCCTGAGCATAAGCTTCGGAGCGGTTGCCAATGCAAATATTGAACTGCGTGTATGGTCTTTTTCCTGTCTAACATATCCTTGAGCCTGATAATGAACCCATAACACATTCACAGAGTTTGGATTTCTGATGTTTTTGAGGATGACTCAAACATAAAATGTATGCTCATCTCCCCTGAGCGTTTACGTGCAGATCAAAGATGTTATTTCCATCTCGGCTTCTCTTACTGTGTTCTGTGTCTCCTCAATTATGTATATGTTGTTTTGTTCAATACTTGATCCTGTAAACATACAGCGGAAAACCTGCGGGAATTCTCTCACGCATGACCAGAGTCGGTTGAGGAATTGTTTTTCTTTGAAGCAAGTCACATTTCTCCTGTCTCGGAGGAGGAGGGAAGAAGAAAGAGAGGACATTCATCCGTGGTGTTACATCAAGCACTGGTCTGAAAAAGTCTCTGTAGCGTCAGGATGTAGTCTCATTAAATTTAGCCTTCCTTTTTTTATTTCATAACAAACTCAGAGTTATATTTAGATCATGCTGGAACAAGCTGCTACTGAGTGTGGCAGTAACAAGGAAGGTGAGATGAATGTCTCTGCAGCGCGGTTTAATGTGCCTGTGGTTGCTTGACCCATCTTCAGGTTTAATTTGTTTCTGAGAGGTACTTTTCATTCGGGCAATTAGACAGTGGGCTGCATTTATCTTTTTTTTAATGCTTTCAGGATACATTTCAATGAGTTTTAATCTACTTCTACACTATATTTGATCCAGTTTAATTTTGCAGTGTGCGTACCTAGAGGTCTCTAAATAGCAATCTGCTCCGCACAGGTTATGTGTGAGGCTGATAAACTATCAGGCTCATATCTTTTGTTTTTTTTTTGGTAAAAAAATACGGATAACACATAACAAGTTGCCATCCAAGAAATCAGAGAACAGGATCAGTCGCCAAAACCAGCAAATGCTTAGCAACCAACACATTAGGATGATCACACGTCCGAGCCATCCTCGTCACAACAGGTCAAGAGCTGAGCTCGCTCGTCCAACGGGCCTCTTCCTACCAAATACTGGGTGACTGTGGATCAGTGGTTAGCAGATCCGACTTTCAATCAGAGGATCGGTGGTTCGATCCCCAGCTCCGCTAGTCCATGTCGATGTGTCCTTGAGCAAGACACTTAACCCTAATTGCTCACCGTTGCTGTGTCTACGGTCTACTGTATAGCATGTAAGTCACTTTGGATAAAAGCCTCAGCTAAATGTAATGTAAAATACTCAAGTTGTTTTCTCCCCTTGTGTTTTCCAGCTTCATGTACGGGGAGCTCACGGACAAGGACACGACGGAAAAAGTGCGACTAACGTTCGAGAATTATGAGATGAACTCGTTTGAAATACTGATGTATAAGAAAAACAGTAAGTAGCAAGTCTCATGTGAGGAGAAGAGGAACATTGGTTCCCCCTCTCTTGTCATGCAAATGTATTCAGAGTTCCTGTAACATACAGTCGAGTTCAAAGGCAGCCAAGAACATTTCTACCTCTGCAGAAATGTGCTAATTATTTGAGAGCCAGACTAGAGAAACCTTCCCCAGAAACAGATTTTTGTTTCCTCTAGCAGGTATGCCTTCCCTCTGCTTGCAGGTGTTACAGGGAAACAAGTCCAGAACATCTCAGTTTACACTATACGCAATCAAGATTTCTGCTCTATGTGCACTCGTTGTCATTTCCTCTAAAAATAAGCGGATGATGCAGCAGCTAAATATGAGTGCGTTGTTCTTTTTATACTTCCAGGGACGCCGGTTTGGTTTTTTGTGAAGATTGCTCCCATTCGAAACGAGCAGGAGAAAGTGGTCCTGTTTCTTTGCACGTTCAGCGACATCACAGCCTTTAAACAGCCCATCGAAGACGATTCCACCAAAGGTGAGCGTCAACAAGTTCAATTGGTTCGACTAGGGTGTCTTTTTATAATAATAATAACAATAATATTTGAATTTTCTATAGTGCTGTTCAAGCCACTCAACGACTCTTTACATACAACTAAATGAAAAGGGGAACAATTAGAAAAACGTCATCCATCCATTCATCCATCCATTTTGTGGGGTTGCGGTGGCTGCAGGTCCATCAGGCTGACCCAGGCTTCTCTCTCACCCACAACATCTACCAGCTCATTCTGGGGATCCCGAGGCGTTCCCAGGCCAGCTGGGAGATATAATCCCTCCAGCGTGTCCTGGGTCTTCCCCGGGGCCTCCTACCAGTTGGACGTGCCTGGAAAACCTCTAAAGGGAGGCGTCCTGGAGGCATCCTAATTAGATGCCCGAACCACCTCAGCTGACTCCTTTCGACACGAAGGAGTAGCGGCTCAACTCCAAGCTCCCTCCTGATGTCCGAGCTCCTTACCCTATCTCTAAGGCTGAGCCCGGCCACTCTACGGAGGAAACTCATTTCGGCCGCTTGTATCCGCGACCTCGTTCTTTCGGACACGATCCAAAGCTCGTGACCATAGGTGAGGGTTGGGACGTAGACCGACCAGTAAATTGAGAGCTTTGCCTTCCGGCTCAGCTCCTTCTTCACCAAGACGGCCCGGTGCAACGCCTGCTTTACTGCTGCAGCCGCACCGATACGCCTGTCGATCTCCCGCTCCATTTTACCCCCACTCGTGAACAAGACCCCGAGATACTTGAACTCCTTCGCTTGTGGTAGGCACTCTGTCCCCACCCGGAGGGAGCAATCCACCGGTTTCCGGCAGAGCACCATGGCCTCAGATTTCGTGGTGCTGACTCTCATCCCCGCCGCTTCACACTCGGCTGCAAAACGCCCCAGTGAATGCTGGAGGTCATGGTCCGAGGAGGCAAACAGGACCACATCATCTGCAAACAGCAGAGAGGCTATCCTGAGATCCCCGAACCTGACATTCTCCGCCCCACGGCTGCGCCTAGATATCCTGTCCATGAAAGTCACGAACAGGACCGGTGATAAAGGGCAGCCCTGGCGGAGGCCAACACCCACCGGGAACGTATCTGACTTACTGCTTAGAAAAACGTCAAGACATCAATTAAAAACTAAAACAGGAGAAGCTATGTGGAATGAGTCCTGTAGTGGAGGATAGGGAGCAGGGGTTAGCATCTGAAGGATAGGGAGCAGGGGTTTGCAGGTGAAGGGTAGGGAGCAGGGGTTAGCAGGTGAAGGGTAGGAGCAGGGGTTAGCAGGTGAAGGGTAGGGAGCAGGGTTAGCAGGTGAAGGGTAGGGAGCAGGGTTAGCAGGTGAAGGGTAGGAGCAGGGGTTAGCAGGTGAAGGGTAGGGAGCAGGGGTTAACAGATGAAGGGTAGGGAGCAGGGGTTAGCAGGTGAAGGGTAGGGAGCAGGGTTAGCAGGTGAAGGGTAGGAGCAGGGGTTAGCAGGTGAAGGGTAGGGAGCAGGGGTTAGCAGATGAAGGGTAGGGAGCAGGGGTTAGCAGGTGAAGGGTAGGAGCAGGGGTTAGCAGGTGAAGGGTAGGGAGCAGGGGTTAGTAGGTGAAGGGTAGGAGCAGGGGTTAGCAGGTGAAGGGTAGGGAGCAGGGGTTAGTAGGTGAAGGGTAGGGAGCAGGGGTTAGCAGGTGAAGGGTAGGGAGCAGGGGTTAGTAGGTGAAAGGTAGGGAGCAGGGGTTAGCAGGTGAAGGGTAGGGAGCAGGGGTTAGCAGGTGAAGGAGAGGGAGCAGGGGTTAGCAGGTGAAGGGTAGGGAGCAGGGGTTAGTAGGTGAAAGGTAGAGAGCAGGGGTTAGCAGATGAATGTTAAGGAGCAGGGGTTAGCAGGTGAAGGGTAGGGAGCAGGGGTTAGTAGGTGAAAGGTAGAGAGCAGGGGTTAGCAGATGAATGTTAAGGAGCAGGGGTTAGCAGGTGAAGGGTAGGGAGCAGGGGTTAGCAGGTTAGCAAGTTTGAAGAGGTGGTTTTTTAGGGCTTTCTTAAATAATGATAGGGTGGGAGCCTGACGGATGTGGATTTTTCTGACGCCGCCGATGAAAGTACATTCTTTAAAAATGTTTTTGCACATTGCCTGGCAGTCTAAAACTCATGCAGAGATTATAAAGCGAGAGAGGCAGAGGCAACGCTACTCTGCCAGCGATCACCATCCGACCCTGTGCATTGTGCATCTGCTCTGGCAAACGCCCACTCAGTCAAACATCCATCATGATGTTTATCGGCACACAACACAACAGATGATTCATTGGCCTGTACAACCGCTGAAGGCGAGCCAAAATAGATCCGGACTCTGAACGAGCACCAGTGACGAAAACAGGACGGGGAATTATCGTGAAATGGAGATTGTAGTTGCGCCTCAACAGGTAGCGCTCCCATGTCAAGCATGTTGCTCTGGTAGAGATTTAGCGTTAACCGCCTTTCTCACAATCAATCAATACGCAGCATTGATGTATGCTGCCTTAGTGGGAAAGAGGGACCGAAGGCAAAGAATCCGACGGAGATTAAAAAATGCAGTAGCCCACGTAAGCTTTAGGTTAGGATTGTCCTCCATGTTTGTACCCGCAGTCTCTTTTTAACCTCAACCAAGTATTTTAAACCTACAATAACAGATTTGTTTTTGCTGTATCCAGAACATACTATCACCTTTTATGGTGAACATTTGAGCAAATGTGAGTCCAGCATTCGCTCTCCTTTCAGATTTTCAGATTCCACCAACTCTTGTGTGAAAATCTGGGTAGTCACTAACGTTGGTGCTCAGTCGATAGCGTGCACCTGTTTTTAAACAGATTTGTTTTTTTACGAAAAAACAGCTGCCCGCTGCGGCCAAGAACCACGAGAGCAGTGAGAGTGAAGTAAAACACAAAAGCTGCGGCCCAGAAAACAAAAACCTCAGCTGATAGATGCTATAAAGCTCAGTAGAGTTGAAGGGGAACTGCTTTGAAATGCCCTAAAAAAAAATAAAAAAAACATGTGTTTGGAACAAAAAGATGACATCTCTGGTTCTACTGCATTGATTTTGATACTTTCTTTTTTTTAATTGTCAATCAGAATATTACAGGAGTGTGATGTTTAAACGAGTGGTTCGTTAACGATTGTTATTCTTTATGGATCAGTAGTCAGCAGTTAAAAGTTCCTGAATTCACCAGAGCGAGATAAAAATGCAAAAACGGTCATGGAGTAGAATATAAATTGGATTTCTGACAACGAGCGGCGCGAAACGTGTTTTTAATGTCTCAACGCTGCTCTACAAAACATTTACATGAATAAAGTAGTTAAAATGTAAAGTAGGCTTTTTTTGGAAAGCTGTATTCACAGTATTTTCCTCCCCTCCCGCAAACTCTGAAAACGAGCCGTAGCCCCAGCAAAACACACAGTACCGGGTCTCGGAGGTTGAGCGGGTCGTTTACCCATCGGAGGATTGGATGTTCGATCCCCGGCTCCTCCAGTCAGCATGTCGAAGTGTCCTTGGGCAAGATACTGAACCTCACATTGCTCCTGAAGGCTGTGCTAATGGTGCACGTGCGTGTGTGTGTGTGTGTGCGCACGTGTACGTGTGTGTGTGTCAATGATTAGTATAGATCCTGATAAGCAGGTGGCACCTTGCATGGCAGCCTTTACCACCAGTGTATGAATGTGTGTTTCAATGGGTGAATGTTGATGCATAATGTGCAGCTTTGAAGACTAAATCTACAAATGCAAAACATTTACCAGAAAGCTTTTACTTGAAAAGCATCGTGCTAAAGATTGTGCATACTCTATCTGCTTGCAATCCTCAGGCTGGGGGAAGTTTGCCCGACTGACTCGAGCTCTAACGAGCAGCAGAGGAGTCTTGCAGCAGCTGCAGCCCACAGTTCACAAAGGAGAGAACGTCCACAAGCACTCCCGCCTAGCTGAGGTACGGAGGACTATATCTGATTTGTATTTCTAAATTGATTCGGTAGATAGATATATAAGCACAAACTCTGGATAGAGGAACAGAGGGATCTTTTAGATCAGGTCACTGCTCCTCCTATGAGCAGGTGGTCTGTAGTCACAGTTGTCTGGCCTCCTGCTGTGTTTATTTATTCATCTCTCAGGGTTTCTGGGTTTCGCTGACTGGCTCTTTTTGTTAGGTACTGCAGCTCGGCTCAGATATCCTACCTCAGTACAAACAGGAAACCCCCAAAACCCCTCCCCACATCATCCTGCACTACTGCCTCTTCAAGACCACGTGGGACTGGGTCATCCTCATCCTCACCTTCTACACCGCCATCATGGTGCCCTACAACGTCTCCTTCAAGACCAAGCAGAACAACGTGACGTGGCTGGTGGTGGACAGCATCGTGGACGTCATCTTCCTGGTGGACATCGTTTTAAACTTCCACACCACGTTCGTCGGGCCCGCCGGCGAGGTCATCTCGGACCCCAAGCTGATCCGGATGAACTACCTGAAGACCTGGTTTGTCATCGACCTGCTGTCCTGCATGCCGTACGACGTCATCAACGCCTTCGAGAATGTAGACGAGGTGAGTGCCGATGTCGGCTGTTTCCTTTGTCTGGGGTGATTGTAAAGAAGTGCTTTGGGGGTTTGGACTCTTGTTGGTCTCTCTTGGTGTGGGACATTTTGACAAGACATTTTAGGTAGATTAGTCGATATGAAGCTGAGACAACTTGTCAATTGATCGCTTATTTCGGTGGTTCTCAACCTTTTTTCATTGATGAACCCCCTGTAAAATACTTTTTCAGCCAAGTACTGCCTGACCAGTGCAAAGCATTCTTGGTTGCACAGCGCTGTGCCATCGGTGTCTGATTTGATATATACAATTCTGTTTATGAACTTACTTTTATTTGATTGAATATTTATTAATAAAACCATTTTTAAAGGATTTTTCAATGGATGTTACTTTTACATATATTTTAAAAATCTCACGTCCCCCCAGGGGTCCACGTACCCCCGTTTGAGAACCACCGGCATAGTTGATTGACGCAAAACAATCAACAAATTGTTTGATAGTCAATTAATGATACGGATCAAAACTTCTCCGCAACCAGCTTCTCAAATTAGAGAATCTTTAATTTTTCTTTGGGATATATAACATTGTTAGTTTAATATCTTTGGGTTTTGAACAGCTGGTCAGACAAAACAAGCAATTTGGTAAATTTGATTATGTCAACTTGAGCTCTGTGAAGTTGTTAATGGAATTAGTTTTCAGTTTTTTACCTTTTTATTGACTTAAAGGTGCGATGTGTAATGCCTTGCCACCATCAAAGAGTTGAGCGGCAGCATTTTGCTTCTACTACTACGTCCGTACAATCTACATTTTAAAAGTTGTATTTGTGCTTTTGGCCATTAAATTGGAACAGTGGCAAAAAGGGGATCATCTCTAAGGTGCTTGACAGGTTATTATGTTATATAATGTATAAATTACATGATGGTGACAATCAGATCCCGTTCACAGGTTGTTGTTTTGTACGGTGACGGTGAAAAGACGAGGTTGGAATGAGCAACATAACAATATGCTTGTTTGTGAATTCATAAATGTTTGACTGTAATGAGGAGTGTTGGCTGGAGCGCTATCACAGGATCTTGAGATAATTGGCACATTTTAATTGGGGAAGGGGTGTTACATTATTAAACTGATAGACTCTTCAGAGCTCTGCTGGGTCACTGATGCCCTGAAACCATTAACACCTAATGACAGCTGACAAAAGGGCTGAATCCTGTGCTGTGATTAAAAGAGGTGTTGTTTTACCAAACGAGCATTATCATTAACATGTGAATAAATTAGATTGTATACTGGTGTTTGAAGATTTACGGAAAGTCTCAGTTTTGTTGAAAAGTAGAGAAAAAAGAACCGGTTGTTTATTTGTTGACCAGTTATGACATAACTTTCCTCGTCTGCATTTGTTTCATTGAGGGCGAAAATAACTCTACAAGAATGCTTACACGTCAAAAAATGTTATGCGTTTTCAGATAAAATCTATTTAAAAAGAATCCAGCTGACGCGTGAGTTATATCTCCAGCTGCAACTGATATAAAAATATATTTTATGGTGCAAGCCCGGCTTCTGAATCGGCGCCAAATGTTCACACACACATTGATTAAATGGAGCCTGGAGGTCCTGCACTTGCCGTTTTTTATTCTAATAATGCATCATCGTGTGTGTTTGTGTGTGCCTGCGCTTAAACATGTCACGTCTCATGATGTGTGTGTGTGTGTGTGTGTGTGTGTGTGTGTGTGTGTGTGTGTGTGTGTTATTGCGACTGTAAACTGCTGTGAAAGCATTAAACGGCGTGGTGCGTCACAGTGTGTGTCGGCTCTCGGGGCTGTCGGGTGGCACACACAGTGCGAGGTAATATGAAATGCTTCTGTGCTGCTTTAAGAAGAATAAAAAAAAAAAACAGCTTGTTGATGGGCTGCGAGCACAGTTGTATTTGCAGGTCCAGCATTTTGTCTCCTTTATAGTCTTTCAACGTTTCAGCAAGTTTGCAGGAGCAGCAGCACCACAGGAAGGGAAAACCACAACCTTTTGTGATTTTAAAAAGATAAGGCTGGTGTAATTTGGTCTTTTTAGTATTGTCAAAGAAAATGAATTCATTTTGATAAGAAGTATTGTCTGTGCGTTCGTTAGACAACAGCTATTAAAAAGAGCCACACTCTTGGTGGTTTGCTGGTGTCTTTGATAGGAAATGGAATATATTTCTCTTTTGGACTATAAGTTGTGAGGATCTTTGATGTCTAATGAAATCCTTAAGTTGAAAAGCAAAAGCATTTCCCTCATAAAACATTTGCAAAGCTGATTTTCTTAAATTGTATTGTTTACCCTGGATAGACTGGCGACTTATCCAGGGTGTACCCTGCCTTCGCCCAATGACAGCTGGGATCGGCTCCAGCGCCCCGCGACCCTAAAGAGGATAAGCGGTTCAGATAATGGATGGATGGATGGATGTATTGTTTACCTGTTAATAGTCCTCTTCTTTCCTGCCTTTGCAGGACCATTAGTGGGATATTGCTATTCCACTTTAAAGCTCTCCACAGGTTAAAACCAAGAAAATAATCAGCAGATAAATCTATAATAATAATAATATTTGTTTTCAGCACTATCTCACCATGCAACATCAATTGTTGTGTACAATCCACTAACTTTGGCGCTAACTACCATCATGCATTGCAAAGACAGAACAAGGTGGATGTGAAGAACTGACAGATAAAAGAATGACCTAAATACTGTATTATGTAAACAGTAGACTCAGTAGAAACAATCGTATCATTAAGGGTTTGATTTCTTTCACTGAGGCGTCAGCAGGGTCATATATTGTAATATAGTAACTTCATTGGTGAGAATTACAATTTGGCAATAATTGAAAAAACATTTAATACAAGACTATAAATGAATGCTTTCTATTTGAAAACGCCCATTCGAGGTCACCCAAAGAGCACCTGATTGGACAACACCCCTTTATTTCCTGCCCCGTGTGCAAAAACTCTCCAAAATAAAAGCTTGCGTTAGAACCAGTAGCTCAAGACTCGTTGCCTACGTTCAAAACACAGCAAAGCTGGTCTCTGAGGATGCTCGTGTCTGTCGGAGAAGGAGCTTCCATTGTTTCAGAGATATGGTCATTATAATTACAATGAAATAACATGTCACCGAGTCCGACAACGTGGCTCTGAAATGGGTTTTTGGAGAGTACGGCACAGAAGATTAAGCCATATGAGGCTTTGGCTGCACCGACACAAAACCTTTACTCAGTTTTATATAATTGCACATTGAGTATCTGGGGATTTTTGACCTTTTTCGATGTCACCTTGGAGATTCTTCACTATTTTCTGAAATTGTATAAAATTGAGACTAATTGAAAAGAAAATCCACCATCTGTAGTTGCACGCCTTCACTTTACAGTGCAGCTTTCTGTGAGGTTCAAGTGCACATTTAGTGTGGACCCACTGGCTGCAAAGCCACAATGAAAGATGACCATCCACTTCCAGGATCATCTTCCACTGTGTCTCTGCAACAACTCAGTGACTCCCAATTTGCTTCAAATTGCTTTGAGGCAATCCATGGCAAGGGTACACGACAGCGGGTAAACAATCGCCTGTGTTATTAAAGCAGGGGGCCGAAACATCTTGCTTCGGCTGCAGACCTTATCGACTGGCATGAATAACTGTGATGGCGGTTTCCCCCCCCACACAGGTTTCCAAGTAAGCTCATTAACAAGAAAGGCAATCTTAAAGGGGCGTGTACGTTAGCTTGAGGCTGACTGAACCATCGGCATCGTGTCATTTCAGTTTCAGGTGCATGCTTTTGGTCACACTGCACATGCTTTACAAACACAGGCGGTTTTATTGTTTCCTTATAATTTGAAGCCTCTGTTGAGTATTGATTTTGTCATGTTTATTCATCGCTTACCACTGATCAAGTGTCTTCTCTCTTACTTGTGCTTCGTTTTTGTTTTTTCTTCGTTTTCATCCGTTCTGTTTGCATGGCCTCCCCCCCCCCCCCCCGCCTCCCCCCTCTTCTGCCTGTATTCATGCATGGGACGTGATGGGAAGAATTGGAACCACCGAGCTGTCACTCAAGTAGGCTTCAGTTTGATTAGAATATGATGATATTACAGTTTTGTGTTTTATTTTACGTGGAGACACACACACACACACACACACACACACACACTTGACAGGCTTCAACAGCAATAGTCACACCCGCTCTACGTTTCCTGTGGCGTTTATTCTCGCGCCAAACATTTCAGCTGTGGCGCTTCAATGAGAGGACGACAGCAGAAGCATCAATGCATGATATAAATGTCACAGGAAACAAGTACAGATTTGTGCTGCTTGGTTTTCTTGCTGAAGCTTTTCCGTGCCAGGAGATAACATCCATCAGATTATGTTCCACAGTACAATTTGCAAATGGACAGCAGCGTCATTAAAGCTGCATGAGAGCCGATTCAGTCCTCACGTCGGCAGTAACAAACACGTCATTTGTGACAAATTAACTGCAGCAATGAGATTAAACTCATCCTGGCATGGAAAATATGCTTTAATAGCATGAGTTTTGAACATGTTGTGCTTTGCGTTATACCACCTCTTTCTTTGAGTCACTTTTAACGGAATCTTTTCCCGAATTTCCTATTTAGCAACTTTACCAAATCAGGTGTCAGAAGCTGTAATGTACTGCGTTTCATTATGATTTAATGTTTAACATTGTAGGACACGTTTGCTTATTGAGACATAAAAGAGTCAATTTATCATGGCGGAGCATCATTTTATAAAAGGTTTGAGGGCCGAAACGTTGTAAATAAAGTGATCAACAGGATTTATTGGTTCTTTCACAAATCTAAAATAGTAAAAAGTTGCTTATAATATCTGCTTTTCAACATTTTATAATAGTGAAAGTTATTATTCTTATTATTTTATTAAACACAGAATTGTAAACCTGCTTCTACAGCTTCCAAAGTAATTTGACAATAAATTAAAATGAATATTGTGATTGAAAGTTAGCTTTTGACCTTTTGAAACCATGTCAAGGTCCATTTAGTTGCTGGTTGAGCTTTCAATCTCATCGCAAGATCTTCCCCCGGTTTGTTTAGTTGTCGAGGAAAAAACTCAACTTTTTAGATTGTTTTCTGTGAACTTTAAGGAGTTAATTTTTCATTATCTTTAAATATTATCGAATAGGAACATTAAGTATTTCAAAAGAAGACTCTAAATATGGGGGAATGCTTGTGGGAGATACTGCCTCCTTCTGCATGATATACATTAATTTAGACTAAAAAGTAACGGTGAGTTATAATTGGTAATTAAACTACTTTTTTACACAGTAATGACTTTATGTCTTATAAAGGAATACGTCACCATTTTGGGAAATAAGCTTTATTTTTCTTTTTTGCCAAAAGTGAGATGAAAAAGGCATGTTTCTGAGCCGCTGTGATCTGTGTGACCCAGGGGGTTAATTAGTATAGTTTAGCAATAAATAGTGTAAGCAGGGGCATGAGGGGGAATTAAACAATCAAAATACATTCTGTTAATTAGTGAGATTTCAAGGTCTTATTTCTATATCTTTGCTGAGAGGCTAGGTGTTTCTTCTTCCTCTTGCAGTCTTTATGCTAGGCTATATGCTAACCGTCTCATGGCTCCAACACACACAGAGGATTGTTGTGTTGATCTTATCGAACCTTTAATGAACTCTTCTCTTTAACAGTCTCAGCAGGAAGGTGAATAACATCGCCCGTTTGATTCTGGCCCGGTTTGCCCCCATTTAGCACAAAGACTGTTAGCACTAGCAGCAGGAATCAGCTAGCATGTAGCCTAACGTCCTCTAAAACCACACATGTTTCACTTTTTCATGTCAGTTTGTGTATTGATTAAACGAAGAAGATAAACTGTTTGAATTTGTGAGCTTTAGAGTTGTTCATAGGATGTGTTTTAGTCCTTTTACTAACCTGAGCTAATCCACTGCTGGCTTTCGCTTCACATTTAAAGTGCGGGGATTTTTCATTTCTCCCAACTTGTGTTTGCAGAGTTTGCAGCAGAACAAAAAAAAAAAACACGATTGCACTGATTATCGAATCCTGTTGGAGCTCAGCTCTGTAAAGTGATTTGAGGGAAGCCGAGGTGTCTGGCAGGCAGCTAGATCAGATCAAGTGACAGCCAGCGCTGCAGTTGTACTCGCATTGCAGACCACAGCACATTAGCAAATCAATAACTCTGCCAGTGCGCGCACACACACACACACACACACACACACACACACACACACACACAGTACCAGCAGCAAACCGATGGGACAGCAATTGTCTGTTTGAGTGGGTGTTTCAATATCTACAGTTAAAGCGAAGTATATTTAGCTGCTGGTTATGTAATTGGCTAGAAGTTGTAAAATGTCATCACATTGTTTTTAAAATCAAGTCAGCTTATATGCTTACTCTTTGAATCTTGTGTGTGTTTATTCCCCGTCTTGTTTGTGTTTTCTTCTTCATATCACATCTGCTGTCAGTTCATACATTTTATATTGCTTCTTTAAAATGCTTTAAAGTGTTCTGATGTAATGTGTTTTTTGTTCAATATCTGATGTGAAAGTAAGACCCTGAGCAAACACTGAGGTAGATAACTTAATCATATTTAATGTGCACAGTTTCATTGATACTTTCATATGATGAATACAGAAGTTTAAAGTTTAAGATTAAGGCAGATCGTTTGTGTGATATTGAACTGAAGTTTTATACATATATTGACAACACTTACACATGTCTTCATAGCTACATGCATCTAATAGGATGTAATAAACAGTTTATTAACTTAATATAGTGAGTTTAAATGCTCAATAACGGGGACTTTAAGTGTCAAATCAGCATTATATTGGTATTAAATCATTTCAGGTGTTGGGTAACATTCAATTTAAATCCCAAATAGAAGTTATACTTTCAGTATTTTCACTTTTTCAATAACGGTATAAATTATACTTTTTGTCTTGAATAAATCATTTTTCCGATGTCTTCATCTCTTTGTGTCTATCTTCTCTTTCACTCCTATTTTAGGGGATCAGCAGTCTGTTCAGCTCCCTTAAGGTGGTCCGGCTCCTCCGTCTGGGTCGAGTCGCCCGTAAACTGGATCACTACATTGAGTACGGGGCGGCTGTACTGGTCCTACTGGTGTGTGTCTTTGGACTGGCCGCCCACTGGCTGGCATGCATCTGGTACGTTCAAGACTTTTATTTATTGGTGGCAAAAGACACGTTTTGTGCTTTAACCTAAAACTATGAAGTAAATGTTGACGGCACACTGTGATGGCTAAAGAATAAAACAACAATATGCATTTATATTTGTTTTCACTTTGCGGTTAGCAAAGCAGTAATAATAAGTGAGTAGTTTATGATTATACCCCAAATATCAACAAGGTCTCATTTAGAAGTATAAAGTAGCAGAAAATGAAAATACCCAAGTAAAGTACAAGTACCTCAAAATGTAACTTAAGTACGGTACTTGAGAGAATGAACATAGTTACTTCCCACTACATGAATTACATAACACACTCTGGTAGACTGCCTTCACTGGGATTAACTAATAGATAATCTAATGGATCCATTGATTAAGCTAATAATGCATTCATTAAAAGTTATTTTTAGCCAACATGCTTGTTTCCTACGTTTCCAACATGCTTGTTTTCCTACGTTTTTAGTACCTTTAAAGCCTGAAAGAGTAGTAGTGGTTTCAAGAGAATTATATTTTCTCATTAATATGTAAATTTATGGCGGGCAGGCCTCTAAAGTCTAATCAGATATTCTCCTCTACAGGGGGCACGTAGAGGTGGAAACATTGAGTTTCCATCATGTATTGATTTATTATATTCATGAGAACGCACACGCACAGATACCATAATGACAGGTTAATGTCCTGCTTACATACAAACTAAGAATATGTATTGCATTATGACTTTTATGATGTTTTATGTATTGTGATGCACTTCCAACGACACAAAATAACCACTTACACACATATTCACGTCCCGACAGACACTTGACCCGTACCTCGTGAATCAGGATTACAAGACATCGTTCGAGTAATATATTCATAACCACCACGCTGTTCGTCTACAAGACTTCAAACAATGTTAATATGCAAGAATTCATGTTCGCTTATTCTTGTGTCACACAAGAGGCTTTTTCGCCAATATCATAAACATTGTTTATTAGCCCAGACGGTATAATCAAACATGAATAGTTTTATTTATTTATTTATTTGCACAATTCATACAATAAAAATAAAAATATATTAGTGCAGGAAGAGACAAAAGCCAACTTGGCTTATTTGAAGCCTCCACCTATGTAATATTTAAAATTTTACAAACATAAAATGAAATATGCATAAGATAGACAACAAAAGAAAAGAAAGAAAAAATAATGTAATTATGTCAAGTCTGTGTGTGCATGTGAGTGCATGTGTGAGTGTGAAAGTAAGCATTGCTTGCGTTTGTTCAGTGATGTTGGGTTATACCCCTGTGGCATTTCCTAAGCAATGATAAATGTAAAAACTGCGATAAAACAGCTAAAACAAGAAATACAAGAACACTCAATAAGTGCAGCAGACCTCAGACGCCATTAGAGCTAGCTCCTGTATTGTTTAATTTTAATGTCCAACTAGTGCCACACATTTGCAGCTCCTTTTGATAAATCCACCCCATTAACAGTGATGTGATTATTTCCTCCCTCTCCGCGCTCTCCAGGTTCAGCATCGGCGATTACGAGGTCATCGATGAAGAAACCAACTTTGTGCGCATGGACAGCTGGCTGTACATCCTGGCCGAGACGCTGGGCACGCCGTACCGCTTCAACGCCAGCGGGACGGGGAAGTGGGACGGCGGGCCGAACAAGGACTCGGTCTACATCACCTCGCTGTACTTCACCATGACCAGCCTGACGAGCATCGGCTTCGGGAACATCGCCCCGACCACGGACGGGGAGAAGATCTTCGCCGTGGCCATGATGATGATTGGATGTGAGTGGAGGCGTTTTATCTTTCATCCGATGGAAGCAGATACATGATACATGAGAAGTTAAAAATGCTCTTTAAAGCCACAGTCCACAGAGGTAGGTGAATAAATGAATTATGAATGGAGCCATCGGAGTTCAGAAAATATAACTTTACAGATGATTAGCTGAACAATATTTCTAACTCTACTGTGACCCGGCATATGCTGCTCGGCTTGAATGCAGCCCAGTGCCAGAACTACGGTCGGCTCCTTTGATGTCCATTATCACAGGCCTTTGTTGGCTTTCACTGCCTGCTACCTACTGTGACGTATATTCCTTGAACAAAAAGTCCCTCTGAAAAGTCTTTTTTCGTGTCATTTCTCATCTCTTTTTTTTCCATGGATGCAGGCATTGTTGTGGATCTTGAACAGGAAGACGTCTTTTCCACTCTCAATCCTACAAAGCTCTGATATTGTAAGCTGTCAGTGAGCACGACGGTTTATCTGACTCACTGAAAGAATCACAGATGCGTGTGCACACAACAGGCTTTCTGCAACAGCTTCTAGAGGAAATACTGAGTAACTATAGATTACCAAAGATGGTAAAACTGATGTGTCAGCATAGCAATGTATGGGACATTTAAACAACGTAGAAATAAGAAAGCTGCGATGAATTTCCAGATTGTTCCAGTTTATTCTTTCAGTCTCCCGTCCGTCCACTTTATTACTGTGACACGCACAGTACAGCAGGTGCTCTGTTATTCTTGCCTTCATTAGACTCATTACCTCAGTCTTCTGTGTGATGTTGTGCTGAATTATTCAGCTTTTCTGGAGCGTGATGCATTTACTCACAAGTTTCCTGTCTGAAAAGCAGCTGAAACAGCGAATAAGACAGGTACTCCTCAGAGGATGGAGTTTAGTGGAGCATTTTTGATTTTATCACATTCTGTGGCTTGCTGATCATTTGTAAGTCTGTATGTGTTTTGGTAAAATACATGAGTCCTACATCCGGACAAAAACAGCCATCATATGCGTTAATATCTGAAGAAATGTGCTAGAAATGACATTCCCAATATGAGCAATGCCTATTTACGTCACCGGCAGCCATAATGAGGCAGTTTTGCTGTAGACATCAATAACAATGCAGAAACTCGGGGATGCTCGGAAAATGAGGCATTTTCTCACAGCTTGCCCTTCTTTCCGCCTCTCAATATTAAACATTTATGAGGAATCTTCTCCTTGTGCGGTGCGTTTTGTGTGCGGCGACCACGCAAAGAGCGACACCTCGAAGCAATAACGGACCGCCGCCGGATCAATTTTACACGGAGCTCCCTCCGATCCCTCTGCAATCACTCCTCACCTCTGTTTCAGCCAAAATCTCAACCCTGAGACGAGAGGATGATTGCCCCCTCCCCATCCCACTTTTCCTCTCTTTTTCTACCTTTTTGGAGGCTCAGGTTTAAGGATACTGTCGGGGGAACTGGCAAAAAAAAAAAAACTCATCTGCCGACTTTTTTTTTATTGTGAGATACGAATCTCAATATCTAAAAAAAAAACAGACCGCCTCAGGCTGACTCAGTTGAAGATGCAATCTACTGTAGTCCACGGCTGTTCTCTATGAAATATGGATGCTCTGATACTGTTCTATTTTTACCACCAGCACTGGATCGGTGCTGGCAGTAGAAGATCACAGTGTGACATATGCACTATACATATGTCCTGTTTCCATAGCGACCGATGGCCCGGGGGTTGAGTTTTCCCGACAACTATCCTCAAACGAGCCAGCTGTTGGATGCCGAGCGACGTCAGCAAGTAAAGAGCGACGTTGGGGACGAGGCGAGGCGCCGCTCCACGGGGACAGATTGAGTTTCCTTTGTTGCGGCATTTTTCGGTTTGTCGGAAGGAGTGAGCGCCGCCATCTGCGCTGGAGCTCGAGGAAGCGGTCCAAACTTTTGGGAAATTCCCCCCCCCCCCCCCCCCCCCCACAAAAAAAGGGATGATCGGCAAAATCTTCGGACATTAAAACCCGTATTGGTGTGTTATAAACAATAGGTGATGTCATACTAGTCTTGATAACGCGGCGGCGGAAGTGAGCGATGGTGAAGAGAGGATGAAAGCGGTCCTTGAGGAGTTTTGGGCACTTTTTAATTAGTATTATTCCCTGTGAAATTTTTCTTTGATTGTGCGCCGTGAAATAAACAAACGCACACACAGGTTACTGTCATCGTCTGCGGATAATTGAAATGTGTGGCTGATATGTTTCCTCTCCTTCCCTCCTAGCAGGGCTAATTAGGGCTCCATTGCCAAGAGAACACTACTCACATAGTGCAGACATCTGATAGCTTTGATCCACACGCGCACACACACACACACACACACACACACACACACGCACTCCAGCTGTTGCACCAGTTCAACCACCCAATCACCTCAGAGATGCACTGCAGTATTCTTTCTTTAATTCTTCTATCGCAAGAAAAAAATGTCCTTATTTAATATGCTGTAACTGTGTTGGGATGGATGCTTCCACACACACACACACACACACACACACACACACACACACACACACACACACACACACACACACACACACACACTCACACTCACACTCACACTCACACTCACACTCACACTCACACTCTCTCACACACACACACACACACACACACACACACACACTCACACTCACACTCACACTCACACTCTCTCACACACACACACACACACACACACACACACACACACACACACACACACACATACACACACACACACACACACACACACGCACTCCAGCTGTTGCACCAGTTCAACCACCCAATCACCTCAGAGATGCACTGCAGTATTCTTTCTTTAATTCTTCTATCGCAAGAAAAAAATGTCCTTATTTAATATGCTGTAACTGTGTTGGGATGGATGCTTCCACACACACACACACACACACACACACACACACACACACACACACACACACACACACACACACACACACACTCACACTCACACTCACACTCACACTCACACTCACACTCACACTCTCTCACACACACACACACACACACACACACACACACACTCACACTCACACTCACACTCACACTCTCTCACACACACACACACACACACACACACACACACACACACACACACACACATACACACACACACACACACACACAGAGTTTTGAGGATTATATTTGAAGGCAATGTGAGTAGAGAATGGTAATTTCCCACGTGATTGTTTAAAATGCTCACCACATGTGGTCTGATATATCATGTAGTTTATATTAATGCCGCCTGTGTTTTGAAGCTCATAAACCACATTTTGGAGATTTATATTTACCCATAAACCACGATTATCAGATTTTCATATCCACACAAGCCAGGTTTGTGGAAGTATTTTTCCTCCCATAAGGTATCTGAGATGATTGGCATTTCAAATTATGATTTTCAAATTAGTTTGAGCTTGTGAATCCTGATTTTCCAATTTAAAATGATATTTCAGTGATGTGTGATGTGACCCTGGGTTCATGTAGAAGCCTCCAAATAGATCTTTCAAAACCCACCAGAGGATTTGTGAAACGAATACTTAAAATACAAATGCCTTGAGCAGACCGGTGGCTATCAGACCTATAAATGGCCAATTATTAAAATGTTCACAGATTTATTTTTGTGTTTCTTTTAGCGCACAATTTACCATCAAGTCCATTCAAGCAGCTAAAAACCTAAACTCCTCCCTTCTCTGTGTTTCCCCCAGCTCTTCTCTACGCCACCATCTTCGGTAACGTGACAACCATCTTCCAGCAGATGTATGCCAACACCAACCGTTACCATGAGATGATCAACAGCGTCCGGGACTTCCTGAAGCTGTACCAGGTGCCGAAGGGCCTGAGCGAGCGGGTCATGGACTACATCGCCTCCACCTGGTCCATGTCGCGGGGAATAGACACGGAAAAGGTGCGTCGGAAAGCTTACAGACCCTCTAACAGCTGATTACATGGTCGCTATCCTGGGGTTTTTATGGGCGACTGTGGATCAGTGGTTAGCAGGTCTGTCTTTCAATCAGAGGGTCGGTGGTTCGATCCCCGGCTCCACTAGTCCATGTCGATGTGCCCTTGAGCAAGACACTTAACCCTAATTGCTCACCGTTGCTGTGTCTACGGTCTACTGTAAGTCGCTTTTGCTTTTGTAGTATTTTGACATAACCTGTTAATTGCAATGTATACGATCGCAGCATCATTCGTGTGATATAAATAGCATAGAAATACAATTATTATTATAGAATTTAAGGTTTTTTCTGTTTGTTAAGGAACCAAAACGCACACATATGATGTTGATGCTGCCTAGCTCTATATAAATAGAAAATAATATTTTTTCATTCTTTATTTTTGTGAAAACTATCGAGATATTCTGTGCCAAAAAATGTTGCAGCCTATTACGACAATCCGACAGTGTTATGCCGTTTGTGGAGCAGTTATCAGCAGCCATCCTATCGGATTCAGATGATGCTGAAATGATTTCAGTGTGTGGAAATTAAGCATTTAAAGCTGGCAGCAGATAAATTGAACCGGTGCCGCTCTGATTGAGTCGCAGCATTCATATCGCTGCGTTCCATTTAAATCCACCTGTCCAAAATCCAATCATGGACAATTTTTTTTAGTATTATTTTACCTCAAATTAGAAACATAACTTCATGCAGGGGTTTTGTCGCGAGCAAATCTGTTGTCATAATCAAACCGTGATACAGATTCTGTCCTCTTTATGTGTTAGGCTTGCACTGCATCTATGTATTATTTATTTGTCTGGCTTCAGGCCACACTAAAGGGTCTAAAAATGGCATATAATCCCTCTTTGCTTGACATTCATCTTCAAAGAGATTTATTTTAACGGCAGAGCCCTGCCACGGCCTGGCATCCTGTTGATTAGGTGCACTTCAACAACATGCTGCCACTCAGTGACACACAGCAGAGAGGTGGGTGGACATGAAACTCCACCAGAAAGCAGAATTCATACGGGACACAATCAGACCAAACCAGTGGATAAGGTTAACTCACAGTGAAGTGTTCCCCAAACCTACTGAAATAGAAAGAAGCTCTGAATAAAACACACCAACGTCTTTTAGTGACTTTTAATTCATTGTTTTAACTCACACACACACTGCAGAAATACATGTTATGCATACGTGTACATTTTGTTTGATGAGCTTTCAAATCATACACAAGTACGAGCTCACTATGATGCTGGATTTGAACAACCAAAAATAATATAAAACAATACAACTTAATATAATCATTGCCCATTATATATATATATATATACATATATATATATATATATGTATATATGTATATATATATACATATGTATATATAATATATCATATATATATAAATAATACATATATATATAATTATTTATATTATATATAATATATTGTATATGTTATATATTGTATAAATATATATATATATATTTATTTTATTATATATATTATATTATAGTATATAAATATATATATATATATTATATATAATATATATTATATTATATATATATATATATATATAATATATATATATAATTATATATATTTCTTTTTCTTTTATATATATATATATATGTCAAAGCTTTTGAAAGATGTCAAGCTATGGTTGGTCTTCATCCAACGTGTAGTCTGCCAACTCTATTATGACTCTATTATTGTGACAATAACACTGGAGTCTGATCAGCTGAGCCTGTCCACCAGCTCTAACGGTGAAGACATTATTATCGTATGATAATATCCACTCTTGTTTTTCCTCTCCAGGTGTTGCAGATTTGTCCGAAGGACATGCGAGCAGACATCTGCGTTCATCTCAACCGGAAGGTGTTCAAGGAGCACCCGGCCTTCCGGCTGGCCAGCGACGGGTGTCTGAGAGCGCTGGCCATGGAGTTCCAGACCATCCACTGCGCCCCGGGCGACCTGATCTACCACGCCGGGGAAAGTGTGGACAGCCTCTGCTTCGTGGTGTCGGGATCACTGGAGGTCATTCAGGACGACGAGGTGGTGGCCATTTTAGGTGAGTTCCCCATGCATAGTTCATGTCTTTTCACTAAATTACAGCATTTATGGCATAATTAAAAATGCAATTCACCACCTATATTTATTTAATGAAAGGCGGTCAAGGCTTTTTTATTCCCCCTGTAACTGTCGACGGACCTGTCCCAGATTTGCTCAAGTTTTCTGATTTTTCTTCTGATTTCTTAAGCTCGAATACAAAATGTGACAGTGAAGCAAATACTTAAGATGCAGCCGTGCTGCTGCAGCATCGCTCTGCTGTCAGAATGTATTATTTTAGAGACCCAAAAAATATGGCAGTGATGACGGTGTAAAAAAATGTTTCAGTCACACTGGCCTCCGGCACCGTTCTAACCACACGATTCTGCCTAATAACAATATATTTCTGTTACTGGAAAACCTCCTTTTTCTCGAACTGCAGAGAAAACCGATGTTGGGGGATCGTTGTCTGCTGACTCATGAACTCAGGATTTGTACAATGATCTGCTTGTCAGTACGGGTTTGAATAGGCAGTAAAACGAGAGCGTACCAGACCCGATTACAGTATAATGTATGTATTGAGAATATATTGAGTAGGAAAGAACCAGACCAATTGGCGAAATCTTTATTCATCAATATATAGAAGGAATAATCATTGTTCTTGCCCACTCATGTCCTGGTTAAATCACAGGAGAGTATTTGCCTTCTTACAACTTCATCATTTTAATTTGCCAAATAATTGATTGAGTGAATAATGGATGGCCGAGAGACTTTCCCGTCAATAACTGCCGTCGGTTCCTCTTTGCGACGATCAATATGCTGTCCGGCTAATACCATTGACCCGGCTGGAGACCGTAATGGAGCCAGAAGTCATGATCAAGAGACTGCTATGAAACCGGTTCTCATTAGCCTAATGACTGTAGATCTGAAACAACATGCAAAGTACACAAAACAAGCCCGACCACCCCGTTTATCTACAAACAGGAGCTCTGAATGTATTAATTACTTTAACTCACCTGGAAACTACTTCTTTGATTATTGCTTTTGCAACTTTATTCGTCTTTTAACATGCAGCAGCGTTGAGAGCTTTTCATCCTTTGGTTCAAAGAAGTAATTGGATGCCTGAATGTGTTCTGCAGTCACACCGTGTGAGGAGCTGTTGATTTGGATGTTGATAACATAACACTTCATGGTTCTTGGTTATACATGGTCACGTCGAGCCAAACTTAAAATAGTGCGGTCATGTGACTCACTGGTTTAGTCCGCTCCGACTGCGCTGCACAAACGACGGCATGTTGAGCACTTATAAATACTTCAGATATCAAATAGACGTTTTGCAGGTTTATGCTATAATTAATAGCTTATATAGTAGTTAATACATTATGCTAATGATTTGTTCTCCATCTGGAGATCAATAAAGGCTTGGCTTATGACTTTCAGGTTGCCAGGTTGTAAAAAAGCATCCTCCTCCTGCATGACACTTGCTTTTTTACTTGTTACATTTTAATTAGTTGATGTTAATGCTGCTAATTGGTCCAGATTTCACAGACTTGTCACACCCACTTTTGGTTGTTTCAACCTTTATCTGGATGAACAAATCAGATATTTGGACCATTTCACTGAAGCTATATCTACCCTAACCCCTCCCCCTCACACCCTTGTAGGGGCGTGCTCTTGTGATTGGCTGAAACATGGAGGAGACATTTGATTGGCTAAAGATAATTCCTTGTTGAAAAAAAACACAAAACATAATGCAGTGAAGTTCACACACAACGAGCAGTTTAAAAGTGCAGGTTTAACCGTTTTTTTATATATGTAATGTAACGACATCTAAATATGTTTTTGATGAAAATGAAAAAATCCTGAAAATGAAAAAACACAACCTGGCAACCCAAAATCTGTTTTAATAAAAGGCATAAAACTAATTCATAAAGCATCGAAAAACTATTTATCAACCATTATTCAAGCCATGTGTTCCAACTTCCCCCCAATTCAATTCTGTCTGACTGCTGCTAACATACATAGTCATTCACAGTTTCAAATTTATGTTATTTATGTTGTTATAACTGCTTCTTAATTTGTTTTTGTCTTTTGTTTTTTTTTAAACCTATTGCACTTTATTATTATTATTATTCACTTTATGTTGGACAGAAGAGAAACGTACTTTCGATCTTTTGTATGTTTGCACATGTAAAAAATTGATATTAAAGCTGACTTTGACTTTGACTTGACTTTGAATTCATAAAACGTTAGAAAGTGGTAGTGAAAAACACTAACACAAAACATAATGCAGTGAAGTTCACACACAACAAGCAGTTTATTAATGCAGGTTTAACCGTTTTTTTTAATATATATAAATGTAACAACATCCAAATATGTTTTTGATGAAAATGAAAAAATCCTGAAATTGAAAAAACACAACCTGGCAACCCAAAATATGTATTCATAAAGCATCGAAAAAGTATTTATCAACCATGTGTTCCAACTTCCCACCAATTTATAAAACTTTAGAAAGTGAATAAACGTGTGAATTATTCCTCTATTACCCGTTTTAACCGGTTCCCCCTCTCTGCAGGTAAGGGAGACGTGTTTGGGGATGTTTTCTGGAAGGAAGTGACCCTCGCTCAAGCCTGCGCTAACGTCCGAGCTCTGACCTACTGCGACCTCCACGTCATCAAGCGCGACGCCCTGCAGAAGGTGCTGGAGTTCTACACGGCGTTTTCCAACCACTTCTCCAGGAATCTGCTGCTCACCTACAACCTGCGAAAAAGGGTGAGTGCCTCTTCAAGAGAAGTTCACTCTCAAATTTGGGCTTATTTCCACAACGGCTGCGTACTTTGAGCTCGTTAGAAGAAGACAAAAATTTATTCTCTTCAAGTTTTACCCAATATATGCATTATGAACGGAGAACAATTAATAAATATATTTTTATTTTTATTACCATTTTTCTTGATCATTAGACTGACGAGAATAATTGCTAGAAAGAGGCCGTTATTAAGTTAATTGGCTTTTCAGCTCCTTTTGATCCGTTACTTTTCCTCCGATCAGACCATTATTCTTAATAAGAGCTTAAGTGGACATCCTGCATCCTGTTTTTTATCTTGGTTAAAGTCATAATTGCCGCACTCGGCCTCCCAGTGGTCACATAGTAATACAGTATGTGTGGGCGAGTACCGTGACGGATTTTCTTCCTACAGTTTCTACAGCTACAGATTTATCTCTCGTTTCAGAGAGGAAAGGTTTGCTATTTTGGGAAGTACGCTCAGTCCCGTTTTCCGCTTAGCGTTCGATACGAAGCTCGATAAACTCTGTTGTGTCTCTCAGTTAAATATGAAGCTTCAGCCAGGTGATGGCTAGCACAAAGACTGAAAGCACTAAAATCCTCCTACTAGCATTTTGAAAGGGAAGCTAACCGTCAGCTAGCATCATATCTGACTGAATACGAGTTAGCATCTAACTTTGGGCCAGAACTTTCAAAATAGGGCTGCAACCAGGAACGTTAAACATACAATTCCTTTAGAAAATGTAAATGTGCACAGCGAAACAAGCCAATACTACAGTAACATACAAAAAACACAGTTCCATCAAACCAATGTACATGAAAAACCCTCCGACATCCTTCCTTCAGAAATGAGCAGCTGTGATCAACATCTCAAGTACGGCTACCAATCATTACCTCATTCAAAGTAAGGTTAGTCTGCCCATGAGGGTACATGGGAGATTGAATTGCTTGCATTTGAAGAGGCAATCTCATCTGCTGCTTTGAACTCACTATTCACCGGGGTCCAATACTTTCTGATTGTATACACTTTAGGGAAATCCAGAAGGATTGAATGAGGAGCCGGACGCTGCCTTCAAATGGAGCTTGTGAAGTTGTGTTTTTTGACTCGGGGAAATGGGTGGAGCGGTTCACGTTGTGGGAAAAGAATATTTTTCTATATAGAAAATGTCTTCCCCTTTTCAAAAAGTATGCTTGTGTGTCCGTTGCATTTCAGCGGCATGCCCACGAATTAGAAAAGAGTAATGTACAAAAAAAGAAATGCTACAATTAAAAGCAATGTCCGAATTTAGAGCTATAAAAAAAACAGTTTTTGATGGAATACTAGACTCTTCTCATTAAAAGCCTCTTTTCCTCTCGCCAGACGATGCATTTCCTCATAAGGGGATTCTTTAATTGGCTTTTCTAGAATGCTAAAACGTAGGTTATTCTGTCAGTACTCTTTGGTTACAGGAATAGTTTGACATTTCGGGAAATACGCTTAAAGGCTTTCCTGCAGAGAGTTGGATGAGAAGTAGAGCTAGAGCAATAAATCAGCCAGGGCCATGAAGTGTCTGTAAAATTTGTAAATGTCCCGATTAATATGTATCTTGGTCTTAATTAATAAATAAAAACAATTCTAGAGAATCTGATTGTTTATTTATGTTATGTGTTTATGTAAAATGATCATGGGCCAATATAATGTGGCGTATAACCCTCAAATATTAAAGATTGTATTGGCCTTAAAAGACATTGTCTGTACACTTCATATGAAACTACCAGCTGGTAGCTTAGCATAAAGGCTGAAAACAGGGGAAAACAGCTATGTAGGGACTTTGGTTTTTGTATGGAATAAATCTTGTCTAACTCTCACATAGTGTGAGAAAGGAAAAGAAATGTCCCCCCAAAATGCCAAAGTATTCCTTTAAAAGGGCATCGAAATAGTTACTGAGATTAATTTCTGGCTAAAACATGAACCAACAATTATTCTGACAAAACAATCTCAACTCAAGGACCACTTACTAGCTTTGTCCAGAGCTTTCAACTGTATCACAGTATTCATGTCATGTTCTTAGTTATTATGTATTATTATTTTCATTTTTATTATTATATTGTCGTAGCAGCTGTTTTGATTCATCCATAAGTACTTGTAGGACTCAGGACTCATAAGCTACATATCCTACAGTCTTAAACCATGTCACACTGTAAGAAAATACAGAAAAATACAGTAAGTGGACCTCGAGTTTGTTTTGTCAAACTACTATTTCCAAGATAAAGAACAAAAGGCTCGTGAAAGATGTAGTAAAAAACTAAAATGACCAAAGAACATAATAATAATAATAATAATAAATGGAATTTATATAGCGCTTTTCATAGACTCAAAGTCGCTTTACAGGGAGCAAGATTAGAAGGTAAAGAAAAACTGGACAATACAAGACAAAAACAAAAAAACAAAGCAAAAGAAAACAAGACAAAGCAAAACAAGATATAATCACAGAAGAAAAAGGGGGCTACAGATAGGCAGAGGTAAAGAGATGGGTTTTGAGGCGGGACCGGAAGATGTTGAGGGACTCAGAGGTGCGGATCTCTTGGGGGAGGGAGTTCCAGAGCCTGGGAGCTGCCCTGGAGAAGGCTCTGTCCCCAAAACTGCGGAGTTTGGACTTGTGGATGCAGAGGAGACCGGCTGAGATGGATCTGAGGGACCGTGAGGGTTGGTAGGGGGACAGGAGGTCAGTGAGGTATGAGGGGGCCAGATGGTGGAGGGCTTTGTAGGTGAGGACCAGGATTTTGTAGGTGATCCGGTGGGAGATAGGAAGCCAGTGGAGTTGTTTTAGGACTGGAGTGATGTGGTGCCAAGATTTGGAGCATAAAAATATAGAAGAAATAAATAATGAAATCCAAAGTACAGCAGGAAAACTACAAAGCTAGTAGGAGTGATTGGGATGCCGTTGCCCATTAGCGGCTGTGTGATCAGCTAACAGTGTATCATGTCTTCACCGCTGAAGCCAGAGGGGTGGAGTGAACCTTCCCTCGCTGTCGTGGGACTCGCCTCATTAAAGGTGACATTTACAAAGCACACAGTCTTCCTCACACAGGCTCAGGAAGATGGATACACCTGTTGATCCAAATTATGTTGATCGTGTTTTAAACCTTTATTTCTTCACGATTTTGAGCAGAGGCACACCAATAAAATTTGCTTGTGTACTTTCATCGTTCGAAACAAAACCTGATTATGATGATGGTGTTTTGGTCAAAACCACTTTCATGGTTCAGGGGTCATGGAAAACCTGGAAAATGGTTATTTCCAGGCCTGGAGAAGTCCTTTAAAAAAATTAAATCCCAAAAGTTTAGTAAAAGCCATGTAAATGTGTATATTCATGTGTTCATGTCGTTCATTTACGCTGAGTTTGAAATAATTAATATGCTTTTAAAAGAAAGACTCAAAATATAAGCAGGCATACGCTGAGTATATCTATAAATGTTTATTCTTTTAATCAAACCATTGTCTCTCATTCATTTGTGTCCTTTAAGGAATACTGTATGCTTTGGAATCCTCATTGTTAGTTTAAATACTACATTTTATCACTTTTTCATGTTCACACCCAGATTTCACTAAATGTTTGGTCATGGAAATTTGGTTTAAAGTCCTGGAAAAGTCCTGGAAATCCATTGGTCAACATGTGTATGAACCCTGAACTTTACATTATCTTGTAGATCGTCTTCCGAAAGATCAGCGACGTGAAACGAGAGGAAGAGGAGCGGCAGCGCCGTAAAAACGAAGCCCCTCTGAACTTGCCCCCGGACCACCCGGTTCGGAAACTCTTCCAGCGCTTTCGGCAGCAGAAGGAAGCGCGCCTGGTGCCCGGGAAGCCGGAAGCAGATGACCACGATATCGAGAAGGGCCCCGTGTACGTGGACCTCCCAATAACTAAATCGGCCATCACAACTACCAGCATCGTCACAGTGACGGAAAGCCCCGCAACACCCTCGTCTTCGACGCCGTCATCGTCGACGCCCCCCAACCGCGCGCCCTCGGACAAGGCGAAGCTGCAGGTGCCGGCGCCCGTCTCGCTGATCGGAGGCCGCGCCAACGAGCCGGTCAAGGTCAAAGGCTGGGGCCTCTTCAAGGAGTCCGTGGTCAAAGCCGACAACTGGAACAAAGTGTCCAAAGCGGAGTCCATGGAGACTTTACCCGAACGGACCAAGGCGCACGAGTCGCAGACGTCGCTGAAGAAGACGGACTCGTGCGACAGCGGCATCACCAAAAGCGACCTGCGCCTGGACAAAGCGGGCGAGTTCCGCATGACGCCCCAGGAGCGCAGCCCCGTCCAGCCGCCGGAGGCCAGGCACCCCTTCTACCCCATCCCGGAGCAGACGCTCCAGGCGTCGCTCCAGGAGCTCAAGCTGGAGCTGAAGGACGATCTCAAGAGCCTGGACGTCCGCATGTCCGGTCTGGAGGCCCAACTCACGGAAGCGCTTCAACTCCTCAAGGCGAGGAGGTCGAGCGCCGGCTCTCCGCAGCCACTTTTTGACCTTTCTAGACCCGCGTCGCCGGAGCTGGACAAAGAGGACATCTTCTCTTGAGGGGAAGGAAGGGTTAGCTCATCAGGGTAACTGTGCACTCAGCTGGAATCCAGTAACATCCAGATTACCTGGATAGCTGAGGCCGCATCGGGCACACCTTTTAGATTAGGCAACACCGCGGTCTTAAGGACGCACCGGCCTTATTCGCAGAGGTGTACCGGTCCGTTAACAAAAGTGGGGGGACGTGGCGGTCGTAGCCCAGAATGCTCAGAGGTTTACGAAAAACACTGACAGCTCGATGTTTGTACAGAGGTTTGATTTATTTTTCCATCGCACTTTAATGGAAAAATACCTCGAGCGGTTTCGATTTTCTTAATCTCGATTTCAGAGAACGTCGTAACAGAAGGACATAGTTGTATCTCTGTTGGGTAGAGAATAGAAACAGCATGACCCACTGGTTTGTGATGAATCATTTGTATGAGATTCTTTGCATGTCACGTAAAATAGACGCGCGCCTCAAGAGTGCAGATTGTGCACTTTTGATTCATCGAGGCACACGCGGCGACGTCGTTTGCATTATTTCACCATGACAGTGGGAAAGGAACCGGTCTTTTCCAGATGTTGAAACAGTCTCAGAGTAATTTCCTTCAAGCAATTGATGAACTCTTCTTATTATATCAACTGCCAGGATAATTATGAATTATACAACTCTGGCCAAGCAATCAGATTTTCAAAGACATTTTTCAGCAGAGCTTATAATTCCCATAAGCCATGGATAGATGGGCTTGATAAAAAAAAAAGGCAGCAGTGAGCAAGTTATCCATCTTTCTGAATATCTAGTGTTTGTTATTCACACATTTCAATCCGACATGATACATGCATATGATACGTATGTATTGAATGAGAGCTATGCATTTTTAGCTTTGGTGATGCATAATTAGGTGATGCAGATGGTACTGATAATGGCTGTGCCTCTTACCTTATTTTAAAATTGCAAGAGCATAATGATGAATGTCCTTTTGCACAGTATTTCTATAAATCTATTGTATTTATAATTTAACATTTTTAAAAAAGTGGATAATATTCACTGGAACTTGTTTTAGTGACGATTCTCTCCTTTATTTAGGTACATTTTTATATTACACCAGTTAGCATGCATGATTTAATGTATTTGTCTGTAATAACATTCACTGGTGGAAAAACACAAGATACAAGTTGATTATTAATAAGGGACACAAATCAGAAATGATTAGGCGAAGAACACATTTTCAAATTTGCTTTATTTAAAGGAATACTTCACCCTCAAAATGATGATTTGTATATCGATTACTCACCCAGCGGTACCTTGAATTTGTAAAGAAAAAATTAGCGCTTGCCTCCCCGGTTAAGAAATAAGTCAAAAACTTGTTTTAAACAATGTAATTGACTAATATTAATTGGATTTCTTATTTTTATTATTATGTATCCTTCCCTTTTCCTCATATACAAAAATAATTAAATGAAATACATTAGATCCAGTATTAAAACGTAGAACGGTAAGTTTGTTAAATGTTGTGATTTTCTTCATAAATTAAATAATTTCAATTTTACCAAAAAGGAAAACAGAGCAACAAACTGACAAAATAGATATGAAATACTTTTAGATGAGTTATTTCAGATCAACAATCCTTCTTGCCTCTACTGTACGGCAACATTGTTGAACTGATGGAAGATTCCTCCTAAATGATATTGA
Source organism: Cottus gobio (assembly GCA_023566465.1). Taxonomy (NCBI): domain Eukaryota; kingdom Metazoa; phylum Chordata; class Actinopteri; order Perciformes; family Cottidae; genus Cottus; species Cottus gobio. Next base: position 6,047,636 of record CM042225.1, read on the forward strand.
TAACCGTAATAGATCTATGTAAATACATATTGGAAACACAACAGGGAATCCGTGTGGGGGATTGAGTGAGAAGCCAGAGGGAGGACGTGTGCTTTAGAGCATTTCTGTGGCATCAATCATTCATTACTGAACACTAATAAGTCCACAGAAAAAGATCCATCAAACAATTCTGACATCAAGCAAAGATTATGCATATTTAGCTGTTACAGTAGAAATTTCAAATCAGTTGAGGCTCTTAAAAAAACTATGAATAATAGAAGAAAGTCATATTGGCAGATTTATGAAATACAGAAAAAGAAACCATTGCTAGTCATAGGATCTTTTACATGGCGCAGCAATAAGCATCATTCTATATTATTTAATATCCATATGGATAATTTATGTTCCCTGCATGCCTTTTCTCTTATCAAGACAAAAGACGAGCTGAGAGTTTTCCTCCAACACATTCTGCGGCTCCATTTTCATTAAAAATTCAGCTTACTTAAAAATGAATGGGCTTGTCGTCACAGAAGTGAGAAGTCATTTAGTTTACAGCCGGTGTTTGTGGGTCTTTATGAGTCGGCTTTTACAAAGATCTTGGCTTCGGGAGATGGAAAAGCACGAATATCATCCACGACCTCTCGATCACAGAGAATTCATAAAACTGAAGAGAGGAAAGGCCGACTAGGAATTTAGTCACGCTAGTAAAGACTGAGTCTAAATATAATGTAACGGCATACAGTCTTTATCAAAGCTTTCAACTTCTCTGGTTGTCATGATCACATTTTTAATCTATTACAACGTCATAGCTCTGTAGTAAAACACCTTGTAATATTCTGTTATTACTCTAGAAGTGATTGTTTTTTAAATTTTATAATTGCATCACCCAAAAGACTTGGATTATAGTGGCTACTTTTTTTTTTTAGTATTGAGTGGGTTTAAAGGTCTGACTTGTCAATTAAATCTGGCAACACTGACATACACACTGACATTTTTTTTTATAAGCAATTCATTTTGCTTTCTTGCAGAGGGTAAGATGAGAAGATTGATAACACACGTTAAAGCCACAACAAGGAACTTTGATTTTGTGTTGCTTTTGGCGGCCCCTGTGGACACATGCGGTAGTGTTTCTGAGCACCAGAGTCCCTTCAGAAAACCTCTCATTTTACGGGGCAGTTTCTGGTTAACCTGCTAGCCGTTTCCCCCTGTCTCTTATGCTAAGCTAAGCTAATTAGTTATGACTTTGTTGGGTCAGTTTGGGTGTTTTAAAGGGAGAAAGTGTTGAAAGTGAGAAGATGCTTTTGACTTTTTCTGAACAGAAACCGGGAAAATGTGAGTTTTAGTCTGGAGTCGTATGCATGAGCGCTTAGATTGCACTTTAAATCACGTTATGTGGAGTTAAAGGTGTGAATCGTTCAAAGTTACACAACAGTTCAACTGTTTCAAATAAATTACAACAAAAACAGTTTAGCCTGCACTGACCTTTAATAATACTAACAATGAGGTGCTGTTTGTCATTTTTAATAATGTTTATGTGATTCTAAACCCGCATGTAAAATGTTTATTTTCTTCAGCAGATGACAATTGAATTGTTTTCCTTGAAGGTACTTATGGTGGAATATTGTCACGTCAGCCAAAATAAACCAGTTCCCCTTCACCAATGACACAGATGAATGACACGATTGGTAGTATTTGTAAAGTATTTTTCAAACTTTTCCTTTTGAATAACACAAACTATGAATCTTAAGCAAATTTTTCTGTTGGTACTATACTCTGTTGCTCACTATGTTACGCTGTCGATGTGCAAATCTTTTAGTTTGTTCGGTATCCAACAACAGAACCAGATCAAACGGGTCATTTACTATAAATCAGTAAAAAGATCCGCTAAAGCTAAAAAATCCGATTTTGTGGCCATATTTGAAAGCAGCATAACAGCTAAGTATATGGCAGGTACTTCCACCTACGCCTGCTTTTTTTTCTTTTTACCTGCACCATAAATATGCGTTGCTAAAATGGGATGCACTGTCGGTGCACTCTAACGCTCAGAGACGAGATCCTTGAAAGCAATATGGCGTTCTGTGCTGTAACATTTATAAAGGTCCAAGCGTGGACAGAAACAGGAGAATCCTTTTAGTCCTGCACCACCACCTCATCACATTTACTGTACCTTAATATCACCGCAGTCATTACATTTGATTGCTACCGAGAAGCATGCAACACTGTGCCTTCATAATATTGCCCCGTGACCCTTTTGCAGGCCTGCAGTGAGAAAAATACAAAATTACTCTTTTGAAACTATTTGAACACAGCGTTATTTTTGTGGTCAGCTCTAGAAAAAGCTGCCAAGTTATCAAACCCTACAGTAAATATATCGCTCTCTCTCTCTTTCTCGCTATATAAATATATATATGCACAAATTATATTGCAACGTTTAGATTCTTAAAAGTGAAAAGTTTGAATTCGGTGTATGGTTTATGTAATATGCACATGCCTCGGTGTTCACACACGTCAAATGATGAGAAATGTAACTGTTTCAAGCACAACGGGAACTCTTTGTTATGAACTGTGACATACTGTACTATTCATAATAAATATTTTATACATACTGTTCCCTGTCTGCTCTCTGTGGGGTCTGACAGTCTGTGTTTTCAGCTCCCCTGACAGTGACGAGGGCCACTTTCCTGAGAAAGTGTAACTCAGCAGGCGTATATTCTCCTGCTGATCTACTTTCGGCAGGTAAACCTCAGTTTTTGTCCTCATTTAAGCGGATTCCTCGCTGACCCTCGCTCGCATTGATCCTGTTTAGGCGCCTGCAGGTGTGATAATCCCGAGAGGAGGAATCAACTAATGGAGCCACTCGAGGCTCAGCACCAACAACAGACTCCACGTGACACGGTTCTGCTCCCCGACAGGAGATATAAAAAAGTGCAGACGTGTTTGAAACCTCGGGAACTGTCTTCTTTATTTTTTTTTTTTTTTACATACTAAATCCTGATTATCTTCCTCATTCACAAGATCTATTTGAAAAATTAAAAAAGCTATAATATAGAAAGAACCCTTGTAAAGATAGATAAGGGCATATATGTGTTAGCGGTATTTTGGTATATGATAGTACACAAAAGAAAGAAAAAAAAGATTTCTCAAAAAATAAATCTTAAGAAAGTACATTTTTATTATCTTAATTGTAATTATTATATAATATACAAATGACTTATATTGACTTAAGCTCCAATAAATAAGCAGACGACCAAAGGCAACAGCAAAGTGTTGCGTTAATGATGGATCTGTCAGCGACAACACCTCTGACTTAAGAGTTCGCTGCTTCTTAAAGTAATCTCCTTGGAAGACGAGCCCTGGAGCGGATTTCCCCGTGGAGCAGTAAGAGGATCACATTGTTTTTGCAACAGGACACTTTAAGCTCAAAAAGACAAAGAAAAAGTGCATCAGCTTCTTTTAAAGTAGCTTTTACTTTGTAAAAAAAAAAGAAAAAATAGTCATCTGCAACCGGACTACAGCGTAAATTATTTAATCGTAAAGCTTTTTTTCTCCAGCTCACCGTCCTCGGGGGGCAGCTTCAACCCGATGACCCCAAATACAGCTCAGATATCAGGTGTTTTAATTATCGATTCATGTGCAGGTTGTTTTTCCTGATGAATTTGATTTTTAAAATAGTTAATCAATTTCTTTGGTTAATTGACTAACCAGTGCAGTCAAAGTTGTCATGTGAAAGCCTCACAAGTTATCACGCTTTCCAGTAAAACCTCTTTGGCATCTCTTAAAGGAAAAGTCTGATTTTATTCTTCTTTTGAATTAATTTCACAAAATATTCCACTTATTCCTCTGTGTTTTTGTTTTTTTTATCAATGTATGAACTTGGGCACTGTTTATTGCGGTCTGACAACACTGAATACTCACCAAATGTGTATTAATCCGCAGCTGAAAACAGTCCAATAAATACACAATGCATTGTCGTTTGAGTAAGGTTTGCTGAGAACTACAGTCCCAGATTCTTTAGGAAATCACAAACAAAAACATTTCTTTTTCCCATTTGTTTTTAAGATATAGGTCTTACGAGAAATGAGAGCGAATGATCTTGGGGCAGAGTGCCAAACACAGGAATGGGAAATTAGAAAGTATTGAGACATGAACAAAAGCATTGTTTTTGGTATTTACTGGATTTTTTAAAGAAAAAAAATGTTAAAACATATTCATAGAAGTCCCTTCAAAACAAGTTTAGGAGCTCTATGGGTTTATGTTACTCAATACAGCAGGTGGAGTAAAGTTATCCATTTAAACATGGATGCATATCCATAACCAGGAAACTTGAAATACAAGCTTTTAATCCCAACCTAGACTGAGGTAGTGTACAGTTGATGAGGCATTATAAAACAACACATTAACACAAAAACAAACAAACGTGGAGTTTTCTTCACATCCATTCTAAAAAAAAAAATAGCGTCCATCTGCTTTCTAGTGGATAAACGTCATCCATTATTATTATTAATGTGCTAAATGAAAAGCTAGTTGCCCCTCTAAAGCGTTTAATTAAAATATCCAATACCAGCGTGATTCAACTTAACCCAAGTTCCATCTGTGGGGGAAAATAATGACATTGATCAGCTCCCCGCCGCTCCGTTCAGTCCACTGTGCCATTTATCTGCCTCCAAACACACAAGTGTGTTTGTGGCGAGCTGAAGGAGGGGACAGTAAATATGAAATTAGCATTTCTCCGGCTTACCGCACCACTGAGCAATATCTTATCGGAGCCACGTAACGAAGACAGATCCGGGGGCCGCATTTTCTTTTACCGCTTCTGAGAATAACGGTGATTCAGCGAAGCTCATTGGGTAGAAAACAGGCCTCGGCACTGCCAAGACTCCTATCGGAGTGTGTGTGTGTGTGTGTGTGTGTGTGTGTTTGTGTGTGTGTTTGTGTGTGTGTGTGTGTGTGTGTGTGTGTGTGTGTGTGTGTGTGTGTGTGTGTGTGTGTGTGTGTACGTGAGAACCAGCACTGATCCCTTAAGTCTCGGCTTACAGGCAGGTTGTGCCTGGTCCTGCAGGTGGTGGAAAAAGTGGCCGCTCAGCGGCACTCGGGCCAGGTTTGGACGGGTTCGGTGGCCGCGAGCCGGGTTGGCTCCCTGGCCGGTGACGACAAGGAACCGGGCTCGGCGGGTTCTTCTGGTGGTCCGGGTAGCAGGGAGTCTGGCTCGGGGATGAAAGTCAAGGTGACTCACGGCGGGTGAGACGTCCACTCGAGTCCGATCTGAGCAAAGCAGTAGAGGAACGCCAGCATGGGCGGAGCCACGGTAGACCAGCCTAAAATGGAAAAATAAAAATGTGTTCATGCGTAACAGGGAATATTTAGACTGCTATGTTGTGATGCTTTTGCAGGCAACTACTAGAAAAACCTGCATTCTTTTACAAGAGCAGTGTTTTTCAACCTTTTTTGAGCCACGCCACATTTTCTACAATAAAAGAATCCAACCATAAAAGATACAAAATGTCACATTGTAGCATAATACAGCGTATATAGGTCATTATTCATTATTATTGCGCTACCCAGTGCCATGGAAGAGTATTTAATTACTATGCCAGCCACTTTATTGCAGGCTCAGACGCTCAACAATAGGAAATGATTTGTGGCAACTAAATCATACGTTTTTGGACCGATTAAAGTGAAATTGGACATTTTTCCCACAGCACACCTGCCGATCTCTCACGGCACATTGGTGTGAAAATCCCTGAGCTAGAGCGACAGCGAGCCGGAGACGGTTTGGTTCGTTCCCGGCGCTGCGACTGTGTTGTACGCTTATTCCCCACGTCTATTTATAGCCGTGTCTTAGAGGGTCGCTCAGGCAGGTAAGGACAGCTGTCTGCGCCTCCTCCCCAACTGGCTCGCCTCCAGATTATCTCCGTAACCTGCACCTGCACCCACAATGCTTTTCAATAGTCTATTCTTTCCCCATTCAGGTCTAAAACGGTCTAATTCACACACACACACGCCGGCTGCTTTATGCACAGCTGTACTGTCCGTTTCCTGTCTGCGGAGGAGAAAAGGCTACAAAACCCAGGACTTCACCGATAAATATTTATGCCACGCTGACGTGACGTTTTTGCGGAGAATTAGCATAGTTTCCCGGTAAATGCCAGCTGATTACTAAATGTCGGTTTAATTACATTAAAAATGCTCATGAGAAATTACAAATATGATTTTCTGGCATCTAAATCCATCATAAAAAGCCTCCAGCAAGCGTCACAGTTTTAAGAATGCCAGCGTTTTGTCTTTACAATTATGTAAATGTCATTAAAAAAACTTAGTGTGAAATATAGTCCCCAACCAGTAGTCCAGCCTTTGCTGGTGCTAACTATGTTACCATGACTCCAATCAACCATAATTACACCGCAGTTTATTCTGCTGCTTGATTAGCAGAGTACTTTGTGTTCAAATGAGGTGAAACTTGCAGAGGAAACTCAAAAATAAATATAAAAACTACTCAGTGATCACAAAGACGTTGCTTCTCAAACATCTCACTTGTTGGTTGAGCTTCTTTTCTTTGTACGTTTTATTTTGACGGATTACAACTCGTTTGTGGGTCTTTTTTTAAATATTTTTTTGTATCCCTACTGATGGCATCGCTCTGTCTGTGGTCCAGACTGAACTATTATCGAAATATTGGATTGCCATTAAATTTGGTACAGACATTTATGTTCCCCTCGGGACTAATTAAGATCTCTTTAGGGACCTCTGACTTTTCTTCTAGCGTCATTATCAGGTCAAAATTGTAATTTGTCCGATACCTGACTGGACTAAATAGCTGGAAGACTAATGTCACCCTCAGCTGTACTTTGTGTTCAGCACTGAAGAGGAACTACTTTCTGCATTATCACATAATACATAATAGCTAAACCTGCTAAATATTGTTATTTTAGCATTATAGTTGTGAGCATGCAGGCTTTCCGATGTTAACATTTACTTAAAAACAGCCTCACGGGGCCGATAGGCGATAGAAATAAATCACCGTCCCACTCAGTAAAGGTACTGTAATGTTACAGATATTGTACTTAAACGTAAGATTAAAAAAAAGTCTGGAGCAAACAGCTTTCTATCCAACCAGCATAATGTAACGCCTCATTTTCCTTTTTGAATTAAAACTACGCACCGTGTCTCTCTGTCATTCAGCGAAAAGACGTTGGATTACTCCACCATCGGGGCTCCAGAAGATAACAACACAGGGGATTCGTTTTCTGTTGCACCGGGGAGGTCAAAGAGTGCAAACTCTGCCTGCGCCAGTAAAACAAACAACCAGACAGGCTGATTTAAAAGCATTGATCTCATGTTAATGAAGCTCCCCCGCCATGTTTTATTGTGCCGACACATGCAGATACAAGGAACTGCCTCAGGCCTTTCTGGTGGATCCATTTCTTTTCAATTTAAAGTGCAAAACCACAAGTACACTAACAGACTGGTGGTTTGTTCAGAGGTGTGCAAAGGTCTTACTAACGTTACAAATAGTAACGTCGGGTATATTTCACCTGATAAAAAATACTTTTCATCAAAATATATTAAAATACAACAATACAAGGCAAATTGAAGTGCTCTGCTTTTATTTTACCCTATAGAAGTTCTCATAAAACAAAAAACAAGTATCATGGAGGGACCCTGAAATAAAGGCTCAAAATTGGGTGAAAAATTAGGGAATTGTCAATAAGAAATGATTAGAAATATAAATAATGGAGCTATGAACTTGTTCTTCGGTCCACATTTTCCTGGGACATGTGAGCCTTGTGGAGAAAAGTCTCCTTCAATTGTAAGAAATACCCGAAATATTTTCACCCTCTATCACTAGCGTCGGGTGAAATCACCCGAACATGTCCCTGTTAAAAAAAAACAGGGATCGGAGCAGATAGACACGCCCACCTTCCATAAAGACACGCCCACATTCCATAGATACACCCACCTTCTGTAACGTCAGTGAAAAGTGAAAATGTGTGTTTTCCTAGTGTTCTAGGGTTAAGTAAACATCAGGCAGTGCCATGTTATATCTTTATTTGTTTATTTGTACTATTGCATGGTCCGACTTAATTGCCATAAAGGCCATCTGAGATTCTCCATTCAGTTTCTAGGTTTTGCTCACTGAATAATTCACAACAGAAATGGTATTTTAGAAACTCCCCGCTCTTGCTCTTATGTTTTCTCTTAACTTATTTACACCCCGTCTGCCAGAAGAGGCATAATGTTGCACACAGTTTACTGCGAGCTTTCCCGGCTCGGGACAATTCTTTTTCCTGTCACAATAAAGCTTAACCGGTGACCGGGACATTCGCCAGGCGGCACGGGCTCGACATGTAGACGTGTGCCATTAACGCAAGATAAATGCTGGTGTTGTTGTGGGTCTGCTGGATGTGGAAACAGGCGACACTAACGCCACCTTTAGAGGGTGATGTCACCGGCGTGGTTGCAGCTTGATTCACTGACCCCGAGGAAAAAGGAAAACAATTAGTGCCGCTTTACCCTTTTTAAAATCGGCATTAATTAACAGTTGTCAAAACACACATATATGTTTATTACATAATGACGTTCCTGAGCTCTCGGCTCTGACTCTGCGCCCGCCCCGGTGGCGAGTGCAGCTCACACTGCTTATCACGAGCAGACAGGCTTTTAGGAGGGGCTGCCATCTTGCTTTAGGTACCAAATGAGCCAAATAAAGACACGGGGAGCTAAACAGGGACTGGCACGAGCACCAAGCAGATGTCTCCCTATTGGGGAGAGTTCGCCCATTCAGATGCATCGAATGGCCCGCGGTGACCTTCTGACGACACGCTTTTATAGCCGAGTCGTGCTGTGAGCTGTAACTTCACCATTTGTTTTATTTTGGGTTTCAATTGTCTTGTTTTGACTATGTTTAATGTCACGTTGCTTGGTTTTAATTATAGTTTTATGTCATATTGCTTGATTTTGATTATAGTTTTATGTCATATTGCTTGATTTTGATTATAGTTTTATGTCATATTGCTTTATTTTGATTATAGTTTTATGTCATATTGCTTGCTTTTGATTATAGTTTTATGTATATTGCGATTGTTTTTTAAAATGGTTTTTGATGAGTAACATTTTTCTTAGATTTTCTGTTTTTACCCTGTAAACCTCCTTGTAAACATTGTTTTGTAAAGGTGCTCAATAAATCATAATATTATTATCCTTATGATAACCAGAACCTCAAAATCCACTGCTAAATATACAGACCTAATAAACAGCTGAATGTTATTATATTCTACTTGTGATTTTATTTTCCACTGGCTTTAGGGGAAATGTCCCACAATGCAACAGTCAAATGAAAAGACCACATGACTGACAGTAACTCCACAAAACAAATAAAGGACTGCCAGCTGAAACAATCCTGTAAAACAGTGAGTGCTGTTACCTTGAATGAAGACACGCCTCCAGAAGATTCTGCCAACGTGAATCCCCCCAAGAAACACCAGATTGGAGAGGATGAGCATGGCGGTGGAGAAGGCGGAGAGAAGGGCGATGCAGCGCCTCTCCATCGCCGCGGAGAAACTCCGCTCCTGGGAAATCAGCGAATAAATAGGAAAATTGCAGGAGAACCACAAGAGATTTTAATCGTAAATCTGGGAGACAAAGAGCAGCGACGCACCTGGTTCTAATGAACCCGCGTGGCCATAAACCAGAAGATTTGACAGCCTGCCGTCAGACTTTATTCCTATTTTCGAGAACGTCAACCGTTCTCCCAAAAGGAGCTCGATGGACGCGTCCATTGTTGTTGGAAACAGACTTTAATTCACATTAACGTCGGCCCTTAACTGTACGGGCCCGTTAGATGTGACAGGATCCAACCGGTTTGTCTCCAGTCTGTATTTACTGCGGCGGCTCCCGGCTTCATCTTTTATTAAATCAGACTACAAGACGCCCCTTTTTATTTCTAGCTACGAGAAAGATTTCATCACGTTCACACATCTTAACTGAAAATCAAATGGATGGAATAACCAGAGAATTATATCTATGTACACATTTTAATCTCTTTTAACATCCTTTTTTTTCTTTTTTTTTTCTGCACTGTCAGATAAATTGGATTGGGATTTTTCAAACTCACAACAATGGAGCGGATGAGCGCCGAGGCGAAGAGCGGCTTCAGCCCGTTCTCCACCAGAACCCCGGCCCAGTTCATCAGGGCCCAGTACTGCAGGTAGTCGTGGCCACCGTGCCAGAGGCAGACGAAGCCGAACGCCAGGCCGGTCGATAGCATCTTGGAGAGACGGCCGTGCCGCGAACCCCCCAGCGGCACGTAGATGTATCTGCGGCACCGAGTTCAGAAGATGAAACAACGCTTCAGACAAAGAGGAGTCAGACATTACCGCCCTTCAGAGGAGATTATAACCCGTCAGACACAAAGAAAACAGCTAATTAATGTTGATAACATCAGATGGGACACAGATTGGCGACTGTGGCTCAGTGGTTAGCAAGTCTGTCGTTCAATCAGAGGATCGGTGGTTCGATCCCAGCCTCCACTAGTCCATGTCGTTGTGTCCTTGAGCAAGACACTTAACCCTGATTGCTCACCGTTGCTGTGTCTACTGTATATCATGTAAGACGCTTTGGATAAAAGCCTCAGCTAAATGTAATGTAATGATGTAAAACAAAGGAGGGGGTGAAAACTGCCCCACAATGCACCAGTGACCTGCAAAAGAACACCAATCACACAAATGGTCATGTCATGTTCATGTCCAGTGCAGAAATAGAAGCACTTTGGGGGATAAAGTCAGTCCTATCATGTTTTTATTGTCTGTAATTGGCTTAATTTGTTCCAAAAGTGGTTTCTGTGATTCACATCAAAACTCGGTTTCTATGTTGAATTTCTTTCTTCTCACCACCTCAGCGAGCTTGTTTTATTCGGAAATGGTCTGATTTCAAACCACAAACACGTCCAGCGTGCATTCAATTCCACTGTGGATTAAATAAGATTACACTGCATGTGATTAAAAAAAAAAACGTATATTCACACGAGGGGAATCGTATCCCAACAATCAGCTTGCGTCGCATGCGGCGAAGACAAATGGCCTCAGACATCACTGGAACCCCGTCTGTCCCCCCGAGGAACCGAGAGCCTCGACATGCAACATCACTCCAACACGCGAGAGCAGCAAACAAACACGTTCTGTCTAGTGTTGCCGAGCTGGGAACTAATTATCTCAGCCACCCTGCGGATAATCAATGTTCCTGGAAGATGAGCCAGCGTTTTGCGAGCCTGAAATAGAACGGCCTGCTTGGCCGTGTTGGAGGATGAAAGTAGAGGAACCAGAGCGCTGGAGCGAGGGCGCCGAAACACCGAAACACCCGTCTGTTTACATGAATTAGACGTAGACGGATGCTAGAACAGGCGTTCATCAAAACGTGATGATTGTGAGACGTAGATCGCTGTAATACACGAGTAATCGGCGTGTTACGTAACACCTAAATACTGACAGCAGATGGTGCAGACAGCATGTACACAAGCTTTTAAAGACGGGCATCGGAGTGCCAGGCGAACACAGATGAATCCAAACCCACACAAATTTAAATTATATATATATATATTCATTTAAATGATTCGGTGAGCAAACACTCGTCCTCATATGTTGCAGCGGTAACTCAATCAAACAACCAGCGAGGGCTCTTTTGTTGGTTGATAACTATGCAACGGAGAGGCAGACGCACACACAGTGTAATGCAATGGTTAGGAATGAGCCACTTAGCCGCTCAGGGAGACGGGGTGTCATGCCGAGCACATCATTTAACACCTACGCACTCATCCAGCGCTCTTCAGACCATTTCAACAGAATTTTCGCAACGGCATTAAAACCTCTTTAAAAGCACTTTCGCGAGGAGGAACGTCGGGGGCATTGTGTCACGGGTATCGTTTGTGCATCTGCGGCAGCATAATTGCGAGTGATGCCATTAAGCTCGGAGAAAACTATTTTCAATGGACACGGAGGAAAATGGTGATTTAAAAAAGTACAGTTCACCCCCCCGGGATCTGAAATACGTACAATACAGAGGAATTATTCTCCTACGTGAAACTGCCTGTGTGCGTTATCCTGAGTAACCAGGTTATGATTTCTTTAAAGAGACGTTTTTTTCAAATGTATTTTTTTGGCACCACGATCCGTTTAGTTCTCGAATAATAATAATAATAATAATTAAAAATACTTAACTTCACTCAATCAAAGCCAAACTTCGCACAGATACTCCTACAATATTGAGATATTTTATAGTATTTTAAAAAGTGTTCATCTATATGTGTATGGTAATAGAAATTAACTTATTTAACATTATTTTTCGAAAAATATATTAATGTTTTTTGTATGTGTACTATGGCCTTATTATCTATCTTCACAAGGGTTTTCTGTATATTATAGCTTTTTAAATTTTCCAAATAGACCTTGTGAATGAGGAGATAATCAGGATTTAATATGAGATAAAAAGCATCCGCAATTTTGGCTGAAAAATTGGTGGGGAGCTTAAAGAGACGTTGACGTTTTTCAAGTGTATTTTTTAGGCACCAAAATCCCATTATATTAGAGGGACGGCCGATAACTCCAAAACTGGGCAACTCACACCAAAATGATCCAGATTGATTAGTAGCATCTCAGCTAAGAGGGAAAATGTGGCTTTTAAACTGTCTCTTTAAAATCTGCTATTTTCTTTTCCCTCAAATTAATTGCAGCCTCCCATCTCCAAAACAGTCAAACGTCATTCTTTTCACACCTGGCACGCCGGTGTACGTCTCCGCCATCACACGTGTCAACACGCAAACTAATTAGCCGTCAACCACCAGGACGAGGGGAGCATCTTCACGGAGTATCGGTGTGTTTTCTGACAAGCGTGCAACTGTAGCGTCGCCATAATGTGGCAACCCCGTGTCTACCGAGTGGACCGAATCCTCCCCGTAGGCTGCATTATCAGCCAAGTGTGCGTCATTAAAAAAAAGCAGACAAACTACTAATGCACGTTGTCCAAAGTACAAGTGCTCACATTACGCATGCACATACTAAACAAGGAGGCGTTTCACCAGCGCGCAGGAGCTGCAGCACAACAGAGGAACTATTCACCAACAGCATCCAGCCTCATAATCATGAGAAAGCCTACATGCAAATGCAGCGTCCTCGTCCATTAAGAGGAACCATGTGGGTCGGCAGCTGGAGAATGGCACCTTTTTTTTTTTTTTAAGGTTATTCAACTGATAAGTTCATTGCCCTGCAGGAAATGAGCCTCTTTACAGTAAGTGTGCAAAAAATAATAGATAAAGGGTTGAATAAACACAAGGCACGCTATTCAAAATATGAGGCAAGGTAACTATAAATAGATATAAAGCTATATATATATATATATATATATATATATATATATATATATACACACACACACACACACACACACAGATAGATATATAACTAGCTACAGACAGAGATAATAGATTAGACAAATATCTAGATAGACAGACATGAGGCAAGGAAAACTATAAATAGATACATAAACATAACAAAAAAACTATAAATAGATACAAAGCAATATATATAGCTTTGTATCTATTTATAGTTTTTGTTTATATATATATAACTAGCTACAGACAGAGATAATAGATCAGACAGATATCTAGATAGACAGATATGAGGCAATGAAAACTATAGATACAAAGCTATATATATATATATATATATATATATATATATATATATATAGCTACATACAGATACAAATAAAATAGACAGACAGAGAGACAGACAGATATCTAGATAGATAAACATTCTAGGTATTCTAGAGTTATTATTTGATTTAGATGGCATTTCACATTTTTGGTCAGCATTAACATCTGAATTAGCCTGTCCTCTGCTCATGAAGTGCCTCTTACCTGATGAGCCATCGATACAGGCCCTCGTCGAAGTGCCTGAGATGGAACAGAAGAGAAATAAAACAGAAAGAAATGAATATTGAGTCACAGATTTACATAATAATACAGCGCTGTGTGAGAAAGCCCTGAGCTCTGGGCTTCATATGCAGTATGTATGATGGATGTGTGTTTGTGTGTGTGCACTCTTTGTCATTAAGAAGATTAGAAAAAGCGTTTTCCTTTTTTCCCGGCGCTGCCTATAAACTGAAGCTGTTTTGTGAACGATGCCGGTGGACGGCTTTATGCATTCCATCAATGTTGTCAACATCGGCCAGCTCAGCACACACAAGCCGGATTGGAGTGCACTGGTGTCAGCACATTGGTGGGTCTGGTCCACTGCAAAAACCACATGCAGGGCCTTCCATCAATTGTATGTGCTCTGAATTAAGAGAGCATTCTCTCATTTTTAATTACATTTGGGAACAGAGTGATTTTTGCCATGAGGAAGGCGTGAAAAGCTCTACGTTCCCTGGTAATTATAGAGGATAACCACGAGGGAAAGCAGATTTGTACTCAGTCAAACATTGTTTTTTGACGGGCGACGTGCTTCTTTATTGTATTTTGGGAGGTTTGCATTACATTTCATGTTTGTTCTGTTTTATTGCCGGTTTATGAGGTACAGCTAGCAAAGAATAATGCAGAACAATCCTGCAATACAATACATACCTACCATTATGAGTGTTATAATTAAGTTTTATTTCAACTTCATCATCTTTGTTCTTGCTTTTTTTATCAAACATCTTCTATAATTATTGCATTGCCTTATCTGAAGTATTTTAAAGCGCTATAGCTTTTAACTTTATCATCGTTTTGGAGTGTAGTTTGTGCATTATACAGAGTGATGTTTCTGTTATTTTGCCTCCTCTTATTGATATAAATGTGGTGGACACAATAATAGAAACACCAGTTAGTATGATGCAATACATCTTAACACCACAAACTGCAACTTCCAAAATTCTCATACAAGGAAAATGAACAATATAACCATAATAAAAGGTATATATTGGAGCACTGTTGTACCAGACTGCATTGTTTTTTGCTCCGTGTACCTAATAAACTGGCATCTGGGCATCTATCATAGGAAAGGAATGTTCACCTCCAGATATACTCACACCTGAAATGTTTTTCCAAGCAGTGGAAATGCTGTTGCCTTCAGCCTCGTATATATTTGACGCCTTGCTGATTATAGTGCCGTATTCCCCTCTAACAAGCACCGCAATGTGTGTGTGTGTGTTCATTTAACTTGAGCAAGTGTGACCCCTTCAGCATCAACCAGGCATATGCTTTACCTTTGCTTGGTCACAGAGGTGTTAAATGAGCTCAATGAATGCAACAATTGTCATGACATTTACTTCCATAGAGGTAGGCAGGACATAAATTATTCAGCGAGAGGTGTCCGTGTGTGTGTGTGTGTGTGTGTGTGTGTGTGTGTGTGTGTGTGTGTGCGTGTGTGTGTACACACTCGTGCCATACAGAAAATACTGAATAGCTCATTTCTAGCTTGAGGGGAAAGGGAGGTGGTGAGATAGATCAGACACACCTGTGAGCTGGAGGGAAGCCCAGAGAAGAACAAGAGCATCTCAAAGAAGAGGATAACTAAAGGTTAAATCCAGTTTCTGGACATCTTTGCTAAAAAAAAAATAAAGAAAATAAACTGTGAGGTATAAAAAAGTAACTGAGTGGCTGGATTTCCTGGACTTCCCTGTGCAACATTGTGCTGCTGCTCTCTGAAGTCGGTTTGGAGGATCCAAGACCTCTTTCTTGGATACATCTGGACTTCCTTGTCTTGGTTGGAACTACACATGTGAGGATAAGTCTTCTTCCCTGCAGCCCTGCAGCCTCTGGTTAATGTGCAGAGCCCCCTCATCCATCGCCTCATCCATCCCCTCATCCACGGCCTAATTGCATCTATTCTCGTGCCGCCCCTCATCCTGCTCATTGTCTCCTCGGACAGTTTATTTAATTAAGGGGCATTTGATTTTCACATCAGGACTCTGAATTTGATTTAATGGACATTTTGTGAGTAAGAGTGAAATTGAATTTATTTCGGATTATTAAGTGGTTTGAATGCAGAAGGATTAAATGGTGGTTTGTCTTCTTTGTGTAGGTTTGTAGCAAAGGGCTGAAAGCTCTCCGGGGTTATATCTCCAACATATGTAATAATCTTAAAGGGACAGCTTTAGTATTATGAATATGTATAGTGGCCAACTCTCACTTTAAATATTGAGGATAACTCCACACTACACCATTACTGACTTAACTTGAGAAGTAAAGTTAGATTTTCTTTAATGCTGTTATATACTGACGGACCGGTAATCTATTTGGCGATTATACTTTTTTTTTTAGCACCAAACAGTTTTTTTTTATTTTTTATTATTTACTTTGTTGTTTCAGCAATGATGCAACAGTAAATAATGAATGCTCCCAGTAAACAAACCAGACATGATGATGTCATGGTGCAGCGGTGACCTATTATTCAGATTGCCAGACAGAAGATGAGACGTTCACTGTACTGTCTGGATCTGGTTGGTACTTATGGAAAATTAAACTTTTCTTCAAAAATAAGAGACGCTATCTTTTCCTGTTATTGACGTGTGAAGGAATGCTATGAGACCCGTACTCTACTGTATTTATGTCAGTGGTGTTAACTGGAATTTCTTACCTCCACATCCCTGTGAAACTGTACATGATGCTGACACACCGGGGAAGCTTCGGGGGAACTAGTTTATCCAAAGTGGCCAGCATGGAGGGAAGGCCAAACAGCACCAGATACTTCACAAAGAAGAACTGGACGAGTGCCAGGGCCAGACCTCCTGTAACGGGAGGAAAAGGAGGTCAAAGTATAGTCGTATATCCTATTTTAATGATTTAAGATACGCTCCATACTTTTTTCCTGTGTTATGAATCTATTTATACAGCCCAAAGTTGCCTTAAAGGGCTTTTCTAGTCTGTACAGTGGGTATTATTCAACGCTCTGTTAAAATAAGGGGGAAACTCCCCCCAAACACCTTTTTTAATAAGCAAAAAAAAGGAAGAAACTTCAGAAGGAGCACCAGAGAAGTGATGAATAGTTGATGTTAGAACTTGGCAAACATAATGTGTTGCTGACATAAAAGAGCTGCTGACAAGAGTTTATAGAAAAACAAAAAAAGAGCCCAGTAAATGATCATAACTCAGTTTCTATACCTGCTTATGGCATCTGGGGGGGGGATGGGACAAATAATTAATTAGCAAAGAATTTTACGTCTAAAAAATTATCAATATGAGGCTGTAGATGCAGAGTATATATATATATATATATATATATATATATATAGACCACAGTGCTGCGTAAATACATATACCTTAAAAACTTTCTAATTGCCCTGCAAGGACACAAAGGGGTTATGCGAGGGTACACGGCCTCGCTGATTCATGCCATCAATTTGTGAATAAATAATGTGAAAAGTAAATAAATAAATACCTAACGGACACCAAATCTGTCACTTTATGAAAATATCAACAACATCCCACCGCAGATCATAGCGGCTGGTTATGAATTGAGGCCAATGAGTAAGACAGTAATCAGCATATCTGATGGAGTTTGAGCACCAACTATTCTGCATCTCAAAAACGTGTTTGAGTGCGTCTGAAGCGACGATGTTTAAAGCTTAAAAATATACGTTGTACTGTACATAGCAGCCTGAAAATACATGCGGTGCAAAGACTTACCCAAGGCCCAGGGAGGAAGCATTTCTAAGTAGGTCTCATTAGACTGGATGGAGTGCATGTACATCACATGGATCAGGTATTCTGCGACGCACCACCACAGAACAATCCGTCCTAATCTGAGCACCAAGTAACTAAAAGCAGATTTGCCTCCATCGCACTCCTCAGAAGACCTCCGCATCTGCAAGTGGAGAAAGAGAGCTTGTTGGTTTTTTTTAAAGGTGACCTGAGTTCACCTGTACTGTAAGCAGTCGGCCTCCTCTGACTACTGTCTTTAATTATCTTTTTTACATTTATCTTTTGTATATAATATGTATACATCTTCGCTGTCCTGGCTCCTCGATGGTGGGATGAGATCCCCAGTGAAATCAGGAAGTCTCTACATCTTCCGTCGCAAACTAAAAACACATCTTTTTCGACTATATCTTGAATAAGGAAAGTTTTTTTCTTGTTGTTTTGAGTCTTGTTTGTACTCATGGTTCAATGCACGTATTGTAAGTCACTTTGGATAAAAGCGTCAGCTAAATGTAATGTAATACATGTACAATGAGAGTAAAATTCCATGTATTTGTAAACACAAACGGCCAATAAAGCTGATTCTGATACAATAATAAAAAAAAATTAAAAAAACACACACACACAAGGCAATGTCAGACTAAATTGCAGTTAAATTCCCGAGAACAGTTGTTGGCCGCCTTACCTGCTCGATGTAATCCCGGTACGTGACAATGGGTCCATTGTAGAAAAAAGGGTGATAGAAGGTGTACGAGAACAGCCAGCAGAGCTGCACAGCGCCGGCCCGGTCTGCAGGGCCCCAGCAGCGCTCCAGGCTGAAGCTGATGAAGCGTAGACCACAGACAGCGACGCTGAAGAGCAGCAGATAGTACTCCTCCTCGGTTTCATACCAGCCCCTCTGAGGAACACAGAGAGATGGCCAATTATTTTTAACACATTCCCGGGGAAACCTGTATATTAATAGTTACGCTCCGACACTAAATATAGCTTTTTTTTCTTTTTTAACGTATGAGACATTTTAAATGAGAACATTAGCTGGTAACGGCATATTTAGACAACTGGTTATGAAAATCTGTCAACGCGTAGGAGTAAACATGTGCGCGAGACAACTTTTAATGAGGTCTGATTAACAGCTTTGGGAATAGCATCTCGCTCGAAATAGAGTGAGTGAGTGAGTGAGTGAGTGAGTGAGTGAGAGTGTGTGTGTGTGTGTGTGTGTACATTCCCTCACAGGAGTCTGTCAGGTCTATTTCACTTCCTAAATTCACATTTCCAACCATTGTAACTGGGGTATAGTTGCCTGGCTGTAACCATGCTTGATGTGTCAGCTAGTGTTATTTCTTTTATTTTTTATTGGGTTTATAAGAGGAGGATTAGTGGTAAGAGGACCCTAAAGGTTGTTGAATACTAAGAGCCAGTGGCAATAATGATCCATAAATGTACACATGAATGGCATAGAGTTTCTGAAGTCATTAAAACCAAATTTAAATATGTTTTTGACAGTTATTCATCATTCTGTTGTATAAAGATCATTTGAATTTTCTCATTTTCACTGCAATAATAATTTCAGAATATGAAGACTGTTAGGATGTCTCACACTTAAAGCAATGTTCAACTGCTTGTAGGCAGAGTTTTTCGCCGTTCTCTAATCCTCAGGAAATGCTGTAAATAACATGCTTAGTAGGTAAAGGTCTTCCATAAATTCAGTCAACTGGTCGGGACATGGAGAAATGCAGCTGCCTTCCAGTTGGTAGTGTGTGCCCCCTTGTGTTCTTCACAAATATGACATTTACTGACAATCAAATGTTGAGCGACACACTTAATAAAATCTGATCAAACAATAATTCACTTACCGTAAAATAAATGGTTAATTCATACAAAGCTATTGTAAACACATAGTGGAGATGCAGTCCCTCTATAGCATTTTGTCTGCTGTAAATGTCTCTTACTTCTAATAAAACATATTTTACTCGTCTGTGCTATGCTTTTAATGCAAGATGAAGGCACCAAAACCAGGACCCGGGTTAATCCATGTGATCAAACTCACCTGGAGCTCTTGCAGCGGTTGGATGTGAAGTGTGGAGAGCAGCAGCAGGTTGATGGCCCACGACAAAGCCGGCTTTCGCAGTAGGGCCACGGAAAAGCAGAGGCCCAGATGCACCAGCAGCACACTCACACCTTTAATGCCCAGCACACTGCCGGCTGCTAAGAAGCCATATATCGTGAGTGCCGGCACCCTAAACTATCAGAGAAACATGAAACACATGCTGGATTGAAACATCTGCCACCCGATGGCAATATTCCACTCAACCGTACTGGAGCAGCTGCTTCCTACCTTGGGGGAAAAGATGCTGGTCAATCTTGATATCACGCCGTGACCAACAAGAGTCCACAGCAAAGACTTCTTAGCCCATTGCGTCCAGAAAGTCCACTCAAAGTCTGATGGGTCCTGGTAAAAACAACACAATGGGCCTTTAAATCACACCAGAAGGCTGTTGAAAAGGTGCTCTGAATGATCAAAAGTGTGTTAAGGGGCCGAATTTGTATGTAGTGACCAAATGGAAAAAGTGCTTTGAGTGTAAAGCTTTTAAAAAGCTTGTAAAAAGCTTAAATTAGGATGGAATTAAAACAAATTTATGTTTTCAGTGAGATGCACCATACTGTAAATTCAGATTAGGGTTTTAATTAGTAATTTAAACATTGAACATACCCTTTTAAAACCATGTACGAGGCCTTTCTCCAACTGGAATCCTCTCTCTAATCCTGCTTCATGCTCTGAGGTATGAAACAGGACATTTTTCTTGACCCTTTCTACTCAATACATGGAACAAATGTACAGATAATCTGTATCTGCTTTACCTTTGGAGAATCTGTGCAGTTGGTAGAAAGAGTACAGATGAGAGCCCAAGGACAGCACCCAATATGTCAGGATCTCCATCCATGGCAAGGGTGCCAACTGGGCCTTTGGTTTGGACGTCATCAGGCAAGATCACTGCGCCAGAGGGCCCCTAAAAAAGAGCGAGCCAATAATAACGCATTATATAATAAACATACAATGTATCACATGGATATTATTATATTACATGGATGTGAAACAAAATACTTTCTTTAAATATAGCTAGTTTTAAATAATTTTGAAGATAGATGAAACTGGGACATCCACACCAGAACACTTTAACCTGATTGCATATTTGTTATCACCATCATATCTGGAAACTGGGAATGACGTAACCTCCGGAAATCAAGCACACATTTAGTTAGAAAGGATGGAGATGACACTTTATGTTCCTGTCATGCTGTTTACAGGTAAGTATTGGGATGATGTCATCATTTTATACTTTTAAATACACACTTAATTAAATGAGACGCTGCTGTTGACGCAAGAAGCATTTGACCGCGAAAACCCAAGACCGCGCGCGTGTGCGTGCACGCGAGTGTGTGTGTGTGTGTGTACAACGTTTTGTGTCGATGTGACCGTTCGTTTAACTCCCATATTAGTTAGTTTATCTGAAAACCTCCGCGTGCTACCTACTCTAATGGCAGCTGGCTAACGTTGGCCGAGCTAACTAGCTGTTAGCTGGTCACGTGAACACGTTGCATGTTTACCGGATAACACCGGGCACGTCCATGCCATGTCCCCGGCGAGGAGGTGCGTTGCAGCGGTATTGCAGCCCTGCGTCCAGCATTCAGGTTCATGGAGGCTTCTTCTGGTTTCCTCCGTGATGACCGACAAACGACGTTAGTAGAGCACGGCCGCCCCCTGCCGGGCGGGAGTGGCTCCGCATGGAGGAGAGCCTGGCGCACGAGGGAAGTAGTCGCCTTCAGGCTCTCTGCCAGAAAGGCTTCATTTGATGCCAAAAAACATGACATTTGCCTGAACCTAAATGTATTGATAGCTTGGCAAACTTCTCCATGGTGCAAAAATATACTGTTCTCAGTCAGAGGTCGAAATAAATGACTCCTCAAATAAATTAATGTCACTTACATTTAGCTACTTAATATATTTGAAGAATGTTAAAACAAAAAATATAATGAATTTCATGTATTGAATAACTGAATATGTATACTATACTACTATATATATATATATATATGGATACATATATATTATATGGATACAATATTTTTTATTTATTTATTTAATGCACTTTTTAAGTGCACACAGTTTGGAATGACACCATTAGTACAGTCCAGAGTAAGATATCCGCAGGTTTCATATTGAAATTACAATGTCCTAAATAAAGCTTTTAACTAGAGGCCAAGAGTTGAGGTGGAACAAATGTATGTATTAATCTAAAACACGATCATACATATGTGTATAACAAGTGAGTACTTTGACTTTATACTTTAAGGAGCCCTACATTATTCTGTTAATTCTGGTGTAACTATGAATGTATGACTGCTCCTTGTAATATAGTGTTTTTATAGGTTGCTAAATTAAGTAACCAATAATAATAGTAGACTAGTAATAGAAGATTAAAGAAATATGTGAATTTTTATAACTCAAATTTTAGCTGACTCATAGCCAGAATCATGTTACATACATTTGGACAAAGGGAATAACATTGGTAAGGATTTTCACACACACAAAATGATTTCCCTTGACATTTTAATCACTCAACAAGAGGACTGTTACAGCTTGAAAGGGTTTATAGTTGAGAAACTGTGTTTTCACAGTAAGCTAATGGATCAGTAACCGACTCGATGCGTGCATCGTGAATTATACAGGTTCGTCGTTTTTGTTTCTCACTCAACAAATAAACAGAAAATATTAACAGCAAAAAAAAGGCACTGGGAAATAAATGTGGTAACAACTTGACAATCAAGACAGTGCGCACAACAGTAACAGCATAAATCTATCCTCCATACTTGATTCATTCTTTCCTCATTGACAAAATCTGCAACTTCTCACCAAGAGCAAACACCTTTCTTTTTTTGAGACTCAACTTTTTAATTAAATGTTTGATGTGTCATCCCATTCCTTTTCTTACAGCTAAATACAGAGCAACATAAGAACATGCCCACATTTCTTCTACGCTTTCAGGTATCCAGAGATTCTGATTCATCAACGTAACAGTTAACTGTCAGCTCATCTAGTGTGTGTGTGTGTGTATGTGTGTGTGTGCATACATTCATGCATGCATGCTGTGCACAGTGTGTGCACTTTTTTTTATCACTCTGGTCACTTTAATCCATTCTGGTGCAATATTTTGTAATATTTTGTAATTTGTATATTCAATATTCTGGTCACTTTAATCCATCCTGGTGCAATATTTTGTAATATTTTGTAATTTGTATATTCAATATTCTACTGTACATTCAATTTCTTCTTTACTGTTTATTTTATTTTATTATGTTTATTACTGTTTATTACTGTTTATTTATATTACTTGATTTTTATTTTATCTTTACGTACTGAGCAATGCTGCTGTAATCCTGTAATTTCCCCACTGTGGGACTAATAAAGGATTATCTTATTTTATCAGTATTATGAGTATGTGTTCACAGCTCGTCGGTCTCTCCATTGAAGGCCACAGCATCCGTCTCCATGTGAATGGTGCCGGGCTCTCCGCTGCCCACCCAGCCAATAGGAGTGCGGTTGAAGGAAGGCCGGCCGCCGATCTCCTGTTGGTACACCACCGTGGGCTCGGGCTCCTGTTTGTCCTCCGTTTCTGGCAGCTGGAATTTCAAGAACTGGTTGGCCTTGTCGAAGCCGCCGTAGGGCATGGCAGACCTGGCAGAGCAGGGTGAGAGGGTTATTAAAGTTGGTACAGAGCACCTCTGGTGCAAAGTGGGGCCCGGCGGGAAGTACCTGTTGAAGCATTTGTACTTTTGCGCATCTTTCTTTTCAATGGGACCGGGCATTCCTGTTTTCAGAGTGGCTATCAGATTTTCATCCCCCTTCATAGCCTTCTCCCATGGCGACTTGTATGTCTTCATAAGAAGCAGCTTCTTAGAGGATGCATCGTTGCATCCACCTCCTATGACGAGAACATCCACAGCGAGAGCATCAGACACTCTGATGGAGTTAGTAGCATTTCAAGTTGAAAACCATGAAAAATGATGATATATTCATCATGCACAGGACCGGTTTTACCAATATTTATGGATATTTATGTTGAAAAATGTAATTTATGTTTGGAAATATTCTTATTCGCTTTGATTCAAGAATTTAGAGGAGGAAATCAATGCCACTTTCTCTAGTAGGCTTAATATGTAGCCAGCAGCTAGTTAGCTTATCACACAGACTGGAAACATAGGGGAAAATTAAAAAAATATGCAAATGGTTCACAAATTTGCACATATCTCATTAGCATAATGCAGAAACGAGTGTAATGTTCTTTAAAATGACTGGACCTTAAAATAGAATAATAAATAAATAAATGCCACCAACCTTTCAGTGGGGACCACTCACTCGATCCTTCTCCTTTTTCACCTTTTCCATGGTCGCCCCCACCCTGTCCTCCAGCACCTCCTGCTCCTCCTGCTCCTCCTGCTCCTCTTGCACCTTTGCTTCCAGGCTTAGGAGGCGGCACCGGGGCCCCGCCTCCAACTTGCATCCCTGCATAAGGCAGCAGTCCAATCTGTTTGCTAACGAAATGCCCACCAACGTTGATCATGTCACCTCCGATCTGGCCTCCCAGAGAGGGAACAAACTTCTGGAGGTTGTCCTGAAAGAAATACGATCAATGTCATCAATCGAATGTCCCACCGCACATCCGTTTGTAAAAGCTAATTAACCAAGTTTCATCTTCTCCAATTTACACCTGAAAAGTAATACTAAGTCCTGATTGTGTATTGAAGGCCTTAATCATCTTCCAGACAATTTAAAAATCATAATCTAGCTGGTTTGATTGATGGGTGAAGATTAATACGTAATTTGAGGACAAACTTCTTATGGGCTAGACGTACTGCCAGCACGTTGGGTTAAATATTTTTGGGGGTAATTTACAAAGACAGTTATTTAAAAATAAAAAACAAATATGCTCAAGCATTTCATTTTTCTCATGTTTCTTCTCTCGGAAATGTTTTAGCAATCAGATGACAAGAACTCCTTCCAAAGGGTTTAAACACCATTATTCCAGGTGCTTGACACTTAAAAATCCATTTAGAGCTGCACGTTATATATTATAAATGAAAATGAATGTTTGATAGGACGGATTCAGGGTTGTAATAAGAATAAGCTTCTTCAAACATTGCCATGAGTTCCTCTGTGGAATATCTTATCTTATGATACCTTATCATTAAATTCATACATTTTCCTTTTGAAATTCCCGAAAAGTGATTGATTTTTTCTCCATGATCTGTGCTCTCACCATGGACTCACTGCTGAAGATGTCGGGGTTGTTCTCGTAGATGAACCTCTCCACTCTCTTCTGCCTCATCCTGAACATCTTGGAGCCTTTGTTCTTCATCAGGGAAAGCTCCTCCAGCATGATGTCTTTGGGAGTCCGGATCTTCGTTCCCAGGTCGAACTCAGACGCCTCCGGCTCCGACTCGTACTCTGGGTAACGAACAAGTGAGCGTTACTAAATGGTACTTATTAGTCTAGTAGTCTCTGTAGTGAGACAATCTTTAGGATAACAGATGTTTCATTACATCCACAATATTTCCTCATCTTCTCTTTTACTGTGTATGTGTTTCCCCAGAAATAATTGAGACTAACATTTCACAGTGTTAAATATGTACAATATCCTGAATGGGCAAAATACATTCTTTTAAGTTAACCCAGAATCCATGTATTTAGTTATAATCATTATGAATTATTATACTACATTTTGTTATACTTCTTTCTTACTTACTGTAACTCCATATATCCTGTAATATTAGTTCCAACCTGCAGTACCTATCATACGTCTATTACATTACATTTCATTTAGCTGACGCTTTTATCCAAAGCGACTTACATGATATACAGTAGACCGTAGACACAGCAACGGTGAGCAGTTAGGGTTAAGTGTCTTGCTCAAGGACACAACGACATGGACTGGCTGAGCCGGGGTTTGAACCACCAACCCTCTGATTGAAAGACCGACTTGCTAACCACTGAGCCACAGTCGCCCCCGAAAATATTAATATATTTTGTGTTTATATGTCACAGCTGCACTGATAGTATGAATTTGGTAACTTCATGCCGGCCTTACCATCCTGAGCAATATGCGATAAGTCAGTTATGATCTTGGAGAGCTTTTTCCGCTTGTTTAGCAGGGCAGGTTTTCCCAGAGGCATGACTGGAGGTTCAGGAAAGAAAGTGTTAGCAGAAACAATATCGGGCTTAACTCAGCACATTCATCAGGGGTAGAGGTAATGAAAGTAAAGCCGTTTCTCTCAAGAGACTAAAGCAAAGCTGTTGTTGAACTATACATTTAAATAACATTGTTTGTATTTTTATCATGTGTATTCCAAAATAAAATAAAACTAAAGCAAGCAATCCTTTCAACGCATCAAGGTGACTTTTTAAAGCTTTTTTTAAATTTCTTTTTTACTTTTGCTTGATCATGACATCAAACTAAACAGAAGTTTAGCTTGATGTCATGATTTATCACAGCTGTGTTCCTCTTCAAAAGAAACACTGTTAAATGTGCAGCGCCTGCAGGTTCAGATGAAGGTTGCATTCACTGAAGGGAGAAAGAAGTTGAAAGAAACTTCAACAGATTACTTTGCGATTATCTCAGATTATGGCACCGACTTATCAAGCTCTCTCTTTCAACACCTGCAGCCATCAGCAACCCCTGACAGCGAATCCACGGGACCGAATGTACAGACAGACAGCATGGACCCTCCTCATTTCTCAAGTTCAAGCGGGATGTCGGTGCCCTCAGATTCCCGACATTCCCGAGTGGAACAGGTGTCTGCCCCAAAGGAAACATATAGCCTCCTCGTGTGTTTCACATTTGTTTATGGACACCAGTACACAGACTCAACACAAGCACACTGAGGCTCATCGTGATCAACGCTGTTCTCCTGCAGTAAAGTTTAAGGCCTCGGGATCATGAAATAGCATCTGATCATATTCCCCAATGTGCATGGGAACATGTAGGCGGGGAAAGTGGGAGCGATTGCTTTCTCATCTGTCACTCACCATTAAAATGAACATTTCTTGCAAACGATGGCCTTTTCAGTCTGAGATGTGTATTTCTGCTTCTTGACCTTACATTGTTTTGGTCTTCCTTTATACACATCAGCACCTTCAGCTTTCAACAGTTTCTTTAAGTGGCAAAACATCACATCACATCTACTGACTGTAACTCAACCCCGCCGCGGCTATTTTTAAAAGACTTTTCCAGCCAAGACATTTTAGTGACGTGTAATGGCGTCATTCAACTATCGGATGGGCTTGACAGGCCCTTAAGGACACAATACACACCTCCAGAAAACAAGTGTACGTCTGAATATCTCCCAAAACACCAGTGAGATCGGGATCGGCGAGGAAGGTTTTGGACCTTATATAATTACAGGCTTTGGGGACTCGCGCTCAGATTCAGCCCCCCCCCCCCCCCCCCCCCCCCCCCCCGTCAGTGTTTGGTAACACCATATAAAATCTCTGCAACGCCCACAGGGAGGGATGGTCAGCACATTCGGCCATTCCTTTGGTCATTTTAAGACGCACCATGAAAATCTAAAAGTTGCAAAGTTAATCCTTGAGTCATTAATACTCTTAATGGGACGCAGAATCCAAAACATTTGCATTAAAAGCAAAGTAACAATCTGTTTTACTGGCTTTTTGATGTCACCCCTCCATTTTTTTTTGTTGCAGAAATCATGATTGGGAACGTGTTGCACATTTTGATCGCCTCTCACCATTTCTGCCAGAATTTCAACCCAAGCTGTTTTTAGTAGAACAAAGCACACCGATGGGATGCAGATCCACTCACCGGGTTTGTGTTGCAATCCTGGGAGGAGAGACAGACCTATAACTACCGAGAGGTGACCCTCAATGCCGGTGATCTGAATCACTAGTTTACAAATCCCTCAGTGCTTCTGACCCTACGTATGGCTGGACCCAGGTCCCGGGGAGTACAAAACCCACTTCAAAACCCAGACGGCAAATCTTCCAGAGGGTTGGGAGGGTGGCAGCAGTGTTGGTGTCAAGACGGAAGGAGGAGGAGGTTGAGGTTAGGAGTATGAATAGGGATTGGGGGCGGGGGGGGGGGGGGGGGGTAGAAGTCTCTCTTGGCTAGCTAAAAGTGCTGATGGAGATATTAAGGGAACAAAATCATTCTCACAGATGGTTCAGAAGCCTATATTTAGCAGCAAAGAACGAGGGGAACAGAACTCAGCTATAAGATAACCTCAAAGGACTCTGAGGGTGTGTTTGGTTTACACATAAGTGCACAGTGCAAGTTTAAGGTTAAGCTTATGTGTGTATAGTGTATTAAGGAGTGTGTGTGAGATCCTTTACTTCATGATTTACTCTGCCCTGACACTGGATTGTCACGTTTTCAGTTCATCTGAAGCACCGTGACTGGACATGATGGAGATGTTGTTTCAAGCTGTAGCATGAATGCATGAAGGAAATTGATAGCCAAGATTTTAGAAATGCTAAAGTCTTGAGTCCAAAGTTCCTCCCTCTCCCCCCAACGTTGTCCCTAATATAAATACAATTGTCGACAAGCCACCAAAGACAGCATGATTCTTTAGACTTAATAGCGTAAAAGGTGTTTTAAAGCATTCTCCACAAAAATAAAAATACAAAAAAAAATAAAAATAATAGTATAAAATACTAAATCCCTATTTTTCTTCTTTCTCACACTGTAAAAAACACAAAATTCTTAAAAACGGGACAATGTTCTCTACCACACAAAAGTAAATGCAAAATTCTGTATATTTTCATTACATTTAAGACATGACATTGACAAAAGTATGTGTAGTCTCTCAGTTTAATGGTGGCATTTTTTACCATTTTATGAATGTATTTAAAATTCATAGTTGTAATCAGTATTATGATCAAAAGAGTTTATCAAGTTTGCAGTTTTGTGACCTGTAGTGTGCACACTGCATGGTTTAGTATTGTCATATTTGTGAGAACTTGATCGCCTGTAAAACAAATCTGCAAATCGAGGTTCTTCAATGAGCTTCAGGTTTTTACGAATGCTCAGTTTAAAGTTAGGACTCTGATAAGAGCTTTCTCTGAAGCTGGTCTGATTGTGTGCTGGTGAAATAAAATAAAATAAAAAGTTTTGTTGTCCTTCCGAGTGAGTTTAAATAGCATTTAAATAGCAGAACTACACTTCTGCTATTTAAATGCTAATTTTAACTTAATGATCTATACAGTATATTTATTTTTGTACTGTAAATAGGAAAGTTGTACATTTTGCATCCAGTCATCTGAACAATTTGTTTTGTTTAACCTAAATATTTCCCTTATATTTTGCTCAGATTTGCCTTATTTTAAGTCAGGCTCTTGTCCAGCCTGCTCTCACAATCCCAGGTCTCAATCTACTGTCCAAAATCTATAAATATATCATCTGCGGTATGATCGCTTCATACACACGTATGACAGTTTTAATCTTGCTTCTAAGCACATGGCTCTCAAAAAAGGAATAAGTAAAGCAAATCATCCTTATTGGCTGTGTCTCACATCCAATCACCTATTTATACTCATTTACTGTAACTTCTCAGTCTGATTCTGAATTCTGAATTTATTATGGTTTATTTTTGCGTGCTTCTCTTTCATGGCTGTTCAAGTTGTTTTTGTCTAGTCTTCCCATTTCTATAACTCCCCCACAGGCGTCCATGCCTCTGGGGAAAATGAAATGCCGAACAAATATTAGAAAAAAGAGAAAGAGTGAGACATCAATGGTCGACGTGACCTCAAGAGAAGGGAGGAATTAGATCATCTGATAAATTATCTTGCTTATCTCACTGCACATCTATTTCTGTCGCTAATATCATTCCATACACGAAGAAGACGAGTGAACGTGTTTTTTTTTAAATACATCTTGAAATACAAACTGTCTTACAGAAGCTGAGTTTAATCAATAAACACATTTTTTTAAGCAAGTTAAATTGAGAACAAATTCTTAATGTCCTCCATAAATAGTCTTGTGTTTTGGATATTAACAGCCCTATATATAGGCACCTTGTGGGTGAGGAGGTGGCAGCAGAAAGCCCTCCTGACTGCATGACAGAGGAGCCGACAGCACCACTCAGTGGCACATGTTTAAAACACACATGTGAAGGGATGGGGGCGTGACTTTAAACACATTAAATCAACATTTGAGGCAGAGTTACTGTGAATAACAATGCTTTAATGATTATGCATGTACCTTTAAAACGAGGCTTATGAATGAAACAGAATTAGCAGTGATAGCACATATTGTGTATGTGCATTCACATACATCTGCATAGTGTGTGTGTAAAGGATAATGAAAACATGTGTTTTACTCACGGTCACTTAGCCCCTTTGGAGCCCAGCCATTTTTCAGCCAAAATAGCGGATGCTTTTATCTTTATATTAAATCCTGATTATCTCCTCATTCACAAGGTCTATTTGAAAAATTAAAAAAAGCTATAATATACAGAAACCCCATGTGAAGATAGATTATAAGGCCATATATGTGTTAGTGGTATATTGGTTTATGATAGTACACAGAAAAAAAAATGTATTTTTCGAAAAATAAAATAAAAAGTACTTTTTTATTATCTTAAATATATCAACGAACACTTTTTATTTATTAACTTAAATTGACTTGTGAGGCCAGGATTTGACTTTTTTTTTAATTATTTTTTTGTTGTTGATTTTTTTATTTTGATTTTTTGATATGCTCAGTCCCAGAGGCTGAAACCCAGTGTCCCAGGCCTATATGTTAACTGTGATTGATTAGTTGACAGGAGAGTCTCTCTTCCTACCGTCCCGCCTCCCCGTGACTCAGTGGATGAATGGGAATATGTGAAAAGCACCTGTGCACAATGTGCTGCGCTGAATGCGGCCCTGACGTGTTCTTTGTTCCCAGAAGACAACCTGAACGTCAGAAACCCATCCTCAGACAAAGGTGAGTGAAGAACCCATTCTGCTCCAGAAAGAATGGAGGTCTGTTTCTTTTTCTTTTTGCAAATGTCTCTCTCTCTCTTTCTTTCTCTCTCTCTCTCTCTCTCTCTCTCTCTCTCTCTCACTCTCATCTTTCAACCTGGCACCCTCTTTGTTGCATGTATGCATATTGCTTAAATATTTTTCTAGAAGTTAGCAGCTTGCTGTAATAATCTTCCTCTAATCTTATCATCATGCTTTTATCAATGACTGTGATTATTGCAATTTTCTATGCGTCTTAACTGGTGAAAAATGTACATTTATTGCCAATAACCTTGAATTATGAAATAGGACTCTTGCCATGTAATTCATTTAGCCGGATAATATGTATTCCTAGAAATTAAGTTATCTGTCAGACATAATTATCTTGATTTCTGGGGACTGGGTTTCTGCAAACCACAGTTGTCAATGAATCTGAGCCAATAATAAGTTTCAGTAACCCTGTTTCATTCTGTTTCTGTTTAATTTATGATCGTATTCTGCGTGAACTTTTCACACAGCCTGAAAACTTGTCCTACATTTTTCCCTACATTAGAAACTTAATGGAGCTGGAACAGAAATATACAGTAAGTAAACTCTTAACAAGCTCCAGCGATCTTGCTTTGTGAAATGATCTGTCCTGAAAGTCAAATGTCCCTCCGCTAAAAACGGACTAATCTATATTTATTCAAGTGCAGATGGATATAACTAAAAATGTACTTACTGTGTGTGTGTGTGTGTGTGTGTGTGTGTGTGTGTGTGTGTGTGTGTGTGAGAGAGAGAGAGAGAGAGAGAGAGTGTTGTACTGTAAAGCACTTTTTGATTGTATGGTTAAACATATATTTATTTTTATTAAACTAATATCAGTTGGTTATTATTGATATCATCGAACGCATGAACCCGACATTAAAATAAAAGTGCAGGATCACAGAATCACCAACAGTGTAAACTCAGACATGTCAGACAACTGGAGAGCTTTCAAATCTAATTTTATTCCTCTAAAAATGTTTTGTCTCCTAGTCAGTATAAACGTCTACTCGGCATTAATAAACATTTCCACACTTTTCATTGAATCAAACTACATTCAACATGTATTTATCATATTTTACACCTCAACATAATTAGATCCACACTCTAGATTATATTATGAAAACAAGAAAAAAGCTTTCAGGGAAATTATATTTTTAAAGTTGTAAAAAATAACAAAAATATCTCCCCAAGAATTGCACAACACATATTTATTTGTTTCCATTATCACACCTATAGTCTCTCAAGGTGTATAGCCATTTCATTCCTATACGCTTCTTTCCATCAGCTTCTTTAGCTTTACCAACAAACTTCAGGTACCAAACTTTCCTGTGCGTCCTTCATTCACTTCTACGGGCCGGGGAATTAAATTCAACTATAAATCCTAATCGCCCGCAAATGGTGAGCAATCCCCATTTCTTGTCCTCCACAGCTCATTTCTTTATTATGTTTAGTTCAAACTTCCCCTTGCATCCCTCCAGATAAACATCAGGATTTAACCAAACCAAATACACATTCCTTCATCAGTGTTATTTGTTTAATAAAAGTTAAGAATGTACATATCTGCAAAGACCACACTGATACTAAGGAGGCTTTGGAAGCTGTGATATCCAGTGATAAGTGTACATTCATTTATAGCACTTGTCGAATGCTACCCATGCTAAAAGATAGCATTTCTCTCTGGCTATAGTGAGCAGAGGTATTTGGCACAACCTCACTGACACTCACACCTTGTCTTCACATTTAAAAGTGAGCAAAGGCATTTAAAAACATTTTACAATATTACACATGTGCATGCATCATTTAAGCCCCTGGATAAGGAGACTAGGTCATCATGTGTTTTTTTCTTGACAATTCTACAAACAAAAGGGGGTAAAAAGACATTGTGTGCACATAATTTAGTATAGGACTGAATAACAGTATTAAATGTTCAAAGATAAAATAAATAAACCTGCTATTTTGGCTTTATGATCCTCCACCTGTCAACCTACGACAACATACAGTGTTTCTTCTGTGATTTAATCCTATAATCTGAACCGCAACTATTCATTTTCAACATCTTTCAGACATTTCAAGTTTCAAAGAATATTTCAGTACAGGCTCTGTTTTTTTATTTCTGCTAACTTAGTAGAAAGAGATCTCCAGACGCCTTACACAAACCTCCCCCAGGACAGGCATATGGTGGACTAGCATACAGTATGTGGCAGTATACTCTATATATTATTGTTACTCAGATACAAGTGTGAGTAAATGGTAAGACAGCTAAATAAATCTGATGAATAGATTTTTTTTAACAGCAAATATAAATGTTTATGATGTCTTTCCATTAATAAAGTTTTGACTTTTGGATTTCAACCTCATACTGAATCACTTCACCACCTTATTTTACTTCATTACGTTGTGTCTACAGCTGAATTTGAGGCTTGAATTAATTAATGTAGGACTGCTTATGTTCATTAATTTGTCACTTTTTTTGTGAATTTATTATATTAATTAGCGGACTGCCCAACACAACTTCTAAAAGCCTAAGCCCCACCCAAAACCCAAAATATGTTCAATTAACAATAATGTAAGAAGAGAAAAGCACACTCAATGTCACATTCGAGAAACTGGAACCAATGTATATTTTGCATGTTTGACTCAAACAATGAACCAGGTAACAAAATCAGCACTCCATTAACACTACATGAAGATGTCTAAGAGTGGTAGAGACTGATTTACTGGGGTTTACATTGCCCCTGGCCTCCAAACACGGGGCTGAACGCCTCCCTTGGTGGCAACGAAACGTGGTTTGGGTGCCTGAACTGGGTCGGGCTTGAGCGGGGGCAAAGAGGCCAGGATACTGAGTTCAGGAGCGCTCTGGAACTGCTTGGCTGACTGGAGCCCACTGGTGTACGATACCGGAGTATAAGGTGTAGGGACTGCAGGGGGCACATGGTGTGCAATTGGGGGGGCGGAGAACTTTGGGAGGCTGGGCAGCCCGGCTGGTTGGTAGGGAGTGAAAGCTGGCTTCAGGGCACTGATTGGTGCCGGTTTCAAGATAGGGGCTGGGGTTGGAGCGAACTGAGCAAAAGGTGGGGAGGTCATTCCTGAATCATACAAACGTTCTCCAAGTGTAGTTGCTGAGCGGGGTGCAATGACCTTGGTGGCCAGAGTAGGCGCTGACATGGGTGTGGGTGTGGAGAATCTCTTGACCTCGAAGACACGAGTTGTTTTGACGGGGATCTGCTTCGGTGAGGTCAATGAGCTGCCCACCATTGTTGTTGTGTAGTCACCCTGCTGCCTCTGGGCCTGGTAAGAAGGCATGGCTGATAGATTGGCAACACTGCCCCCATAGTTGAACATGGCAGAGTTGAGCTGGTAGGGCTGCCTTCTCATGAAATCCAGAGCTTGGATGCCCTCTTTTTGGGAGACTCCTCTACCCCTGCTGTCTGGCTTCCCTGTATTCCTCTGAGGCCCAATAGGGATGGAGGGGGCCAGGAGTGGATTGTACCCAATGGGTGGAGGAGCACGGACATTTGGGGAGTATTTCCACTGAGAGGGAAATGAAGGATTGGGGGAGGAGTCAAGCGCTGTGGCTGCACTGTGTGAGACCACTTCCTGCTGGTAAGGGGTCTCGAGTGGGGTGTCCACTACATACATACCCATTCGGCTCTGTCTGCGGGCAAAGAGCTCGGCCCCCTTACCCCCTGCTTGAATAAACTGTGGGGTCTCGTGGATGACCCGAGGCTTGGGTGCCACTGGAGGAGGTGCCCTTCCCATTCCCGCCTCAACACTCCTCTCCTCCTCTACATCATCATAGATTGCTTCAGATGGTGGTTGGCCATATTTGTGTCGGGTGGACCTGTCATCCAGATTCTGCACCATACACAATAAATCTGGATTTGGGGAGTTCTTCTTGACCTCTGGCACATTGAACATAGGTTTGGGTTTGCCACCTCGTCTGCGAGCATCGTTTAAGATTCCTGTGCGACCTGTTGGACCAGGAATAGGGGTCGGAGCTACAGCGTCTGGCTGAGACACTACTGATACTGGAGCTACTGGTGCCATGAAGAATTGAGGTGGGTGTGACTTAGCAACTGGCGCTTGTTGAAGTGGAGGTGCTGGGGCAAACAGTTCAGGTGAACTAGGCATTTGAGATACAGCAAAAGCTGGGGCTAGAGCCATTGGTGCTTGTGGAGCCACAGACACTGGGGCCACAGCTACAAATGAAGCCCGATGAGCGCCAGCCATTTGTGCGGTAGAAACAGCTGGAGGGTAAAAAGTAGCTTCTGGTGTCTGGGCCAATGGACCTTGAGGTACAAAGAATGGTGGGGTGGACACTGACGGGGGACTAAGGGGTAGCTGTGATGTTACTGATGTAGCATTCATGGCTAGTTCAGAGGCAGTGGAGTATCGTGATTGCCCAACAGCTGTTGAGGCCGGGCGCTGGCTCATCTTCGTGACTGAAGGTTTGAACATTACAGGCGCTGTTGCAGCTCGAATGCTGATGAAGCCAGGAGTGAAAGGACGTGCCGTTCTGTTGAGAACATTACTTGCAGGTAGTTCAGGTAATGGTGTTTCAGCTGGTGGTGCAGGTCTGGTCAGAACAGTCACTGAGGCTGTAGCTGGTTTGGGCGCCACAGGTGGAGTTGACATCATCATGCTACTGCTAACTGCAGAGTAGGATAGGTCCCCATTAGACATTGCATAGGCTGTAACCGGACCTGGAGCCTGAGTCAGCTCTTGCTGTTTGGCTATCGGGCCAGGTGGTATCATCTGCTGAGGCTGGAGGTTTGGCTCCCTCTCTGGATGAAACTGGTACATTTGGGCCTGCCCCTGGACTTGAGACTGTGCAGGAGTCTGAGGTTGTGCAGGAGTCTGAGGTTGTGCCGCCTCAACTTTCTTGGCATGCTCAGCAGCCCTCTTTCTCTGCTGCTCAAACAACTGAGCTCCCTTGCCTGTGGTGTTACTCAACCCTGGGCTTGGAGCGTCCTCTGCCCCATCCCCACGACCTTCAGTGCCTGCAGTTGCCCTCTTCTCGAGCCTATCCAAGCAGTCACTATCCCAAGTTGCATCAGGAACTGCAGAGAAGCCATCCTCGTCAAACTCTGATTCGCTGCCAGGGAATACCCCGTCCTCCTCTTGGGAGTCCTCACACCTGTCCTCATCCACACTGCCAAAACTGGTGAGAGTGTACTTCTTGGAGCGCTGCCGCCTCTTCTTGAACATCAGCACCCCTTTGGAGTGGGGGTTGGGAGCATCAGTCAGTAGCGATGCAATTGTTCGACACTTGCTTTTGGCCTCTTTTACTTGCTTGTCTTGCCCAGTATCCCCTCGGTTCAGTTCTGCGGAGTATGAAAGCCATAGCTATTAGCAACAGATAGCATACCATACTGCAGCGAGTAATAAAAACAGATTTAACAGATTTAAGGTTCAACCTTTAAACCAAGAACTGACTCTGACATGAGCACCTAAACCCAAACTGACCACCATGCCTTCAACAGGCATCCGTCTCATAACTTGCACAGGAGCACTTCCGGGAAAATTCCAGGCAAGCTTTTAGCTTCTCACATTAGCTGGGGTGAAGGATACATTTGCACATTATTAGTCTTATGTACTCTGACATCTAACTGATCTGGAAATATCTACAACCTAGTGGAAAGTTGTACGATGTAGGTGACTGGAAGGAGAACTTTAAAGGTTAGCCGCAACGTATCATTTCACTTGTTATGGTATTAAGCAGATTAACATTCTGCTACCCTAACATGCAGTGCCACATGAAGGGAGTTCGTAATGGCTCCATGACAGGGTTCCTAAGTAAGACGTTAGATGTTAAACCTGCACTCAGGGATGGCAAGGTGGATTTACAAGGGTACATTTATTTAAAATAGCCCAGTTTTGTTATTTTCCTAGGCCTTTTATTGATGATGGACAGGATAACAAGTTGTCGGAAGGTATTCTTGTTCAGCGTCAGTGATCTGTACCCGGTGTTGTGTCACTGTATTGTCAACATATTTTTGTTTGTGAATGCCAAAAACAGTAAGGCATGACCGGTTGGGGTACCATAGTGAGCGTTGATAAAAATGTCACACTTTTGGTCTTTCATAAAGTGGATCAAACTGAGAGAGAGAGAGAGAGAGAGAGAGAGAGAGAGAGAGAGAATAACTAACCTAAAAGAAAACCTGTGAAAATGTGGTTATTTATGGGGGTTGAATCTCAAGTGCTATTCCAATTGACACTATAATAAATGTTGGTATAAATTTCAGGGCATCAAAGGGCTTGAAAAGGTATTGAACTGCTTTAACTGCCTTCCTTAATTTAAATTTTGTGAATTTGCATTGTCAAATTTTCAGTAGGGGGACTTACTAATGGCACATAGGTTTATCTCTGGGACATGTTATCTCTGCCTTAGAAAAGTCAATACCACACTGGCATATAAAGCTATATGAGAACTTGTTTTCCTGTGTATGGGAACGAAGGAGATCTCTTTATTCAGTGATGAGTTTCTGTGATCTGAGGCTCTGATGATGACGACATATAATTGTGTTTGGACACTCTTGAACCAAGCTACATAAAGGTGGAGAACCCATTTCCAGGACCCCCTTGTAAAAAAAGATTCAAAATCTCAATGGGATTATCCTGGCTAAGTAACGGTTGAATAAAAATAACACATTTAAATAGGATACACAGGACTGTCATTGTTCTTCCTCAGCTGGATACTTACTGGCTTGTTTGGCCTTTTCCATGTACGTTGTTGAAAGCTCCTCGTCAATGGGTTTATTCAACGGACCCACCATGGGAACAAGCTGGCTGCGGGAGCTTAGCATCAGGGCCTCCTTTGCCCTCTCAGGAGATACCAGCGGCACCTTGGATTGCTCAAGAAAGCCACTATCCTCCTCTTGCCCTCCATCCCGTGGCCCCTGGTCATCTGCAGAGGAGATGATGGAGGATGTCTCAGTGGATGTCTGGGAGGACCACATCCCAGGACCAGGAGGCTGGTAAACCACCTCCCTGCGTGCCACCCCTGGCAGACCCCCACCTCCATCTCCCCCACGTCCATCCAACAAACTGGGGTACAGATGTGCGTCTGGAGCGCTGTCGTAGCCACTCATCTCCGACGTCTCTCCACCCTCGGGTGAGGTTCGGCCTGCTGGTTTCCCCGGGGTGGAGTTGCTGGGGCTGCGGCGTTTCTGCCGACGCTGCCTCTCGTAGCCGGCCACATCCGCATCACTGTCAGTTTCGCCGTAGTAAGCCTCACTTCCAGGTGGAGATGTCAATCCACTGGTGGTGGAGGAGTGGCTACGGTGGACTTCACGGATGGGTGGGTGGTGCGGGTGGTTGGGCGACATGGTGCGCAGAGCAGCGCGGTATTCTTTGTCTATTCGGGGAGATGGGGCGCGGGTCACCAGCACCACGGACTGAAAACCGGCAGGCACCCTGCAAACAAGTGGGGGGGTTAAAATATTGATGGAGTTATTGGATGTTTTATTAGAATCAAATGAACTAAATCTGGAATCTTACAGTAAATAGGTTGCACAAAACATTTGTTGGTTCTAATGATGTATAATGCATATTATGTATTTTCTAAAATATGATATGTAGTAGTATATGTATGGAAGCAAAAACAAAAAAAACACTTACAAAAATATTAAAATAATAATAAGCCTTTTTTTAAATGTATTTATTTTGTACTTTTTCTTAAAAGTGTGCATGCGCTTCAGTGACGTGTTAGGAATCGTCACTGAAGCGCATGCGCACTTCTAATCTCTATCTAAAAAATATTTAAAAAAATCTTTTAAAAAAAAGAATTCTGGTGGAAAAAGTACAAAATAAATCAAATATTTTTTTTTTACAGAAAAAGTCATACAAAAAAAGGCTTATCATTATTATTATAAATTTTTTAAGTGATTTTTTCTACTTTTCTTTTGCTGGCAAAAATGGGCTTCCATATATATACAGTGTATGTGTTTGATATGGTCCAGAGTATAAGAGTACTATCGTTTAGCTCCGCTGACCTTCTGACCCGGATGTGTAATATCCCGGGCGAGCTGTCGATGAGGTCCATGGCCTGTGCATGAGATAGCGCTCCACATGGCTGTTCGTTGATGGACACCAGTTCATCGGCCTCCCGAAGCCCCGCCCTGCACGCCTTGCTGCGTTTACGCACCTGCACCACAACAAAGGAAGGGGAAATTACAAAAACGTCAAAAGATTACACAAATACTAAGGTTTTGGATGGGTTTTATCATTTTATTAATGAAGTCAATCTATTTTAAAGTCTTTGGGGGCACGTCCAAGATATTTCTCAAGTCCTTCAGGAGACATACATGCATCTAATGTGTCCAAGGGCACATCTCAACGCATGTTTTAAGGCCTCAAGGGCAAGTCCAAGACATGCAAGTCTTTCACATCCAAATACAAACAATGGAAAGGTAAAAGAAAGGGCATATGTACATTTCTCTTTACTTCATTCATATTCTGTTACAGGATTATGTTGCCATATATTGTATTAGTTCCCTTAGATCTGTATTTAGGCTTGTGCAACATGATTGGCATATAAAAGCCAGACGGAGCGATGCTGCTGTCTTGTCTTGGTTTGTGATAGTGACTGGCGGAGAGCAGCTTTAGTCCTGACAGCTCGATCTTGCTGCGGACACATGCCACATATTGCAGCTCGAGTGGAGCA
This sequence comes from Cottus gobio, assembly GCA_023566465.1. Lineage (NCBI taxonomy): Eukaryota > Metazoa > Chordata > Actinopteri > Perciformes > Cottidae > Cottus > Cottus gobio. Next base: position 6,086,987 of record CM042225.1, read on the forward strand.
CTCATACACACTTTAACGGCGAAATGTCAGCCAGTAGCCATCTTCACTTGGTGCTTTGCTATTTGTGCACGAGGTCTGTCAGGACCGTGGCGTTGTGCCCACCCTAAATTGCCTCAGGTCTATGCAAGCCATGTCAACATGTCCCATAATAAATGCAAAACAGATGTCACAGACAATGGCTGCAGTGTCGATCGCATGCATTGCACTGAGGGCACTGCCATGTCATAAATTAATATTTTATGTTAGATTTCAGAGATTAGGAAATTAGTTACTTTTCTTTTGACCGAATCATTTTTTCCCCAGTTATTCAGGTTGGCCTGTAATGAAATCCCACATCCACATTTAGGCCTTCCAAAGTGGCCTGTGCCTGCTTGTGGTCCAGGATGTCCGTCAGTCACCTTGTGGTCTCAAGTCATAACAGTTATAATAATCTTACATGCTCACACACACACACACACACACCACATGGACCGATACAAAAATACACGTAAAGTCGTATAAATAAACACACAAACGCGCACAAGCAGACCCACAGGCACAAACCCAGCTCTGACACACCGGCTCTTTCAGTGCCGAGCGGCTCCACCTGTTTGAGACCCGGCAAGATTACAACTTCCTGCTCTCAGGGGTGAAGGACCATCCTGTTTGGGACGGTCAGACAGAACCAGCTGTCGGCCACCACATAAAGGTGATTTGGTGCCCCGTGGCTGTGTGTACATACCGGCACATTCTGCACGAGTCAACTACACCTTGGATCAACATTTTAAAGAGCAATCATTCTTATGATGATGCATATTGTCTAATAAGTGGTTGTTTTATGAATATGGGGATTGACTGGAAGGGAAAATCTGGAGGTGCACTTTGTTTCTTCTTCTTATAAAACAAATATTTGCCATAAAGATTCTTTGTCTGGCTAATGGGAATATTGCACGAAATGTTTTGCCAAAAATAATTTGTGAGGTCTGTAAGCGTAAAAATGTCCTTTTTATGAGAATTGTTGTACAAATATACCTTTAATTACGGCAGAGGGGTACAAAATGGAAAATACAATGAATGACCTCGATCTTTATGAGGTATATGATTGATAAGAGAGGTTTTAGATGCAGTACATAAACGATACACGATACATTGCATTTAATTATTTCTGTTGAACCCTCGTCTTCAAACCATTGAGCAGCCGAGGGGACGATAATTACAAATGCAATGGTGTGTGGACAACCTACAATTTTCCAAGATATTAAAATGGAATTTTTGAAAAATGTGAAGAGGATGTCATAAATCCCAAAAGAGGTTGACCAAAGCAAGTTCCTCTCTCCTGGTCATTGAATGACAGCTCACGTGGCGCCTGAACAAGAGCAATATGGAGGTTTAACGATCAGGATTTTAATTTATCCACAAAAATAAGGTATATACATTCATCCCCAAGCAGCAGGATACTGACTCGTGTAAAAATAGTGTATGAGTTTAATTCTTTAGCTCTGAGCTGAAACACACACCTTGGATGACCCCGTGACCTGCTGCTTCTCAACCAAAAATAGCCACCTGGAAAAGTAGTTCTGCTCAGTCAACAATTATTGAAAGTGTGTATGGATATGTGTGTTTGAGTCATGTGTGGACATGTATGTGTTTGCAGGTGTACTAAAACCTGACCTGTCCTATCCGGAAATAAGATCTCTCTACAGAAAGATTTCATAGAAGAGGGTATCGACCCAAGTCTCTTCAAACAGGAAGGACGTGGCTGATTGAGCGAGGAGCGACAACTGCACATTGATGATTTGTATGATGTCACAGATGGTGATGACAAACGGAAAAGGATCCACATGAGATCAGAAAATGTACCTGCAAGGTTTTTCTCTTACTTGTTTCTGTCCATTTTCAGCTTTATTTCTCAGAGATACAATATTTTACTGCTTGAAGCCCAATTAATCATTATATCCAGTGTATATATTCCCCTTTTGGCTTACATCTGAATATTTTCTTTTTCAAATATATCCGAACGACTTCACTGGTACCAAATGTGGGCCACAAATCCTCGTCCGTGAAGAATTTGCTTTAGGGCAGTAAAATGAGCTGAGAGTTATAAAGTTAAATATTTCACACGCTATTTTATTTCAGTGAACGTCTTTATACAAGCAGATATAAATGTAGTCCGTAATTCTCCCGAAGCAGTGTCGTTATATCAGTGTTTTAGATCAGATTTCAAGAGCTGAACTAAATCCAGACATTCATGACATTCATTGCTCACCTCCGTTTATGTTTCAAGATAAATCTCAGGTAAACTGGCAGCCATTAAGTCTCTTACTGAAATGATTAAGTTGTGGAAACATGCTTGTTGAATTGAGCAAATCAGCTTATGGTTATGGGTCTCGTATTCATGAGCTCCTCACAAGAAAGTAACCTCAAAATAAATGCAAGTTTAAAAACACCATGACCTTAATGTACCAGACATCTCTGCTAATATGAAGAAGAACGAGTAAGTAGCAGAAAGTGAAAGTTCTCCGTCAGAAACCAACCAGGTAACCGATATAGAGAAGTTGAGATGCATGCAGTGTAACAGGAGCAGCAGCATTCAGAAGATATGTGACAAGGTTACTCTATATTCCCAGCTGAACTTTTAAGTTCAGCCAATCAATCATTGAAGAGCGCTCTGAAACCAGCTGATGACTCACATTCAGGCCCCGAACCAACCTGCATGGGGGCCAATGATCCATTTTTACTCTGTTCACAGCTCCTTAAAACACCACTTAATATATATTCCTTCGTCTTTGCCTGTGGCTGTTGTATCTAACACACTTTCCCCTCTTTCCACTCAGAAAACCGTGAAATCCCTCCTTCTGTCCGGCCTTACCTTTGCCACCTGCAGTGCTTTCTGATGCTCCGCTCCTCCCTGCAGCCGAAAGCCCCACGGCGCTCCACCCGCCAACGTAATTATCACTTCTTCCACAACCATTGTTTCCGCTCTCTCTGTCTTTTTTCGTCTTTTCTTCTTTTTTTTTTCCTTGGTTATTTTCGGCTCCTCTTGGTTTTGTTTTATTTTTTCGTCTGCGGGGGGGCCCTCAGTGCGTTGGCCCCATGGTCACCGGTGTTTCGGGCCCCCTCAGAGAGCTCTGACGTGCCCTTTGCCTGCCACACTGTCCGTGCGCTGACTTCTCTCTGAAACCAGCTCCAAGGCCAATGCTCACACCTGAACACACACACACACACATGCACACACACACACACACACATGCACACACACACACACACGTCTGTGCGCCCACCCACACCCAGAGGGGGCCGACCACCATCGCCAAGGAAGAGGGAGCGAGAAGGGGGGGGGGGGGGGGGGGGGTCTGTGTCCGCTTACACTGAGGAATGCCTGCCCTAAACGAGCGAGGGGCGGGTCCAACGCAACACTTGTCCTGTCACTCAGACCTATGCCATTAGGTTGCTGATAGCCCCTCCAAAAATAGGACACCACCACCACCACCTCTGCTGCTCTGCCTGCTCATCTGCAGACCGGGGGAAAGTTAACATTTAGAGCGTCCAAATGGCACGGTTTCATATCTGGCTTTACAGCGTTGAGGTCATTGGTAATATTTAGTCGGGTCCCAGCCGGACTCTCAAATCGCAAGGCGGAGACACGCCGTGATGGAACAGTCCGCTCTGGTTAAGTCACATTCACATATCATTTGATTCACACCAAAGGGTGCCGGTGACAATACATGGATCCACTTTGGGGATGGTTGGTCTTTAATTGTTCAGGCTGATGAGGATCCTGCCATCTCCTCTGGATCTGGAGACATTCAAGGCTGTCATCATCAGCTTTTAGGATAAATACTTATGTAAGCTCTGGATGAGCAGCCTGCATAGTGACATTGAAATATGTCATAATTGCTGTGTTGACTGAATGACAAATACTTTGAAACACAGAAGGGACACACATGCTTGCTTGTATCAACATGATACAGAATGTAGGACACTGACAGAAGTGGCACAAGAAAAACAAGTGCCGTGGGAAAGAACATTTGTGAACTGGTTTCGTACAGTTGGTTGATATAGAATGAGACATGATGGTGTCTCCCATTAGAGGCAGATATGAATTTATTATTTCTAGTAGACTCTAGCCCAACCATCGGACTATAGTCTACATGGTAGCGGCTATGGTAAACTGAACCTAGGCACAGGTGCTTTGTGACAAATGCTAACATTAGCATGCTAGCAGGCTCTCAATGACAATGCTAATAAGATACTGATGTTAAGGGTTCATTCCCACGTTCTCAAGGTCCTACGGTCAGTGAAAACGTGCCTGTTATAATTTATTATGCAGAACCATGATTACAGAGATTATTTACTTATCAGAAAATCCGAATAGGTGTTTGTATGTGTGTGCATGTTCAGGGAACACAGCATGGAGGGGAACACAAGGTAAAGGGAAAATTAGTCCATGACAAAATACTTTTTTCTTTCTTAAAAGTTGACTTAACCCTCGAATTGTGGTTTTGTGTCTAATTTTATCTTTTTTTAATTCATCAAAAAACACTCCAAAACTATTATTTTTACCCAATATATAGTTTTATTTTAATTAACTTGTTATCCATTCTAACCACAAAATCTACATAACCTTTTTCATTTTTTTCAATTACCTTAAATCTCATCAAAGGAAATAATCCAAAATATTTTTAGAGACCTTAAAAATGTAATAAAATGATAGCTATTGGTTTTTTATGTTTATATAGCAGTTTGAAGCCTTTTTCCAATAATAGAAAACTAGACTGCCTCAGGGCCATGCAAGCCTGGACTCTGTGAGTTCAAATACAGGGTGAAGGAAACTTCCAGTATAGTCTGGTTAATTAAAACTAGATCAAATGAAGTCCATGTTCATGAAAGACGCTGGCAGGTTTGACCTCAACTTAAAAGTCACATACTTTTGATATTTGATTTATGAATCCTAGACGTCTGTTCTCTCTTTCACATTGTGTCCATCTTTCTCCTCTGGTCTCATCTCCCATGTTGGTCCTTATATTTCCTGTTTAATGTACATTTCTCAACTTAAACCTAAAAACTAATTTTAATCTTGAAATAATTAAAGTTTAGAAATAGATCGAAACACAAACACCTCTTCACACATGGACCTGCTCTAACGATGCTGTATTTTCCTTCGGGCATCGACAGGCCTTTGAACCTGTTGATTGAGGCTGGATGGTCCCGGTGCTGCAGAGGCTGCCACTGTCAGTGCTCCCTTTGGCAGCCTGGCTCTGCAGCTGTCTCCAGACCTCAGGATATAGAAACTAAGACCATGTCTGGGTCAGACAGTTTGAGAAAATGTCACCCTACTCTTCCTGGAGATGGTATCAGATCTAACGCAGCGCCACAGTTAAAGTGTTCAACCATACAGATACAAACTGATCCAGTTCATATCAGATCTGTATTTACACAGGGAAAGTATGAGACAGATCTCTGGCCAAACACGTAGTGGCGGTTGTGCCAACATCTCCCCCTAGTGGTTCAAAGTAGACCTCCTGGAGCTTTTACTTTTTTATTATTTTATTTATTCACTTTTGTTGGTGAAAATATAATAATATTAGTTTTTTTTAACCATTTTTGAACTAGCCTCTTGTGGTATGTGTTGGATCGTTCACTTAAGTTTTATATGTTTTATGTTATGTTTATTTATCAAGTAGTTTTCAGGGTGCACCCTTAACTAGCCTACATGTTACTACATGTACAGATCATAAAAAAAGCCTAAAATTAAAAACTAAAACACTAGACTCAAGCAACTGAGACAAATATTGTTTTCAAATTGTCCCATTCCTCTGGGTCCATAACCAAAACCACCATGCTGTCTCTAGTTAGGAGAGAATTACAGATAATTTCCCAAAAACACTTCATGCAAACGCTGCCAGCAGAGTTGTGAGAAATCTGAGACCATAAATGTGTGATATTCAATAACACACTTGCACATCTAAACCAACACAATGTGCCCTGTCCAAACTAAATGAAGACACTGCATTGCAGAGGGCTGTAGCTCCGGCCCTCAACAAGTCAGGGAGAGGTCTGCTTGGCCGTCTCTCAAGAAAATGAAAAAGGTCAAAATTCATATGCAGCAGCGATACTTTCAATATGTTTTTTTTCACTCCATATGCTTTCTATTGTGCTGTGACCTCAAAGCAAATTAAAGCGGTGCACTAAGAGTGCAGCAAAGACTCAGGAAAGGGAGGGAACTCGTGTTATTTCCTGTGGACATGGAAGAACTATTAAGAGAGGCGACGGCTTCATCCTTCTCATGTTCCTCTTGTTAATTAGTTTGCGTCGGCCTATCTCTACTTTAAAGGTTTTTCCTCTCTCAGTGTTTCATGGTTTGTCTTATTTTCGCCTCCCTTTCAACCATTTGTACTGTGAAGAGCTTTCAGACTTTTTCCTCTGTTTTCTCTCTCATTTTTCTATTTAATTGGCCGCCCTGCACTCCCGGGATGACTTTGATTGACAGATCCGTTGAGCAGTAGCAGGCACAGACCCAGTGCCCTTTAAATGAGGCCTCTGTGCCAGCACGGCAGACATGCCAACCGGCCACTGCCAGCCCTGCCCTCTGGCTCGGGGAGGTGAAAATGAGCCATGCTAAAAGCGGTGCACACAGGCAACGGTTTATGTTTTATGAAAGTAGACACAGAAAGTTAGGATGTTGAGTATCATGAACATATTTGCAACTAGTAAAACGTCTTTTCCGTGCAGGGAAATGCATGCAAGATAACCTGTACGTATCAAATTACAATCAATATTTGTAGAGGATGTTCATTTCCATAGTGTAGGTCTGGAGAGCATATTGTACTCTACATCACACCGTACATATTTTATATGATCCCTGAGAGTCTCACATTTTCAAAATGTCATGTTAAAAAGGTTGATTTCCCCTTTGAAGCAGGTATAATTCTGACATTTTGCACTATATTCTTAAGCTAAAGATTTCTTCTGGGAATTAATTATATTATTTAAGCTGGCATTTCTTCATATGCCATCATCCTTGTGTGAGTATTGCCTCACGATGGAGTTGATTGTGCCGTCCACTTTCTTTAAAAGTTTTTTAAAGAAGCAATCTACAATCTTTAGAGCATAACCATAGCAGCAAATTACTATTATCAATGTAAAGATGGAATAATGTCTAAATGAGCAGAAACGCCCATAGTGTGTCTCGCACTTTTAAGATGTCAGACAGTAACTATCTCATAATTATGAGATGCTAAGTCATAATTATGAGATGCTAAATCATAATTATGATATACTATTAAAAAAATGTGATCCTGTAAGTCATAATTATGTGAAACTATCTCATAATTATGACTTACAGGATAAAACATTTTTATCACAGTGGCGGAAACGGGCTTCCATAAACCTCTGATCTGTTCTCTGCAAAAAGAAATATGAAATGGGGTGAGTTTTTTTGGTGTGTCGTTGCTTCTTCCTCACACTGTTTGATTTTTAAGATGAAATTGAAACTGCTTGAACTTTCCTCCACACGGACCAGGTCTCTGGATCTGCGCCTCCACCTCGGGCTGAACTCCTGACCCCAGCTGGTGACAGGCTGTGAGCGACGCGCCCTTCATGAAACAGAGGCGGCGCTGCGCCAGGTGGCTCCTCGTAACCTCCGTGTGCCGTCGACAGGGAGTCACGAGCACCCGCAAGCTCACATAAACCAGCAGGGTAAAGAAAATGTTATAAAAGAAGTATGATTGTTTTGGTTTTGCTGGAGGAATGGATTTCATAACCTTGAAACTAACCACTGCATGAATACACAGTCATCCTCTATCAGTATTTGTATATTAATAAATCTGGAACCTTTCTTATCCTTTGCACTAAACTCAGTTATTATAACTATAGTGGCCATAATCACAGCACAAACGCCCTGATTGGTGAATTAATATTCACTGATGATGGACAATGTGCTGTTTCTCAAAGTGTTTTCTGGAGGACGTTGTGTTAGTTTCCTGTTGGGAGCTGTTCAGTGGCCATCAGATCAGACTGGTTGTACTGGGCGGCTTCAGGGTGGTAATGGGTGAGATGTTGGGTGAGATGTTGCCTCAAGACTCGCCCTCTTTTTCCCTTTATATGCTGCTTTTGTCCTTCACACACTGAGGTTTTAATACTGAATACTGAAATGTTTATGTGAGCTAATTAGGCCTTCAGCTGTGAATAGTTTGAAGTAATAACTTAAACATCCAGCCATTCTTGTGACATGTAGATTTCCATTTTGTTTCTTCCTCTCTGGGTGACTGGACTGATACAATCAGAGGCCTCCAAGGGGTGTTTTTGAGAAGCAGGCTCCTTTATTATCGTCTTTTCTGTTAATCTGCATGCATTATTTGTTAAATCCTCACGGTGGCACTCTCCACTGACTGTACCACCACAGTACACACACACACACACACACACACACACACACACACACACACACACACACACACACACACACTGTACACACATTGAGCTTGTGTAATCTCTTTTATTTTTGATGAGTCAAAGCCAGCACTCACTCTGCCCAAGGGGAAATGTCTGATAGGATGATGCAGCTCGGCCAAGGAGGCGCTGTGAAGAGGAGGAGGAAGAGGAAGAGGAGGAGGAAAAGTTTACCCAGAGTTGGTGCATTTGACATAAGGCCACCAGCATCCTCTGTGTTGGTGGTGTTTTTCATGAGATGAGACGGAGTGGTTCCCCACCCCCTCTGCTTCATCGTGTCAATCCATCACAGAGTAAGGTGAAGAGAATAGGGAGTGGATTGAGTTTCTGCCGGCTGGAAGATGATCTGCGAGTATTTCAGGAGCAGCAGAGCCAGGGTTCTCCGTCAGTGTCCCCTTCAGTGTCTCCGTCAGTGTCCCCTTCAGTGTCTCCATCAGTGTCTCCATCAGTGTCTCCGTCAGTGTCCCCTTCAGTGTCTCCATCAGTGTCTCCATCAGTGTCTCCGTCAGTGTCCCCTTCAGTGTCTCCGTCAGTGTCCCCTTCAGTGTCTCCATCAGTGTCTCCATCAGTGTCTCCGTCAGTGTCCCCTTCAGTGTCTCCGTCAGTGTCCCCTTCAGTGTCTCCATCAGTGTCCCCTTCAGTGTCTCCGTCAGTGTCCCCTTCAGTGTCTCCATCAGTGTCCCCTTCAGTGTCTCCATCAGTGTCTCCATCAGTGTCTCCATCAGTGTCTCCGTCAGTGTCCCCTTCAGTGTCTCCTTCAGTGTCTCCTTCAGTGTCCCCTTCAGTGTCTCCATCAGTGTCCCCTTCAGTGTCTCCATCAGTGTCTCCATCAGTGTCTCCATCAGTGTCTCCGTCAGTGTCCCCTTCAGTGTCTCCTTCAGTGTCTCCTTCAGTGTCCCCTTCAGTGTCTCCGTTAGTGTCTCCGTCAGTGTCCCCTTCAGTGTCCCCTTCAGTGTCCCCTTCAGTGTCTCCGTCAGTGTCCCCTTCAGTGTCCCCTTCAGTGTCTCCTTCAGTGTCTCCGTCAGTGTCTCCTTCAGTGTCCCCTTCAGTGTCTCCGTTAGTGTCTCCGTCAGTGTCCCCTTCAGTGTCCCCTTCAGTGTCCCCTTCAGTGTCTCCTTCAGTGTCTCCGTCAGTGTCCCCTTCAGTGTCTCCGTCAGCGTCCCCTTCAGGGACGGTGGGAGTGACGATGTTTGTGTCAGAGCCCACGTCTGCCTGTATGAGAGCTGTAACCACGGAGCCTTCGATCACACTGTGTGTGTCTGCAGTAGCTTCAGCGCATCACCTGGTGATGGAAATTGTCAAGTTGAATTATCTTAAATTAGCCATATGTATGAGGCTGTGGTCTAAATCTGCATTGAATGAATGAGAAGGCACAATGAGCAGCTTTCTGTACAATTGTGGGCAACATTCTGATTCTGATGGAGAATATCTTATAGACAGGCTACAGCAGCCACGTGTTGATGGAGGAAGATACCATATTATAGGTTATGTTGCTGAAATGGTTTGGCAACCTTCAAGTTCATCATGCTACACTGTCATAGTGCTGGTAAAACGTGATTTCTGAATTACATTTGACATGAGCCAGAACAGGCACCCACTGTACCATAAATACATGTATTCATATGATGGATATTTTAAATAACAAAACAAATCTCAGACAGGGACATTGTAACATTGTGCTCTTTATGTTGGATGATAGACTTGAAAATGAAAGTAATTTTCAGATGACACACACACACACACACACACACACACACACACACACACACACACTTTAGCTCCAGCTCAACAGAGTGGCTCCAGATCGAGTGAGTCACTTATTCGTCGTCATGAATAAATCACACCCACTGCTACTCTCTTCTACTCTGAACCACTGCCTTTTCAAGCGCACACAAACACACCCACGCACACACACACACACACACGCACACACACACACCCTGTACAAACACACACTGGGATATAAGTTGTACATTTTGGCCTACAAAGTCGCTCCGACCCGTTTCCCCTTTGTTGAACAGTAGAAAGTGCATCTGTTGGTCACATTATGCCCTGAAAACGTTCCTAACATTACTTTACTTACTTTTACTTTCTTTAATGTTTGTTTTTGACACATTCGAAATTCAGCTTTCACCACTCTTGACCTTTTTTTTTTAAGGTGCAGCTCTCTGATATCCCCTTCTCTCTCTGTGACCCCTCTGAAAAAGCGTTGAGGAAAGCTCAGTCCCTTCCTCTCCCTCCTGCATGCTCAAGAAGACATTTGTCACTTTCCATTTTTACAGCCCTCCTCCCCCCCCCCTCCATCATAGCGGTAAAACGGAGTTCATGTCACCCCGCATTTCCCTGAGGCAAACTGACGGCTACACCCAGAGACCCAGACGCACTGCACAGCCAGACAAAGTGACTGCTCCTTTTGTGCCACTTTGTTTATGCTGCTCGCTCTCATCTTGGACAGCGAAGCTTCCCTTGTTTCCTCGTGTGCACATCACTGCTTTCCATCTTATTGTTAATCCTCTTTGTCTTTTACTCACGTGCTTAATGTCTCCTTTTTATGTTTTATATTCCTTTTTTTTTTTTACACTTTGTCAGCTTCATTTTTGCCTCATCTTTCCCCTCTTCCCGCCATCATCTCACTCTCACTGTGGGCGGAAAAGCCAGGGGAAGTTCCCCAAAGGGTGAGGCAACAACGAGTTTGCTTCTACAACATAGGAAATGTATCAGAGGCATCGATTTCCTCTCAGCATTATGGGAAGGAGATGGCAGTGAGGTGAAAGCTAAGAGCCATTGGGTCGATACACATTCTCATCACGGCACTGGATGTTCCTCCGTAGTCGGATTGTTGGGTTTTATTGCCCCGGCACAGGCAGTAATTGTCATCAGGTGACTCTATTAATTGAGCCGCATCAGGCAGCAAATGACAGATGACAGGGGTTATTTGATTTCCATTAGGGATTTACTGTATAGTTTGGAATATGCACTACGGGAAATCACAGGGGAAATATTAGCCGTGGCAGTTGAAATAGCACTTTAATAGGAGTATCAGTCAGAAACGAAAAACAGTAATGGCAGTGTTAGTGACAGTAATTATAGTAGCTCAGAAATAATCATATTTTCACAACTTCCTCTCGGGGTTTACCTGTTTTAGAGTTCCTCTGCTGCCCGAGTACAATAGAAGTCAAATGCATATTATATATTTTTTTTTATCAAAGAAGTAGTCCCCATGATACGGGAAAGGAAAGGTCTCTGGATTATTCAGAGCAGTGGTTTATATATATATATATAAAATTATTATTTTTCCCTTTGTTTTTATTATTTGTTTTTTTGTCTGACATTTTTGTTTTTATGTTTAATGTTAATATATATATTTTTATGTTTAATGTTAATATATCTAAATATCTAAAGGTAAATTAATTAAAGTAGGGTCATTTTCTCATAGACTTCCATACAATCACTTATTTTTGCAACTAGAGGAGTCGCCCCCTGCTGGTCAGTAGAGAAAATGCATCCATTCATTCCCAAAAATACCAAAGTTACCCTTTAAGGCCATTTTTTTTCTCAGTGTCTATTCTTTTATTCACCACATTTCCATAACTCTTTTGCTTTATCAATATTTGTGTTATATTTATGGCTACAAGTTGATTTTGAAACATTTTGAGCCAATCTTGACTTTGTACAAGTTAATCTTGTACTTGTGTGTTATGCGACGTCTTGCAGGAGAATGGATCAGACTTTATCCAATAAAACAACATCTGTCTATACGGTCTGTATATATATATATATATATATATACCTGTCTGGTGGTATGTTTACCTCTGTGTGTATTTCAGCTGCCCAGGTCCTTCCCAGCCGATTTATGAGGCGCCTGGAAATACAGAGGAATGTGGCAAGGTACTGCAAAAGGTGAAGCCTCCATCTCTCACTCACTCACACACACACACACACACACACACACACATCTCTACCAACTTCTTGCCCATCTGAGAGACAGCGGTTTTTCTCCACCCAGCACAGCAGCTGGCACCAGCTCAGCCTCACCTCACAAAACCAAGAATAACCCTGAGAAACTCATACACAATGAGTAGATAGGACTTTCGGACGAGCTGCTCGGACACACAGATCTGCCCATTTTTCTGCAGACAAAATCGGACAAGCTGGAGATGAGGGGAGGAATCCGCTCTGTGTTTTTCCTGGTGATTGGCGGGACCTTGCTCAGTGGCCTCCGCTGCCTGGGTGAACACAAGTCTATGGACGGCAGCGTCGTCATTGAGGAGGTGGAAAGGCCCCGGCCCCCACACCTCATCTTTATCATGGTGGACGACCAGGGTTACGGAGACATCGGCTACCACGGCTCAGATATCCTCACGCCTGTGTTGGACCAGCTGGCGGCAGACGGGGTGAAACTTGAAAATTACTACGTTCAGCCCATCTGCTCACCCTCTCGAAGTCAACTCATGACGGGACGGTGAGTCGTCTCCTTATCAATACATCAGAGAAATATTCAGTTACTGCATCTGTTCTCATATGATATAATTATGCATGGACTTTACAGTCTTTGTGTCTTTTTCTAACATCCCTATTGGGGAATTCAGGGATTGGGCATCTTTTAGAAACAAAACAAAATACACCCATATTCTGACGTATAGATGGATTTAAAAGAAACAATACAAATAATTCATGTTTTACTTGTACAAAATCCAGGTTTGAGACTAAAAGGTGCAATTTGTTTGATCATGAAATGGCTACAAAAGCAGAAATTATCTGTTTCATTGACTTTTCAGTTTTTAAACTGTTGGATCTTAGCAATATCAAACTGATAAGCTACAATTCATCTAATCTTTAAAATCCTCAATCCTCAAAAAAAAACATACCTACCGACAAAGCTCCCTGTAAGTCTGTTCAGTTGTTTGATCCTGAATTTTCATTATCTCTGTGGGAAGAGTGACTTAACAATGATTTTTGGAAGAAATGTTGCAGGTAGAAAGTAGGAACAACAAAAAAAAAGTAAATTAAAAGCTCTTCATCCCAAAATAATCCTGTAAAAATCACTGACCATCTCAGCTTGACGATGTGTAACAGCGAGAAAGCATCCAAGGATGTAACATTTCTTAAACAAACTGTGAAATGTACCATTGTTGTGTTATTATACGCATCTTACCAGCTACCAGATTCACACTGGACTCCAGCATTCGATCATCCGATCGCGTCAACCCCTCTGCCTGCCTCCGGACATCCCCACCCTACCAGAGCGCCTGGTGGAAGCTGGATATGCCACGCACATGGTGGGGAAGTGGCACCTGGGCTTCTGCAGGCCGAGCTGCCTCCCCAAAGCACGGGGCTTCCAGAGTTTCCTCGGCACGCTGACTGGCAGTGGAGACCACTATTCCTACCGGAGCTGTGACGGAGCCGAGGCTTGTGGATTTGACCTGCATGACGGAGACCGGCCGGCCTGGGAGATGGCCGGCAACTACTCCACCCTGCTCTACATAGAGAGGTGAGCGCTGTGGACTGCCTGGAGCGATTCACGAGAAGGAACATTTCACCCCGTACAAATGTCCGCGCGAGTTGTTAAATACTCTCATTCGCTGAGCTTAAGGCCTCTCCATTGGTTAGTTTCCCAGCATGCAAGATAACATAACAATAACATAGCATGCTAATGGCTAAACCATTCACAGTCTAAAAGGTCTTACTTCCTGCTAGCTTTCTTTCTTCCGGTGTTTCCGCCATCCTGTGCTTGGACAAAATAGTCCCTTCTTACGCCATCTTTGTTACAACCTATCACCACGTGTCCACGCCCTCCATCTTTAATTTATTCCATTCACACCTAAACCATTTCACAGTAACATAAAACCCACAGTGTCTTTCTACTATGCTACAATACACATCTTCATAATCGTAATTAATATTCCATATTAATTATTATTACTATTCTTCATAAGTATTGTAATTAAACATATACATTCTTTATATATATGTTAAAATAAACTATTACAAATCAACAGTGTCAAGGTGGAAATTAAATTAAAAACATTCATAAATGACACATTTTGTAAAAACGTCCAATGTTTCCTTTATCCAAACAGAGTGAAGCAGATCCTGAGGAGCCACGACCCCAACAAACCCCTTTTCCTCTACTTGTCCCTTCAGGCCCCCCATACACCTTTGCAGGTACCGGACCGTTTTCTGCACCGTTATGACTCCCAGGGCAATCGTCTCCGGCGCCACTACGCGGCCATGCTGAGCTGCCTGGATGACGGGGTTGGCCAAGTGGTCCAGGAACTGAAGACGACTGGGCTCTATCCGAACTCAGCGCTGATCTACTCATCGGATAACGGCGGGCAGCCGCTCTCTGGGGGGAGTAACTGGCCTCTGAGAGGTGGCAAAGGGACTTACTGGGAAGGAGGCATCCGGGCTGTGGGCTTTGTCCACAGTCCCCTCCTGAAGAAGAAAGGTATCAGCAGAGAACTGATCCACGTTTCTGACTGGTATCCCACGTTACTGGGACTAGCCGGGGCCCTGCAGTCCCAACAGGGCCTAGACGGCCACGATGTGTGGGGAGCCATCAGCGAGGGCCTTCCCTCTCCTCGTGCTGAAATCCTTTTCAACATTGACCCAGTCTCCAGGAAGCCCGGGGAGCCTTATGACAAGGCGCTGGTACTCAATGGATTCGGGATCTGGGACACAGCCGTAAGGGCGGCGATGAGGGCTGGGGACTGGAAGCTATTGACAGGAAATGTGGGCGACGGGGACTGGATCCCACCTCAGGCGCTTCCCGGTGGTCCAGAACGGTGGCAGAAACTTGAGAAGCGGCGCAATGAGCTGGGGAAGTCGGTGTGGCTGTTTAATGTCACCGCTGACCCCTACGAGAGGTCAGACCTGGCGGAAGCTCGTCCAGAGGTAGTGAAGCATCTTCTGGCGAGACTGGCAGAGTACAACCAGACAGCGGTGATGCCCAGGAATCCACCAGATGATCCTATGGCGGACCCCGAGCTCCACGGAGGGGTGTGGAGCCCCTGGCTGGGCTTGGAGGGCCGGGAGGGCCGGGAGGGGGGACATGGAGAGGAGGACGGCAGGAAAGGGAGGATGGTGAAGATTAAGACCTGCAAAGTATGTAAATTAAAAGCCCTCTTTAAGAAGGTGGAGTCACGCCTGCAGAGGAACGCCCTGTTCTTCTAAATGCCTCTTCTAACATTAATAACACTAAAGGTTCAGTATGCTTTGTGTTTATGTTCCACGTGTTGTTGAGTTATTGTGACGTTCTTTCCTCATCCAAACTAAGTGATTGTTTGCCTAAAACTAATGTTAAATTGTTTTGTATGGAGCCTAATCCAGGGCAAGTGTGTTTTGGTCTTGAACTTTGTAAAGTCCAACAGTGTACTTTGTACTGCAAATCCTGTGAATATGCTGTATGAAAGTTGGAGTCATAATTCTCGTTACCTGAAGGCAACATGGTTGAGGCAGGTCCTCTGCCTTCTTTGTTATGCCGTCACTCTTGATACCACGCCCCTATAGTTGATACCACGCCCCTATAGTTGATACCACGCCCCTATAGTTGATACCACGCCCCTATAGTTGATCCCACGCCAGATCCAGGCCAAAAGTATGAGAGAAAAAAAAGATTTGAACCTGATTTTTTTTTTTTATTATTCGAAACTCTAAAAAAAAGATTGAAAGTTGACAGTATGAATTCTGCTTCTGAAAAAAAATAATTAAAAAGCAGAACTGAATCAAAATTATATTTAACCCCAAAACACATTTCATACACTTATTTAAATTTTGAATACATTGTTGAATTTTTCAAAGTTTAAGACTAAAACTAGAATTTTCAGGTTCACATCTTTTTTCCAAATGATCAAAACTATTTTCAGTTGTATTAACTTTATAATCTGTACACATACGGCATTCCTGCCCCAGGACCTCACATCGGATCAGGAAAAACTCCCCCCAAAAAATAGTAAAAAAAAGAAAAAGGGAGCAACAGAGGAGGATCCCTCTCCCCGGATGGACAGAAGCAATAGATGTCATATCTACAGAATGAACCACGTAACAAAGTTACAGCACGTTCAATGAATATGAACTTAAAGCAACTTAAAGGGGGGAGAGAGACGGAGACAAACAGAAACTCAGGCCAGCAGACGAGTCGCTCAGACAGACCCGATGGAGCCACAATCAAACGCTAAAGGTCGGCAGATAAACAGGCCGCCTGATAGAGAAGCAGCGCTGACTCACTCACTGTCCTGCAGCCAAACTGCAGCAGGGTGACTTCAGGCCGTCGCTGGACCGCGAAGAGAGCCGTGTGTGTGTGTGTGTGTGTGTGTGTGTGTGTGTGTGTGTGTGTGTTTGATTAATACAGATGGAGTGCGTGCACGTGGAAGTGAGGCCTGAAGAGATGGGAAGAGGAGCAGAGGATGACCTCTTGACGTCTCATCTGCTAATCATCCGAGAGGAAAGGATGACACTAAGACCACCACAGGGGTTGTTTTTGGAGAATGTTGCCTTCTTCTTTAGTTCAGAAGTCATACTGTAGATCACTCCTCTACTGTAGATCACTCTTCTACTGTAGATCACTCCTCTACTGTAGATCACTCTTCTACTGTAGATCACTCTTCTACTGTAGATCACTCCTCTACTGTAGATCACTCCTCTACTGTAGATCACTCTTCTACTGTAGATCACTCCTCTACTGTAGATCACTCTTCTACTGTAGATCACTCCTCTACTGTAGATCACTCTTCTACTGTAGATCACTATTCTACTGTAGATCACTCCTCTACTGTAGATCACTCTTCTACTGTAGATCACTCCTCTACTGTAGATCACTCCTCTACTGTAGATCACTATTCTACTATAGAACACTATTCTACTGTAGATCACTCCTCTACTGTAGATCACTCCTCTACTGTAGATCACTCTTCTACTGTAGATCACTCTTCTACTGTAGATCACTCCTCTACTGTAGATCACTCCTCTACTATAGAACACTATTCTACTGTAGATCACCTCTCTACTGTAGATCACTCTTCTACTGTAGATCACTCCTCTACTGTAGATCACTCCTCTACTATGATCACTCCTCTACTGTAGATCACCTCTCTACTGTAGATCACTCTTCTACTGTAGATCACTATTCTACTGTAGATCACTCTTCTACTGTAGATCACTATTCTACTGTAGATCACTATTCTACTATAGAACACTATTCTACTGTAGATCACTCCTCTACTGTAGATCGCCTCTCTACTGTAGATCACTATTCTACTATAGAACACTATTCTACTGTAGATCACTATTCTACTGTAGATCACTATTCTACTATAGAACATTATTCTACTGTAGATCACTATTCTACTGTAGATCACTATTCTACTGTAGATCACTCTTCTACTGTAGATCACTATTCTACTGTAGATCACTATTCTACTATAGAACACTATTCTACTGTAGATCACTCCTCTACTGTAGATCGCCTCTCTACTGTAGATCACTCTTCTACTGTAGATCACTATTCTACTGTAGATCACTATTCTACTATAGAACACTATTCTACTGTAGATCACCTCTCTACTGTAGATCACTCTTCTACTATATATCACTCCTCTACTGTAGATCACTCTTCTACTGTAGATCACTCCTCTGCCGTTAAAAGACAGACCATCACATCATCACCATCCGGAAAGTGATATGATCCGTAAGTTATTTATGGACTTTTAAATGTTATTCTACTGTGTTGTAAAATGTTGGAAAAACTGATTCTGATCTTAATAAAATCATGAATGCAAACAATCAGCGTTAACGTCTCATGACTTCAAGCGATCGCCGCAGAGCTAATTTTTTTATTAAGAATTATTTACTAACATTTTCCAACATGCTTCCTGGCATCTAATGGTGATATGTAAAATAGAGGGAAATTAATACACTTATACATAATTCAAATTGCTGATTTGTAGTCACCAGAACCTGCAGAAATGTAAAATTAGTCGACAGGGAAACATAATATGTATGGAAAACCTTTAAAATAATACATTATTGATTAATTAACATTACCTTTTGTTTAATTAGAACAAAAAGTAGAACCAAGTTATAGTTCGTTCTAGAGATTTCTGGGAAATCATCATCAAATTATTGACCTGTAAACTCTTTAACTTTATGATGGATCATTTCTTAAAGCTTATTTTTCACAGGCGTTTCCATGCTTGTTATCTATCCATCAATATAGCAACACTATCTCCAGACATGCGTCCGTAATGGACACTGCTGCAAAATGCTGCAAAATGCATTATGTGTTTTTTGAATTATCACTGTCTGGAATATCTATACACAAAGCATCTGCATTATGGTGAAGATTAGTGAAAGATATGTTAGGCGTGCACTGCTCAAACAGTGAAGTTAGGGATCTGTAATAATAATGGGTTATAAAAACAAACACCCATCCACCACCTCCACCTAACTATCGGGCACAATGCTTTTTGTGCTGCCACTGAACCTTGACAATGGGCCTAAATCATGAATTGCAAAATCCTCCAGTGTGGATGCATTTCCTCTGGATACTGGGATGCGGAGGCCATAGTTTAATCTAATGCTTTCTGATTAGGTGTGATGCTCTGCCTGCTGGTGAGGCTGCTGATGTATCTTAATAGGAATGAATCACAGGTGCTGCTTGGTCACATTCAACACACAGTAAAAAGCCTCAGTATTGATAGGTACTGAGTACAGAAGCTCATGTGTCCTAATGTGTGTGTGTGTGTGTGTGTGTGTGTGTGTGTGTGTCATCAGCAATCCCACACACAGTAGCAATAGCGCTGTAGGTTTTTCCCCAGCGGCCTGATAATGAATATTCAATTGTCCTTCTTCACTGTTTCTTTCCCAATTGCCTCCTCCTCCCTCCCTGTCACCCTCCCCCCCACCCCCTCCCCCCATTCATCCCTCAGCGCTTTGCTCATCCCCCCCTCCCCACCGCCCTTGTCTTTCTGTCTCATTTTGCTCCTCGTCCTCCTCACTTGTTTTGTGCTCATTTGCGAGATCGAGTTAGAAGCATTAGCCATGTTCCTGCTCAGAGCTGTGTGGCGTACAGTTAAATAAAAAGAGTGGAGGAGGGAAGGGAAGAGTTCCCAGGGGCTGCAGGGGGCTGTCATGTCTGAAAAGCTTGTAGATCTGATTAAAATATCTTGTTTGGCGAAACCGCATACATAACACACAGCGACTACTTTGAGTTTAAAGGATAAAAGGCTTTTATGATTATTGGAAATCCCAAATACTATCAAAGGGCCGATATGAATTACATAATCTTGCAGTATTTTGGCTCTCGGGGACTAATTTCAATCTCAAATTTAGTGAATCGATGAGTACTTACAGCTCCAGAACAGAAAACAAACTATAATGCCCTTGTTCATTGTAATGAAGGATTATGTCACATTGTGGCTCATTGATGTGTGTTAATAGTTTTTGGACAACAACGGCACAATGAGATATATCAGGGTTTTGACAACACAGACAAATAGGGGGGTCGGTTGATTCAAATACATCCTTAAAATGTCATTGTTAGTTTTTTATTGAGAAATTGCACTTGTCAAGTTGTTGTTGCAGCTGCATCTTTAGGGAATAATAACTGTAGGGAACAAAAACAAAAATAACTACAGTTTATTAAGTCACGTAACGTCACTTTTTCTTCTTTTATATTTGTACTTTTTAACATTTTTACTCACAAGTATGGTTCAGTGCCAGGAGCCCTTGAGCATGTTGTGCTTTGGTAGTATTATTAATATCTACAGCATGTATACAGTCAAAAGTACTTACTGGCTCACAATTACAATGCTTAAACGGTATAGTAGCAGTAGTTGTTTCTTTTTCCTCGTGCACATGCAGCCCAACTTTATTGATCGCAGTGCGTGTAGGTTGGCCGGTCAGTCCAGCACTTTGGTCCAGAATTAATTAACACCAATCGATGGATTGCAATAAAACTTTTTCCAGACAGTCGTGGTCCCCAAAGTATGTCAATTAGTCCTCTCATTTGGTTTGTGACTAAATACATAGTGCTAATTTGCAAATGCAAGCATGCTTTAAATTAAGTCGGCCTAAACATACAGTACACCTGTTTGCGTCGTCATTGAGAGCACGTTAGCATGCTACAGTTAGCATTTAGCTCAAAGTGCTGCTGGAAGTTATGCTAGAATCCCTGTGTGAAGCGGATGTGAATGTCGGCTTGTCGGTTTTGGAAAGTTAGCCGACAGGGCACGACTATTCTGTCATGAAGTGGATCTTCATGTCTGTTTATGTAAATGCAATCAACAACCACGAATGAAGTGCATGTGTCTCGGAGGATTGTCCCATTTCATAGTGCAAGAGCTTAAGCGTTGGCCCTTGTCACCATTCCGAGTGGAAAGTCGAAAAGGAAGAGACACAGGGGGCCAGGAAAAATAATAAATGGGATCGTTAATTGTTAATTAAAAAAGCGCTGCAGAGGTAGAGAATGTGTACAGAGCGATTAAAAAGGGGTTTCAAGATCACCAGGATAAAGTCAAACACTTTCTGTGAACTCCATCTTTAGAAGAAAGACTGGAAATCCAACATGTGGGAGCTTTCTATCCTCAAAGAATCCATCTGCACAGAGTTCATGACTTATATAGCATCACTCCAAGGAGCATTGAAGCTGAAGGCACTTTGTCCATTTCTGGTATATGTGCATGCAACACACACACACACACACACACACACAGAGGAAACCCTCACACCATCACAACCAGACCTCCGTGATGAGATTGGAAGAGACTGCTTTGGGTTAACAGTAGGAATGTTGTCCCATACATGTGAGTAACTGGTGAAGACAATCGTTAGATGCCCACACATCTGATTCCCAGTATACTGTGATGGCCCGCAGAAATAAGGCACCGTCAGATTATATAAATCACGAAGGAGGTGTCACACAAACACACACGCGCACAAACACACACACACAGATGAACACACAGTGCTATCCAGTACGTGGGAGGGAGCTGTCATATCCACTGTTGGATAATCAGTTGAAGGTAAGGCCAACTTCAGATCTTAAGATTCTTTGGTGAAGTCGTGAAGACAAAAGGTTTTAAATATAACTTTATTTTCTTTGAGTTGGACATCGTGTTCTGGATAAGAGACCCTGAAAGTAAACGCAGACTTCCCCTAAACTCATTCAGGGAGACAGAGAAGTATCAACGACTCAATTGGGAAACATTCGCCGGAGTCTCTTGCGCTGTAAATTGCGACCCATTACCCCCTCAAACAGCCCTGATGCGCTATTAACTGCTTATTTGGGACAATGTGACAGTTTAGTAATTGACAAATAAAGGTAATAGATCCACTTTAATGTACTGTACATGAGAGTCTGTTCCAAGGAAACTGTTGAAACCGGAAGAGAGAGCAGAGCAGCTGATAGGACGGTTTGACCTCTGGGTGTTAGGTGCATGGCAGTGGTCACTCCCTTATATAAACACACACACACACACACACACACACACACACACACACACACACACATCTTCAAACCATTAAAGTGATGTGATGTTACTGGTCAGCGTGACATGCAGCCGTGAGCCAACGTGAAAACATTCTTTCAGATTGAGTCATTCCCCTTCGGCCTCCGTGGCGCCGCAACGCTGTTACAGCTGAAGTTTATCTTGTAGAGCACAAGAGACGATGATCTCTTCTATCTCATGCACATGAGAAAGAAGAGATAATGATCTCTTCTATCTCATGCACAGGAGAAAGAAGAGATAATGATCTCTTCTATCTCATGCACATGAGAGAAGAAAATCATGGTTTTGTTGTGGGACAATTAACAGCCGTGTCATTCTCATTAGTACATGATCGTATGCAAGGCCTCCAATGTGTCATCATATTAAAGCATCATATTCAATACGTTTATTCTATGGTTTGTATGTGAAATCAACGTAAACTGTTTTTTTTAGCAGTTGCATAAATACAAAGAAGTAAAAAGTGTTATGTATTCCTCTAAAATGTCATAGAGTCAAAGTATAAGGTAGCATAAATTGGATATACTCAAATAAAGTACACCGTCGCTAATGCACTGTATATTATTTAACATAAACCTTAAGCAATGCTGATGTGTCAAGCTATGCACCTACTCCTGGCGGGCTTATTTTCCTAATGTTTAATAATGCAGAGTCATGAGATGAGTGCTATCCAAACAGGAAGACAGTAAATCATTGCTTATGAGAGCCAATTACCTACACCCAAAACGAAGCCTGTTGAGTATGTGTGTGAGACGGGAAGAAGTTTTATTTGACGTGTGTTTTCCCCTCTGCTGACCTCCTCGCTTCTCCACTCATGCATCACCCCCTAACCTGCTTCTCCACACCCGAAATGGGTTACAAGACATGTGTGAGAGCATCGCACGATTTATAATAAGGCCAAAGAAAAAATGTCTTCAGTCACACAAAACTTTCCCTTTTTTTTCCTGATGTAATATTCAGCAGCAGTGTTCCATTTGCAGGCTTGTAAAAAAAAAAATACGGGGAACCACTGTTTTGGTGGAATTTATCAAAGCTCGTGGGGATACGTATCTCTTGACAAGGTTGTGCGAGCACACTGCCTCTGCACAGCCGGTCCAAGACTCGTCTGACAGGCTCACCGCCACGAAACACACGCAATTCAGCAATTAATAGCAGGGTACCTCTGCACCCTCGCTAATTAAGCTCCAGAACGGGTCCCTGTAGTTACTGGCCGCACTGCTCCTGTGCTTACTGCAAACACTGGTTAATTGCAATGCTCTAAACACTGTGCCAGATATGCACTCACAGTTCAGAGGCGAGGGGAAGAGAAAGAAAGGAGACGCACATGTATGCATTTACACGTATTGAACGTGTTAAATTAATTTGTGTTAAATTAATTAATTGTGTTTCATGCAGCAAAGAGCTAGAACAGTCTCCCAAGTATTTTTTCTTATGAAAATGCATCTTGATCGTTCAGTATTGTGCATGACATCATCTTTCAGTAATGCGTGTAACAGGAAATAGGAAATAAAATGGAGACACAAGGGCAGTGAAGGAAGGATTTAAGGTGGAAACATTAGGATATGGACTGTTTTTTTGTGCAATCATATTTACAGTTAATCTTCTCAAGATGCTAGAATGAAACAAAGACAAGAGGTAGTTCATTTAGTATGTTCTGGAGCTTTTGATATTCTAAAGTAACGTAAACCTACATTAACAGATTTCTTTTGGCAACTTGGGGCAAAACAAGCTGAAAAGACCACTGACATATTACTGTGTTGGCGTGGGGGAAACATTTATTACTTATTTACATGTCATACAGACAGGGAGCAACATAATCATTCATTTAGAGTCATGGTTCCTGTGAACTGTTGAATTCAAGACCAAGAGTCATATTCCTCTTTTTGCTTGCCGTCACAAAAACAGTGAGTTTAACCCCTTCCCACATCATCAGGCAGGAAATTAAAATACAACCCTGGAATTACACAAATATATATGTATCTAACACATTTTAGTAAACAGAAAAAAATATATCTTTAAAAATAAATACATACTGAAACCAACAAAAACTAAAAATAATAATAACACATGTCCTATTAATAGGATTCCACAAGCAATTTAAGGGAATACGTGACATTTATATCAGACTGTCGGTGCATAGCTTCCCTTTATAAGTTAGTGCATCGTGAAAAAAAAACAGAATAATGTATGTAAATAGAGATGACGTTTTTCAACATATGTGGTGAATGATATTACCTAACCTGCTGGATTTACTCTCTTTGAACTGTATAACTCCTGATGGTTTAGTAGCTAGCTAGTTGCTTACTTATATTCAGTACACAGTGGGGTTTTCAATCTTTTTAAAAAATAAATAAATGGAAACGATGTTGATGAGCGCAGTGACAGTGAACCGACAGCGAGTGGGTTGAAAGACGCTGAAACACTGTAAGAAATGAGAAGTGACAGGTTTCATATTAATAGTCATTTGACCCATTGTTCATGTAAATTCATCCGAGCAGCTTCAAAGTGCTCAGAAGCCACCTGCAGAAGATCATGAGATTTGACCATAATGCTCAAGTACTTTCTCATCATATGAGACTATAAAGAAACACCTGATTATCTAAAATAATATGCAGATCAATCAATGCATCAAAAAAGTGCTAATGTACAGTAGGCTTGTCACATTTCCTCACTGGAGTGTGTGCAGCTGTAATCACCCACAAACACACATGGTGCCAAGAGGATATATTAATACCCTTCATGAGATATTCATGAAAGCTCAGATAAACCTTTACAGTGCAGCAGGCCGTTACATAACGCCTATAATTCCCTGTCTCTTATAAAATGATGCTCCAGTTTACGGTTTAAATCCCTAAAACTGCGTATGAGTCGGATCGAAGCCTCGACTACCTTAAAAGATTTCTACTGACTGCTCTAATGCAATCTGCAGGTAATCAGATATCTGCTATATCAAACCTCTTTGAACACTGATTTATGTCTCTCTTTTGGATACATTTTAGGTATATATTTTCAAATTCTTGCTAAAATTGTGGTTTTGTAAATGGTCCTGATTAAATTAGGGCGAAAGTTATGATTAGGAAAAGCAAAACAATTAATTGTGAAAACATTGTGATGATAATGAGAGGTATGCATGAAGATGTTTGAAGAAAACAAATTGTTTCAGACATTTGTCACTTTTTTCATGAATAAAATGTATTTTATATTATTTCAACAAAACGTCATTACCAACAAAACCACTCAAAGCACATTGGCACAGTTTACACTGCATGTCTATCTTGGACAGGCAAATGTGTTAAAAAAAACCCTGCAAAACTAGAAAGAAAATATAAAACTGTTTTGATAGCAAGAGTTTTGAAAAGGCTGCATGAACCCTATTAAGATTTGGATATATTTGTTGTTGCTGAATATGATTTATAAAATGATTCATAAAAGGGAAAGGAGAAACTAAATCCAAATAGTGAATCATTATCGTCTCCTGGTTGCACATTTTAAGTGGTGACTGATCACCCTTTTGTGGGAATCCCAGTTCAGCAATTGCAACCATTTCACTCTATACAGTGGCATGCAGCTCATTGCTCCGTGCCAATATTAAAATATTGCGGCATCACATCTCACTACATGGCTTGGTTTTCGAAGGATGCTGCTCTCTTTTCAGCTGCTCTGGCGTCAGCTTTACCTTTTAGCGCAAATAGGTCGAAGATGGAAGGGAGAGACTATGAAACCGACCCTGGATCTGTAGCTCCTGGTACACCAGCAAAGATCTCGCGTGGCTTACGTCCCACCTCTTCTGCTGTTGCCAGAGAGGAGAACGCAGTATGAGGTCTCACTCTGCCGTTTTTTCTGGTTTCGAAAGCGAGGCTTTTGCGCGGCAGGTGAGCCCCATGTATGACATTAGGATGGAGAAAAACTATAACATTCACCTCAGAAATGATTGCCTTTAGAGAATGAATACAGTACTATATGCTGTGTGAAGATATAGAATGGTAATGTTTACTTTAACTGATTGAAGTTCTCGTCTGTGTGATTTGTAATCCACGCTCCTCTGCTTTGTTTACACAGCCGGGTCAGCCTATTAGTGCACGTGAGCTTGCCCCTCTGGCTATAGCTTATTGCCATCATTCATCATTCAGCACCAGCGGAGATAATGCCGGCCCAAACCATGTAGTCATAGTTGTGGAACAAACACCCTCCTTAGGTAAACACTGTAACACTGTTAGCTGAAAGCAGCCGACTCACTATGTTGAGAGCCATGTGGAGACAACATATGCCCTGAATTTTGAATTGAGCACCTTTATCAATAATGTCATCTTCCGTTTTTTTTTTAGACCAAAATACCGAAAAGACCAAATAAATGCCACACCCCTTTTTTCAGTAATTAGACTTCATACCTGCACGGCTTATTAGAGAGTGTTTCAGCTAGTGGCAAGGCTCTAGGTATAACTGAAATATCTCTATGAAATAGAATGGCATTTAGTACAGACATGCATGTTCCCTTTAGGATGATATTTAATCACTTTGGGGATCCCTTCACTCCTTCTAGTGTCCCCATCAGGTCAACATTTGTATTTGTCCAACACTTCGGTTCATAACCAAATTACTCTTGGAGTGCCCTGGATTTGTTTCTCTATTGTTGACTCCAAAGACCACTTTTGTTCATTAAGTTGTTTTAAAACAACAAAACACTTTTTAAGTTCAAAGAGGGAAAAAGGGAAACAAAGGATCAAATAGAAAACGTTATAACCACACATATTACACCAAGTCAGGCGCACAAACCAATTGAATTTCCATTTCCATATATCTTCGCTTTTTTAAACAGAGTGGCTCACTATCCTAATAGAGGATCTTTGTTACTACAGCTAGGCTGCTCTCTCTCTCTCTCTCTCCTCCCCCCTCTCTCCCCTCCCACTCCCTGCTCCTCTCTCAGAGCTCGAGCCTCTCTTCCCCGTCTCTGCCTTCACGAGTTCTCCTCTCGAAACCTGCGCGAGGCGTCCACTGAAGCGCGAGGCGATTTCCCCCCTCTCCCCCTACACTTCAGTCAACATGTCTACAGTTGTAACCTCGACCAGATTCACAGACGAATATCAGCTGTTCGAGGAACTCGGAAAGTAAGCGACCGCCGCTGGTGCTCTTGTTGCATTCAGTGTGTGTTTGTATATGTATGTGTGTGTGTGTGTGTGTATATGTATGTATGTATGTGTGTGTGTGTGTGTGTGTGTGTGTACGTTTTTCTCCTCTGCTGCTGCCATTGTGCGCGTTTACTTCAGTGTTGACAAGGCAGGAGCGGAGCTGTCAGAAACATGGCAGGGTATAGCACCACCTCGGCAACAACGCGCTGTAAGCGGCTCGCACTACAAAGGCTCGTGCGTTAACCCAGCGCGCGTGAAGGAGGCGTATCGCTCCACCGCGTCTCTTTCATGTACCCCGAAAAGGTGTGATGCGTCCGCGTAGAGGTCCAACTTGTGTGTGAATTTATCCGCAGGTAGCACGCGTCGAAAACTCGTTTGCACGCGCACCCGTTGCCTGGTGGTATCCTCGCGCTCCTCTTCAATCATTCAGCTCTTTTTTTGTGTGTGTGCATTTCTAAGCAGACTGCAGGGCTACTGTTTATGTCAAGCCACCACATAAAAAAAATAATTAAATAAAGACTGTGGCCGTTGCACATTTTGTCTGCGCGCACCGCACGTATATGTGTAGCGGCGTGCGGGATTAAAACATGAAAGGACACGATGTTGCAGTGTGTGTGTATTCCGGCTACAAAAGCCACTTTGTAACATCTAATCTGCGCGCGTGCGGCTAATGGAGCCGCTCCACCTTCTCACACAGCCGACAGCGTGGCTTTAAAGGAGGCGTCTGTGCAAAAATATTAAAAAATAAAAATATTGCAGTCAGGCTGAACCGACTTGGATGAACGTTGATTCAACCTTTCAGTGGCTTCCTCCTCCAGTACACGTGTCTTCCTGTGAGCTCATGACCCCAGGGTCCTTCCACAATGAAACAACCCCTCTCTCGCATCCCTGTCACGCACTAGTAGCCAGGACCTCTCCTCCCATCTCATGCACAGAATATCAGACTGTATTAATAATGCATGTGACTTCATTTCCCCCCTCTCTTCAGGTGTGTGTGATTCATGCGTGCCCTCGGTGTGTGACGAGTTCACACACTTTCGCCCCTGTGACACACACACACACACACACACACACACACAGGTGATGGAGAGTTTTTATGTGAGAAGTGGTTTCACTGGTCTTTTTTTTTCCTTCTTCTTTCTGCTTCAGGGGTGCCTTCTCTATCGTCCGCCGGTGCATCAAGAAGTCCACGGGCCAGGAGTATGCCGCGAAAATCATCAACACAAAAAAGCTCTCGGCCAGAGGTAAGTTGCGTTGCCGTGAGCGGCTGAAGATGCCCGGTGATGTCGGTTTGCTTCCTGAAGAGCAGCGATCCCAGATCTCTGCCCTCTGTCTGTTCCCACCCCCCTCCTCCCCATCCCCCCCTCAGCCGAGATTCCTGAAGAGCTAGAGGCCTTTTGGCAGAGCTGGGCTTAAGTTGTGCTGCGAGGTTCAGTGTGTGCTTCGGGCAGCTGTCCCCAACCGGTTTCGGTTTGTTATGGTTACCGTTGGCCTTTCCTTATCCGCTTGACCTTCCCCTAAAATATCCTCAACTTTTACGGCAGCTCGTTGGAAGAGATTGAATAAAGTTCTCGTTTTAATGGAGTCGGCTGCGATAATGCTGCACTTTGCAAGGGACCTCCCATGCTGTGAGCTGTGAGCCTTTTTTATGTGAGGCTGTAAAATATTCATTGCAGATATTGAAAAAATGTATAGATGTTATATTACTCCTTTCAAACGTGGGGACACGGCAACGATGTGCTGAAAACAAGTCAGACTGGGCCAGAAACAGGAGCGGTAGGATGCTCAAACCGGCTTTCGACAAAACCCCCCACCCGTGGGTTATTCAAATTTACTGAGTGACTTCCTGGTCCAACTTTGACCTCCGGTAACATACTTAACATACTTGTGATTGCACACAGTTTCCTTTAGCGCCGCGTTTGTGCGCCATGTATTCGAGTCACAGATGTGTGGCTCAAATGTGATGATAAAACGCACATAAATTGATGTTAAGTATTGTCTAGCAATGCGGGATTATTATCATTAGGGCTGTCATTTAAAGAAAAATAAATCAAGTTTGATTGTATTCATTGTGTGAATGTATGCCGGCGGCGGGCACGTCTGTGCGTGCGTGACGTGTCCGTGCGTGCTTGGCATGTCCGTCTGTACGCAGCGTGTCAGAAAAAACACAACTGACTGACAAAGTTTGAAAAAGGAGAAATTCAAGTGGCTGATAATTGGTCCCACTGTCTCATTTCTCACGAGCAAAGAAACAAACCTCGCTCGGTTCACTGCTGTCTGCTCGGTGTGAGGAGATCAGGGCGAAAGCAGATGGCGTGGCCCCAGATTGAAGCCCTGAAACCCTTCATCGTGATTTCAAATGAAACTTGAGTGTCTGTGTGCAAATATCTGCAGCACATTCAGGGTCTCATCTCTCCTGTTTCCATCTAAAATGTTTCTTCTTTGATCAAAGTGTGTGTGTGTGTGTGTGTGTGTGTGTGTGTGTGTGTGTGTGTGTGTGTGTGTGTGTGTGTGTGTGTGTGTGTGTGTGTGTGTGTGTGTGTGTGTGTGTGTGTGTGTGTGTGTGTGTGTGTGTGTGTGTGTGTGTGTGTGTGTGTGTGTGTGTGTGTGTGTGTGTGTGTGTGTGTGTGTGTGTGTGTGTGTGTGTGTGTGTGTGTGTGTGGCAGTTTTAGCACATGTTGAGATATCACCACCTGCGCTTCAGTATTTGTGGCAGATTTGTTGTCATCGCTCGGCCTGTTGCTCTGCCGTGTGTGTGTCATGGTGTTCCTCCGGCCATGCAAGCATTACTGTCTGTTAAACCGTGTGTGTGTGTGTGTCCGTCCAGTTCTGGCTGATTTGGTCTCCCCTGCTGTTTGTTGCCTCCCTTCCTTATTTGTAAACAAAAAAGATGGATTTCAGCAAAGATCTTGAAGCGTGTGTGTGTGTGTGTGTGAGTGAGGAAGACTGCGTTGGCAGTGGTCCGGAGCTAGTAACCCGGCAACAGCAGGGGTGAAACTCCTCATCCCATAGGCTGTCTGGCAGAGAGACCGTGTTCTCTCTCTCTCTCTGTGTGTGTGTGTGTGTGTGTCTGGGTCGTGGTCACAATTATCACACAAACACATAGCCGACGGCGCTTTTCTCACCTGAAGCCCAGTTGCACACATTTCTCTCACCTCTTCAACGGTTCTCACACTTTACTGTGCGTCTGCACTGTTTCCCTTTTTGGAATATACACATATTAGTCTCTCCTTCAGTGCTCGTCGCCCTTAGTCAGAGTTGAAATGTGCTGGTGCTGCCGATATGTTTTTACACAAACACTAGAAGCAACCCGCTACACACACACACACACACACACACACACATGCATGCATGCATACACACCATTCATCGAAAAGAAAAAGAAAAGAAAGGAGTTGTCACTGGGACAGACACCAGTGTGTTGAAAAATTGTTAATTATATAAATACACATTTTTATATACATATATTTGTATTTATAGGGCTGCACGGTGGTGTAGTGGCTAGCACTGTCACCTCACAGCAAGAGGGGCCCGGGTTTGATCCCGGGGGGTCCTTCTGTGTGGAGTTGGCACGTTCTCCTCGTTTCAGCGTGGGTTCCCTCCGGGTTCCCCCCCAGAGAGAACCTCCCACCGTCCAAAGACATGCAGCTCAGGTTAATTGGAGGCTGTAAAGTGCCCGTTAGTGTGAATGTGAGCTGCATGGGCCCTGCGATAAACTGGCGACCTTTCCAGGGTGTTCCAGCTTAGATCTGTATTTATTTTTGGTGTATATATACATATATGTGTGTGTGTATAATATTGCAAACACTGAATGTACAGTATATTGGCATTGGTGGTTTGATGGCTAGCGTATCACTTGTTCAGTGATTACGACTTCTTACGGGTCTTATGGCGTCACATGCATGCGCATAGTCGCTCAAGCAGATACACGCACACGTGGTGTGTCACGTTCACACGTGCACACATCGACACAGACACACATTGTTAAGAACACACTACATTCAGTAACCGTCGTGATTTTTATTTCATTTAGTATATTTTCTATTATTTGAGTCTTGTGTAGTTTATTTATAGCTTTAAGT
Source organism: Cottus gobio (assembly GCA_023566465.1). Classification (NCBI taxonomy): domain Eukaryota; kingdom Metazoa; phylum Chordata; class Actinopteri; order Perciformes; family Cottidae; genus Cottus; species Cottus gobio. The sequence goes on from CM042225.1 coordinate 6,118,127, forward strand.
AATGCACTTTAAGGTTTTTCTGTTTTGGAAGTTGATTAACTGATCTTCATTTGAACAATTCCACATTTTGTGAAGATGTCTCATTCGCTTTGTGACCGAGTCGGATGAGAAGATTGACAGCTTCCTTATAAAGCTGCAGCCAGTTAGCTTAGCTTAGTATCAAGACTGGAGACAGCGTGAGGTATCTGCAGTAGTTAGCTTAACTTAGCATCAAGACTGGGGACAGCGTGAGGTATCTGCAGTAGTTAGCGTAGCTTAGCATGAAGACTGGAGGCAGCGTGAGGTATCTGCAGTAGTTAGCTTAGCTTAGCATCAAGACTGGAGACAGTGTGAGGTATCTGTAGTAGTTAGATTAGCTTAGCATAAAGACTGGAGACCGCGTGAGGTATCTGCAGTAGTTAGCTTAGCATAAAGACTGGAGACAGCGTGAGGTATCTGCAGTAGTTAGCTTAGCTTAGCATAAAGACTGGAGACAGCGTGAGGTATCTGCAGTAGTTAGCTTAGCATAAAGACTGGAGACAGCGTGAGGTATCTGCAGTAGTTAGCTTAGCTTAGCATAAAGACTGGAGACAGCGTGAGGTATCTGCAGTAGTTAGCTTAGCTTAGCATAAAGACTGGAGACAGCGTGAGGTATCAGCAGTAAATCAGCAAAGCCGCCTACCAGCAGCTCTAAAGTTCACTCATGTTATGGTTTATCATCTTGTTTGTTTAATCTGTAAAGAGTAAAAATCACAATTAGCCTTTTTACTGGGGGTTAATTCACAGAAAAGTGTGGAGTGTCTGCTGGTTGTTGGACTGGAAATAATCTGACCCACAAAACGATGAAACTGTCGTTTTCCAAGGCTACTGATTCTGAAAGCTGCTGATGCTGTAATATGTTATTTTTACAAGTGACTTCAGCATCATTTTACAGAAGTAGATGTTGACGCTTATTGTTGGCTTGAGCCGCCGGCGATGGCTTGATAAGGCGACTGAGGCTCAGTGGTTAGCAAGTCAGTCTTTCAACCAGAGGACCGGGGTTCAAACCCCGCCTCAGCCAGTCCATGTCGTTGTGTCCCTGAGCAAGACACTTAACCCCCAGTTGCTCCCCGGGCGCTTCACGAGGCTGCCCACTGCTCCTTAAAGGATGGGTCAAATGCAGAGGATACATTTCCCCACTGTGGGACTAAGTGTGGGACTAATAAAGGGGTTTCTTCTTCTTCTTCTTCATAAAAGTAGTGGGAAGCAGAAGTTGAGAAGGGAAGTGTGCTCATACATTTATGGTTCTTTTACTTTCGTGGTGGAGGTCTCTCGCATGCTTTGTGCACACTGATGAAAGGGGGAGAGAGAGAAGGAGGCCATCTGTTTTTGATGAGCCATGACTTCTGTACATCTTACTGGAATCCAGTTTGCACAAAGATGAAGTACCACAAATCTGTGGTTGGATTTTAAAATGACAATAAAAGGAAGTCTAGAAGGTATTCTTGTATCTCTTTTCTGACCGGATGTCTGTTACAGTAGCTCATCTCATTGTGTAAAAAACAAACCTTGCATATCTACACGTATATTAGCAAGTCAGCGTTTTTCTTTTGCCCAGTCAGCCTCCATCTGCAGCTTTCCATTTAAGAGGGCTCCCTGTCACCATGGCCTCTTTACATCTTCTGCTTTTACTGCATCCGCTGATGATGTTGCAGTAATTACTTTTTTTAAATTATATAAATAAATACTTTTGCCATTTAGAGCTTTTTTTGCTGAAAAGAGCTGCTTGCTGTGGAGGGAAACAACACTCAGAGAGTGGCGAGAGTGACAATAAAAAATAAATAATATAATACAAATGAATAAATACGACACAGTGTGGACTACAGCAACTTTGCTCAGTTGGCTTTTAACTTCTAGGATTTACGGTGTACATCTGAAGGATTCCTGTGGTTAGTCACTGGAGCTGTGAGCCAGCAATTACCCTCGTCCTCAGCAGCTGTCTCCAGTGCCTGCGTGTTGCTGCAGGTTCCTGGAAGAGCATAAAACACGAGCTAGGGAAGCCGGTTATGTTCACATCACCATGGGTAACACTGCACAGTAGTTTATACGATGTTATGAATGTTTTACATATCTGGAAAATGGATTATGGATAACAATACCCCGTAGTTGTGAGGTAAACAATGGAACCGGCTGGTTCACTCTCTGAAGTAGCGTCTAGGAATGTGCACTCGCACTTTTGATTGACGACTGCGGTCCTCTTCCAGGTGTCGCTGCTTTGCGTCGTCGCAATTAACCTGGTTTAACTTTCTTTTTTTTTTTTGCTGAAGCCTGACTATCAACATTGGAATGAAGCCTTCCTCACTTCCCTGACGCCTTTCTCATGCTATAATTATTTTTAGGTGTCCTCGGCACGATTTCCTGGAGAATTAAATAAATCTATTTGGCTGCAACTAATTACATTTTCTTGAACGTACAGTTGTTTGATCTTTAAAAGATCATACAATTTTTTTTTTTTACATTTTCCCGGATCCCATGATAATGTTTGTTTAGTCCAACTAGCAATCCAAAACCCAAGAATATGAATTATTCTACCACAGAAGACAAACCTGCAACGTAATTTCTTAGAATAAACTTGCCCCTACATTTGACTTTGGACACGTTTTGCACTCTTAAACACCGAAATGCCAAAACTCTCTCCTTCCATCTTCTCAAATGCGAATAACTCGCCGCTTTTCTCAGCAGTTAATTGAATATCAGTTAATTGAATTCAGGCACAGTACTGAATGTAGGTCATCCGCCTTTTGGCAGCGCTCAGAGCCCCAACACACATTCACTGGAGTCATGCGGTTTACGTAGTAAAAAGAAGGAAATAGACTTGATGTGTAAAAAAATAAGCTTCAGGTTGCGTTTGCCCGTGTGTGTTGCGGACCCCATGTGGTCAGCTGGGTCGGTTGAAATGTAAGTGAAGTCTGTCCGACGCTCGAGGAAAAAAAAAAAAAAACACAAACGTTTCTCTGTCCGAATCGCTTTTAACACCCGAGGGAAAAAACGCTGTTGGATCAGTGTGATCCATCTCGACTGTGTTTCGTGTTATTTTTAGCGGCAATTATGTGTCACGTATTGTGTGCAACTGTGAAGGGAGTGTATTTTTAGTGCCACTGTTATTAGGTAGGGCCTTGTGATGTCAGAGGAAGGAGGGGAGAGGCTGGCGGCACTCGTCCCGCCGTTGAATTATTGAGGTGCGAGGCTGCTCTGCTCTCACTGAGCAGGACCAGAGCTGAGGAGTGGACCCTCAAAGTCCTTTCTTCATCTCATTTCCTTTCATGCGTCTCCCTCTGCCACGCTTCCTATCCTACTTTTGTCTCTTTATCTCTTTCGCCACCTCTTCCTCCCTCTTGCTAGTCATCTCCGCTGTGTGTGTGTGTGTGTGTGTGTGTGTGTGTGTGTGTGTGTGTGTGTGTGTGTGTGTGTGTGTGTGTGTGTGTGTGTGTGTGTGTGTGTGTGTGTGTGTGTGTGTGTGTGTGTGTGTGTGTGTGTGTGTGTGTGTGTGTGTGTGTGTGTGTGTGTGTGTGTGTGTGTGTGTGTGTGTGTGTGTGTGTGTGTGTGTGTGTGTGTGTGTGTGTGTGTGTGTGTGTGTGTGTGTGTGTGAGCGTTTGGTTGGCTTGAAGTGCGCCTGCTGATTGGCGGAGGGCGGATGAACGTGGCGGAGCAGCGCGGTGAATGTTTCATGGGACCAACTGTGAATATTTGATGAGAGGGGAGAGAGAGTCGTATATGGAAAGAGAAAGATGGAGATATGGAACGGCAGAGTGAGACGGTCAGGGTTAGACGCTCCGAATCGCTGTAACACTTGAGCGGTGTTAGTCTTCCCACAGCATGCGAACCTTCCTCTTTTCTTATCAAGGCTTTGACACAATACAGTGGTGTGTGTGCATGCGTGCGTGTGTCAATTCAGTTTATTTTGTATAGCCCAAAATCAGAAATACAAATTTGCCTCTGAGGGATTCACAATCTGTACACATACGACATTCCTGTCCCGGGACTTCACATCGGATCAGGAAAAACTCCCCCCAAAAATAGTGAAAACCCTTTTACAGGGGAAACATAAAAAGGGAAGAAATAAAAAGTGTGTGTGTGTGTTGAGGTTCAGTGTGTTTTTCCAGGACTCTCCTCCTGTCACATTCATCTTGCCCTCCTTGTTATCCCCCTGTCCGAAGCATATGGTATCATGAGGGAGCCGACTTGAATAAAGACGGACATGGCGGCTGGGTGTTACGAGCCTGTGTGACTGCAGCGACGCGGTATGGAGTGTAAATACAGATATTAATGTTAAAAGGTCAACACACACACCAAGGGCATGCAAATCTCCTGCGATTTATTTGATGTCTGGAGCTGTTGTGGAGTGGATTTAGTCTGCGCTGCCTTTGTCAAGGTTGAAAGGGGTAATGACGTTTGCGGTTTTGGTTCAGACTACGGAGCCTCAGTGTGGTTGTTTTCTAAATACAGGTGTGTCTCGACCTGTTTGGACGACGCTCAGAAAAACAAACCTCATTCCACGAACAAATTTACGTAAAATGTAGTCATTAAAATAAAAACACGTGCGAAATAATAGCACGAAAAACTGCAACTAATGATTGTTTACATTTTTTATTCTGTTATTTTGCTCTTTGGAGCATCAATACAAAGTACAGCACCAAACTCCCAATATACTTAATGTAATATAATATAGAAATAAATCAAACAGAAAATGTTGATATTTTTTCCCGGAGCTGTGCCAAACATTTTCTACACATGCTACACAAATAATAAACCGAATGTCTGAATAAAACAAGGTATTTGAACCCGACTGTGTGCACATCCAATCTGCCTGTGGTCATCCCTTCATGGAAACTAGGGAGTTGTTTCAGAGCATGTCAACACTCCATTGGAGTACATTACATTAGAGAGACTCAGGTGTGTGTGTGTGTGTGTGTGTGTGTGTGTGTCTAGAGCTCGACTAAAACACATTACACAGACTGTATTGTGCCTTTAACAAACCTCTATCTTCTTCAAGAAACTTGTTCACTTCCAAGAGTTTCACCAGTTTACTGTACTATACAGTACAGCCAACGCCTTGAAGAGCTACAGCTCCAGAAGTGGTTGAACGTTTCTGTCGGTATGTGAGGTCACACACACTCATATTTAGTTGAGATGGGTGCAGTAATTACACTTTGCACAGAGTTTTCCCTGTTTTTGTTGTTGTTATTTTATGGTGACAAACGCTGTAAAAAGTGTGTGTTTGTGCATGCACCCTTTAGAGTGGCTGCTTTATGGAAGAGTTTTTTTTGCAGAGCACACACACAATATGCCATCAGGCGTGTTCACGAGCCAGCACAGACTTTTAACCACTTGCCCTTTGCTTCCTGTGACATCTGTCACGTCTGAATAAGAACATAAAGAGTGAGAGGAGCGATCTAGAGTGTGAATGAAGGAATTTTCACCCACGTTGGACCCAAATGCTCTCAACTGACACCCAGAGGCGTCTCAAACATGGCAAACTAATAAGAAAAGATCAAATACTGAAGAAGGTCCCTGAGGAAACAGACACCGATTCACACTTCTAGTGGTTCATAAGTGATGATTGAAATGGATTATTTATCTCTCCGGCTATACCGAATTATTTAAGAAATTGTCGCATATTATATCTTTTTAACGTGCATCAGAACAGTTGCTGATGGAAGGCATAATAGTTTTGGCGTGAAAAATAGAATTGGCCCCGCCTTTTGAGTTGTAAAGCCAGGGAAACCCCGTGTTTACAGGTAAGATGCCAACAGTGAAGCAATGCTGCTGTTCTTTGAATGGAGAGGGCTTTTATTGAGATTATTTATTGCCGCAGTTGGAAGCAATAAAGCTGGGCACACTCATGGGAGACGCATCCAACAATAATGTTTGTGTGTGTGTGTATGTGTGTGTGTGTCAACAGTCTTCAACATGTACTATTTGTGTCTCTTGCTTTTCTTTCTTTCTACCTCCCTGCCTCATAACATTTGGTTTCACACTGTCTGCTGGTTGAGCCAAATGTACAGCTAAATACTTTTAGTTTTTTACAGATTTCTACCTGGAAAAATGGCTGTATTTTAAAGTTACAAAAATACCCGTTTTCGTTGTCTTTTGTCGCATCTGTGTGGCGATGAGCAGTAATCTGCACTGCATCTGGAAAGAAATAAAGTTATATTAAGCCCTTTGTGGATCCAGACATAGCTGTGTGAGGTCTGATAAACGCCTCAGATGATGTCACTTGAGTCAGCGTTGACATATGTGTGTAAATTTGACATTTAAAAAAAATCTGGGGTTTTGGAGATGCACCGGTCAAGTGGCTGCCAGGACCCTCGGGGCACCGCTGCTTCTGCCTGATTCAACTTCTTTCACCACATCACTGTCATCTCACTCAGTAAACGTCTTTTTAATGTTGGTTATTTTTATCCTGACGACAGACGCTTTTGTCAACAACACAACCCTTTTGCATATCTAATCATTATATTGGTGTATAGTTTTGGCTGTTGCATAATAATAATATAACCATAAACACAAACGTGCATGGTATTGGTTCACCCTCATTATCTCCATTTGCATGAACGTGTCTTTGCACTCAAGAGGACGGCGTTCGAACCAGCCAAGTTTATTTTTCTAGTTCACGTGCCGGTGTGTCGGGTCAGAAGTTTCACCTTTAACAATCGACAGCGGCCTGCAGGCTCTCAGCCAAGTTAAGATGGTTTGATAATCCCCCGCTGAAAGCTAGCCACAGCTTGTAGTAGCCTAATGCATGGGCGGCTACATCGTCCGGTTGAAGTGTGTGTGTGTGTGTGTGTGTGTGTGTGTGTGTGCGCGTCTGTTGACTGGCACGGCGCCAACACTGTTTGTGTTTGCTCCCAGGGTTGAAATCAAATTCTCAATAAACGTCTTCTCACGGTAATCCCTTTAAGGGCCTCGGGACGCAGGTTTTGGAGAATTAAAGCACAAACTCCACCTGATCGCCGGCGGATTATAATTACAAGATGAGCTGCCACAATAACCTATAATCCTGTTACGACCAAACATTTTCAAACGTGGCCTCGACAGCGGAGCGATAATTCTGAATGGAAATATAAATAAATAAGCGGTGATTTGTATATAGTCCCCATCAGGCCCGATCTCGGATCATTGGGTTCAGCCTCTGGGACTGAGCATATAAAAAAAATATAAGAAAAAATCTAATAAATAAAACAAAAAAACCCAAAAATGTCAAATCCCTGCCTCACAAGTCAATATAAGTTGTGTCATGTGTATAACACTATTACACAATAATTATAAACATAAACCATAAGCATGACTTAAAGTGGCTCAAAACCGACTAAAAATGCACCCCTAGTTTTGAAAAAATGCTGATTTAAAAAAGTTAGGAACTAGCTAGAAGGCTAAACCAGGCTATTGGATAAACCAATATACCACTAACACATATATGGCCATATTATCTATCTTCACAAGGGTTTTCCGTATATTATAGCTTTTTAAATTTTTCAAATAGACTTTGTGAATGAGGAGATTTAATATGAGATAAAAAGCATCCGCAATTTTGGCTGAAAAATTGGTGGGGAGCTTGAGGTTAAATCTCTGGCGAGTGACGACGACATACTGCACATGGAAGCGGACTAATCCATTTCAACCTATGCGGAAATAAAAAATGTAAAAACACACACTCGTAAAACTGTGAGAACGGCACACGCCATTGCTCTGCACAAAGCGTTGTGCGCCTGTCAAGTCAAGTCGAGCCCATACAGGGATCCTGTGTGCCGAGGCCGAGCTTTGCATGTACGACAAACAGTTGTTCCACGAGCTCCGAAATAAATATCAAACATCGTGGCTGCTCGGTAGGAATGGCAGAGCAGACCGAGGCAATTTCCAAATGCTATAATTGTTTGCTTTTTGATAAGGATTAACTCACACGGGCCGTACACCGCTCAGCTGTCCGACATGATCTACGTCAGCTGCATTTTACTCGGCATTACCGGCTGCATTAAATCTGTGCTGAACTCTTCATGTGTGTGTTCACGAGTCGCTTCACGGCTCACCAAAAGGACTGGTTTCCACACACAATAGAGGCCATTATCCCTTCTCTCTGGGAATAACCATGAGATTAGTGTGTGTGTGTGTGTGTGTGTGTGTGTGTGTGTGTGTGTGTGTGTGTGTGTGTGTGTGTGTGTGTGTGTGTGTGTGTGTGTGTGTGTGTGTGTGTGTGTGTGTGTGTGTGTGTGTGTGTGTGTGTGTGTGTGTGTGTGTGTGTGTGTGTGTGTGTGTGTGTGTGTGTGTGTGTGTGTGTGTGTGTGTGTGTGTGTGTGTGTGTGTGTGTGTGTGTGTGTGTGTGTGTGTGTGTGTGTGTGTGTGTGTGTGTGTGTGTGTGTGTGTGTGTGTGTTTGTGTTTGAACAACTCTCAGATCTGGTCATTGTCCGGGTTGAAGCATGTCGTCCTGGAACAGCCGCTCATCAGTGATTAGTTATCGCTAAGCGAGGATCAGGGCTGCACTCTGACACATCAAGGCTGTGTTATTTATGTGCTGGAATAAAGGTGCCAGTGTCTATTCTTAGGGAGAGTTTGGGTGTCATCATCACTCACATTTCTTGAGCATTTGGAGCCCAATAGCTTGTCTCAACTTGGAAATTAATTAGTATTAGAAACGCTTGTCGTCATACCTTGAATTCTCCGGTAAAAAAAAAAAGAAGCTGTTATTATAATTCATCAAGTAAATGTTTTTGGCGGCTTTTGATTGTGGTTTGGCTGTCCGTGAAAACATATGTAGTTCAGGAAGTAGCTGAATGAATTACTAATATGGCCAGCACAAGCAAATTATGGTTGGTTATTAATAAAAGGGATGATAATAAATTGCTCCACAGCACCAATACTCCTTAACAGTGTTGGACTAAAGAAAGGATCAAATTGATGCAGCAGAACCAGAGATTTATATACATATATTTTTTATTCCATGCAGTTTCCTCATCAAAATCTGTCACTACATTACCCACAATGCAACCCAATTGCGTACATTTTGAGCTGCTGTTAATGTTAACCTGTACCGGAAATGTTGAGTTTCATTTGCAGTAGCTTGAGAGTGAACAAAAATAGAAAAATGAATGACAACAATAGTTATGTAATTTTCACTATTCTGCTGTTTTTGCTTTTGGTGCTATGGAAATGTACATTACACATCATTTATCAAGACGAAATGTAAAGATGTAGGAACAACAAATGAAAACAAATCAAACAGTGAATATTATAAGCTACAATATAGTGAAATAATAATGTGTGTAGTAAAAGGAGGACGAGGTCTAAAAGAGGGCGAATTAGAAATAAAAACCTGTTTTTAATGAGATTTGCTCTGTGGTTGTGGTGAATAGAGGCCTCTGCAAGTAATTTACTGTTTACTACCACTAGTCCCGCTCTTTAACCCTCACATAATAAATGAACAATGTCTCTCTGAAATGACTCATCAAGCCTTTGAATTTGTTCTGACAAAAGGCGAGAAAAAAAAAGCGCCAGGAGTCTTGACTCCATTCTTCAAAAATAGCACATCTTTAGTGAATTAAATACCTTTTTTGTTGTAATTATCACCCAGTTAACATGATGTAATGTGTTTTAAAAATATAGTCCTCTCGTGCTTCAGGCTGCTTTGTCAAACCATGCATGTAGTAAAACGGCTTCTTAATTTAGCTTTAAAGAGTGTTTCTGAACTTTCTCTCAACCTGATGGTTTAACAGGGTCACAGCTCACTCAGCTAACGCTGCTAAGCTTTTAAAATGTACTTTGTGCTGTTTGGTGCGATGAGCTGGCAGAGTAGCTGTGATGAGTCTAATTTACCTTTTTAATCTAGTGGTGCGTTTGAGATAACCAGGAGGAAACGGGATCGAAGACGTAAACCACAGGTGTCTGCTGTGTCTTTTAGAAGGGTCGTTACTTATGGGGAGGATTCGATGTCGGAGTTTTCACTTCCACTTTTGCATTTTTTATTTTTTTTTTTTGGGCAGGTTTTCTGATCCATTATGTTAAAAGAAGAGTAAGACTAAGAACATTAGTTTGGGGTCACCGGACAAAAATGATGAGATGATAAGAGGATTTTCTCAATTCAGATTTAATGCAAAATGAAGGTTACGAAGGTTTCTACACAATATGAGAATGCCTTTTTTAATATGAAAATATTTCCCTTTATTGGTGGAGGCCTCTTGATCCAAATTCTTCTTCTTATCCAGTGAATCTCTTTTCATCTAGTCCTACCAAAAGGTCATAATCTCCATCTGTCCATCACTTTGGCTCACTTCTTATACAGGAGGTCGTAAAATGTCCGATACAATAGGGAATTTATTGAATAAAACGGGTTAATAAATGTTTGTAAGAGTTTTTGGGAATTCTCTGTGGTCATAAACAAAAATGTTTTGAATATTCTCTGAATATCCCAGAGACAATAATAACCTTGGAAGGTGAGAACGATTAGTTATGTGGTTATGTTCATTTTGGAGAGCCGGCCCCTTCCCGCCCTGTCCTGTGTCATCAGCATCGATCTTGATTATCATAACAACATTGACATAAAACCTGTGTCTGCTGGTGTGTAGTAAATAATCTTGACTGCATCAGCACCCCAAGAAACGCATCACTCATTGAAAGGGGGTTTTACTCTGAAAAAGTCACAAATATTTATGCAAACGCTGCCTCTGTACAAGAGTGGGTCACATGTCTGTTGTTGTTGTTGAGCAGCAGTGTCTTTATTTCAAAAATAAAATAAAAACTGCATGGGAATTGGCTTTTTGAAGTGATTTGGGGGTTTTGGGGTCCAAAGGGTTGACCATATCAGACAAAAAGTTCTCAAGAGTCGATCAGTCTCCAAATCATGACTTCAATTATCATAGAAATCAAAAATATTTAGAATTTTCACATTACACATAACCCATGCAGTGATTTCTACCATTGTCATAATGACTGTTTTTATTATAATGTCAATCAAAATGTACTAGCAATTAATTTTCTGTTAAATGACTGATTGACTAAGACTACCCAGCTATTAATTCAGCCAATATCCATTAGTATTTCTCTTAATGTCGCCGGATGTTCTTTCTGGTGTGTGAAAGCGTAACCAGCAGCCTTTCAGGCAAATGTCAGGAGCCCCAAAATAACCTCTTTCCATCGCGATACCTTCATCCTGCTTCTGTTACCGCTGCCTTCTTCACATGGCGCTAAACTCCCCCCAGACACACAGCCTCTCCTCACCAGTTATTGGTCTCTGCCAGCGGGTCAGCGGAGGTCAGATTAAGCTTCATTTCATGGCTCAGTTTGACATACACACTGTATGTCACACACACGGTACGCCACGCGCACGGTACGCCGCACGCACGGTACGCCGCACGCACGGTACGCCGCACGCACGGTACGCCGCACGCACTGTACGCCGCACGCACTGTACGCCGCACGCACTGTACGCCGCACGCACTGTACGCCGCACGCACTGTACGCCGCACGCACTGTACGCCACACGCACTGTACGCCGCACGCACTGTACGCCGCACGCACCATACGCCACACGCACCGTACGTCACACACACGGTACGCCACACACACTGTATGCCACACGCACCATACGTCACACACACGGTACGCCGCGCGCACGGTACGCCGCACGCACGGTACACCACACACACACTGTATGCCACACGCACCATACGTCACACACACGGTACGCCACACACACTGTATGCCACACGCACCATACGTCACACACGGTACGCCACGCACACTGTATGCCACACGCACCATACGTCACACACACGGTACGCCGCGCGCACGGTACGCCACTCACACACTGTATGCCACACGCACCATACGCCACACACACTGTATGCCACACGCACCATACGTCACACACACGGTACGCCACACACACTGTATGCCACACGCACCATACGTCACACACACGGTACGCCGCGCGCACGGTACGCCGCACGCACGGTACGCCGCACGCACGGTACGCCACACACACTGTATGCCACACGCACCATACGTCACACACACAGTACGCCGCACGCACGGTACGCCACACACATACGGTACGCCACTCACACGGTACGCCACACACATACGGTATGCCACACACTCCGACTGAAGACGTTGCACAACTGAGGACTTTCTGGTGAACAGAAGGATACACGGTGTGTCACTTCATGCTTTGGTTGAGTGTTGAGTTCAAAAACCTTGGGCGATCGCGTGAAGAAAAGTCCATGATTCAATTAGTTATAATTAAAAAGTATTTAATAAAAAGTTGATGAACAGAATATAGGTCCCGGTCGGGGGTGTCTCGCTTCAGGCAGTCCACAGTCCACTTACAGTCGAGCTGTAAGCATTCACGATTCACGAGAAGGAATAATCACCCCGTACAAATGTTCGCGCGACTTGTTAAACACTCTCAATCGCTAAGCTTAAAGCCTCTCCATTGGTTAGTTTCCCAGCATGCAAGATAACTACCAATAACATAGCATGCTAATGGCTCAACCCTTTCAGACACCAACACACACACACACACACACACGCATGCACGCACACAGGGTTGTTTTTCATTCTAAATTTGAGAACAGAAAAACATGAAAGAACATTGACCGTCAAAGTCCCGCTCTCATAAGTCGAACTCTTCACAATGTAAACGCGCAACTAAGCGAAATTTGAAACGACCACGAGGTCAGAACAATTTAAACTTGGACGTCAGTGTTTTTGCAGACGCGGAGCATTGAGAGAGAATCTGCGGTGGAAATTAAAACATTTTCCACAGCTGCGTGGAGCTGTTACAAAGCGAAAGGTCAGGACGACCGTATTAAAACGTAATGAAGGAGGTTTGAATTCTGCATCCCTGTGTGCTGTAAACCAAAACCATCAGGCAGCAGCTTCATCTAAACACTCTGGGACGCCGCCAGGTGAGAAAATGCTGCAGTTGGCGGCCTCTCACGGGTAACCCTCTGAGCACAAGGGATACTGGGGATCAGGATACAGAGAGAGAGTTGGAAACTGGAAGCTTTTAAGCTTGTTACCATGTTGATGTTGACATTTTTCTCAAAGCACCTCTGTGCCTAAATACAGCCTCACGGAGCTGCTGGCTCTAGACGCTTGTCTAGTTTCCTTTTTTTCCCCTTTCCTTCCTGTTTCTTGACTCGGGGTCCAGTAGAGCAGAACTGGTGTCTGTCTCTGTCTAATTAGCATACCGCCGAGCACACGGGTGACCACAGAGTCTGTTCGGGGGTTGGAAAAGGTGCGGGATCTTGAGGATTGTCTGCATGTCCTGACTGGTTGTAAATAGCTGAAAGATGGAGGATAAAGGAAGCATCGTCTTACTACCCGTGCTGCTGTTTTTAATGGTTATAGCTGCAAGTGTCATATGTCAGATTTCAGAATCGTGACATTCTCAACACCACCTTTATCCTTCCTCATGTCATCTTCTCCTCGTCGTATTTCCATCTTTACACCGCCGGCTTTGAGTCGGCCACGCGAGCCCAGCGTCGGCCCACTGACACCAGCGTGACCTCTCATGGCGAAAAGCTGTGACAGGAACCGAGGTGATCGGTGTCAGAAACAAAACCTCCGCCTGTCTGGTTTCTCTGCACGCCTCCGTCTGTCAGTCTGTCTCCGAGTCTACGTCGCTCACTTTCTGTCTCATTGTGTCTCTGCCGCTCTGCTTGGTGATGCGGGGCAGGTCAGTGTGATTCAGGGCTGTAAGCCGGAGGAGGATTGGATCTATTTATAGCCTCGTCTGCTCTCTGGGCCACGCTGACCCGAAGTCTGTCTGTTGGTCTGTTTCTGTCAGTCTGTCACTCATTTATCTATCATCCTGTTATCGCCGCAGATAGAAAGACATTACTCTGCAGTGTTTAACAAGCTCTAGCTCTAATTATCTTGCAGAGATCAATCAAGATGTGCACACACACACGCACACAAAACTAGATTTCCCTAACAAACACTGATCCATTGCTCAGTCTGGGGTTCGGAGCTGAGCGGTGTCACCTTTGACGCTTTTGAGAAGTTGTGATCGACGATTTTTTCCTTTTTATATGGTCGCAGATCTATAACCCACATCAGATTAATTTATCATTGTGGGCGGGGGCGTGGCTAGCGCGCCTGCGGCACAGAGAGAGGGAGAGAGAGAGAGGGGGACGATCATGGGGATCAGCTGTGTCTCGTGAGGAGGCACAGCTGATCCACATTATCGTGGGATTGCGTGGGCGGGAGGGGAGCTATAAGAGCTCCCAGAGCCACGCAGACGGGTGAGCTAGGCAGGGCATGTGTAGGGAACGCATGTGTGTGTGTGGAAAAATGCCTAATAAAAACCGTAAGAGAGCAGAACTGGTGTCGTCGTTGTGTGCTGAGCTCCGGGAGACCCACGGCATGAAGGAACCTGTTCACAATCATCCTTATCATGAAAAATGTTGTAGCTTTGGTCAAAAACACCCAATTTCATCACATGTGTTGGTTTCTGAGGACTGAGAGCCTCAAAGTGTTCTGAGTATTTGGGTTGTGTTGCTTTGAGAGGGTGTGTGTGTGTGTGTCTGTGTGTGTCTGTGTGTGTGTGCAGGTAGGAAACAAAGCTGAGAGAAATGCTTTTAGTTTTCATTGACCTGTCTGGAAAGTCACTAAAGGCTTTAAAGGGAATCACTAGGTTATCTAATGGCTTTGTGTGCAGCAGCAACAACACTTAACAGCCACTAAAATGCACATAGATGCACTTAAATACAACGTACTTCTTGAAGTGGGAAATCTTCGCCTCGTAAATAATTATGGTTGTTTCATTCTTAAACAACTCAAACGTTGAACTTGATACAGATATTGTGTAGTCCAGAGGACAGAGTTCGTTTTGTATGATGCATCTCAGAACTGACCGAGGAGTGACTTCAGTAACATGGGCGAGATACCGTCACAGTATTGTTGGCTCAGGTGTAAGTTGTAGTTGTTTGCGACTACTTAAAACAAAAGCAGCTGCGCGTGAGTGTCTCCAAGGTGAAGAAGTTCTTTAAAAACGCAGAAGCCGCTCGGCCTGTGCTGCTTGTGTCAGATCAGCGAGTCCTCATGCTAATGTCCTGCTATGCTTATGGTGCAGGTTGCCAGGTTGGCTCAGCAGATGGAGAACGGTACATGCCAACCGCGGTCTTTTGTTGACTCTGCTTGTTCTCCGGCATCCCCCGAGGAGAGAGGATCATCACCCTGACTATCCAAACGCTGCTCGTTGCAGCTATAACACGTGTTCTGCTGCTACTTCTGAACCCCGGTGGTGTGTCGCTGCAAAGCTGTTCAATCTTTTACATTTTCTTTGGTTATTGTGGGGGGGAAAAATTATATCTGGTTGACAGGAAGTTTGGTGCAACAGGAAGTAAGAACACGCGCCGACACCTGCACGAACGCCAAATTCAGCAGAAACATCTGCAGCAGGGCACAATGACACCAGCTGTGGTTAACGTGTCTTCTCAATGCAACCTTTGTGATTGGATGCGCTGGATTATATCTCAGCTGTGTCCGCGTGTGTGTCCATGTATGTGTGTCCAGCGCACATGTGTGTGCCCTCTTTTTGTTGACATTTCAATGCGACCTGCCGGATCAGATGGTGATCGGATGTATTTCGTGGTCAAAGGAGTGGCTGTAAAAAAAAGAAAAAAGTTTAATTTCCTATAAATTTCTCCTTCCAGTATAAGTAGACTTATTTTTATTGAGCAATAGCCGCTAACAAAGGTTCCTATTCATTTTTCACAATAAAAGTCCCCCCTTATTTAAAGGCTTTTATTTTGAAACCGTAAAAGAAGCAAATGTCAGCAGTAACTTAACAGGACTGAGACAGCAGGTTTATCTCCTCTCTTCCCTTTTTCTCTCCTCGTGGGGGTAAGATGATGGAGACCATCATTTTATATATTGAGTCCACATGTGGTCCACCCCCTCACTGAGATCCACATCAAAGTGAGCCAGGCCAGTTCGGCACGTGGTCCGGCTGATTGGATCCCAACATCTGACACTTGACAGTTAATGCGTCCTGCAGCGATCAGGTGACAAAAGTCACATTGAAAAGACAAGCGTGACCACGGCTAAGATAGACCTGTCAGATAAATAACAATGTCACAGATCTTTTGGCTGTTTGTGTGTTTACTCAGTTGGTGTAAAATATGGTCTGTCTTTCCCTGAATCAGAATCTGTTTTGAGTATAAATACCACACATTTAACTCTGTTAATTTATTTATTGGACATACAACAGATATATAAATACAGCTGAAAACAAGGATAAACTAAAACATTATACTAAAACATATATATATATATATATATATATATATATATATATTTATTTATTTATTTTTATATATATATTTTTATTTATATATATTTATTTTTATTTATTTATATATATATATATGTATATATATGTATATATATATGTGTGTGTGTATATATATATATATATGTATATGTATGTATATATGTTTTAGTATAATGTAAATGATACTGATGCACAATGATACTGTAGTGCAATGTTGCAGAGTGTAAATATCCTGGACTACAGTACAAATGATTTATGCCGGCAGACGTTAATTGCTGTACATGGGTGGAGGAGGAATGGATCATTCATATGTGATGGATGGATGAGAGACTTCATCCGTCCATCCATCCTTTCACCCACTGCTCCAGTCTGTTCAGAGCGTCTAGAGATGATGGATAAATTAATATGTTGTGCCACGCCGCCGCTCATCACTCACTCCAATTGCGCTAAGTGCTGTGCAGTGCTGTGCTATGTTGTGCTTTAATATGATGTCACTGCATCCCTCTGGAAAGCTGTAAAAGGGGTGTGTGTGGGTGGGTGAATGTGTGTGTGTGGGTGGGTGAGTGAATATGTGTGTGTGGGTGGCAGACTATGAGTTTGGCTCTTTCACTATCGACTTCAAATCCTACAAAGACAGAAAAGTTAACAAGGAACCTGCACACCAGTTCTTCCTTTTATGTAAATACCAGTGTAGCCCAGCAATCGCACTAAAGCAGCATAAAAAAGTCATTAAAAAGTCATAAAAAAATATATTTTTTAATTCATTCGAAGTTAACTAACCAGTCGTTTCGGTCTTAGTCGACTAAGAGGGAGCGGCACTAATTTCCTGCAATATCAAGTTGAGGGCCTTTAATGCCGCTCTGCTAATCTGATATGTTGGATGTGATGTTTATGTTTAATTATCAACTTTCCCTTTTTGTGCTGAATATAAAAACATATTTTTGTATAACAAAGAAACCTCTATTTTTAACAGTGGTACCTTCTGTGTTTGACACTGTTCAGCTTCTGCTAATCTTCAGTCAATTTCTCTTATTCCTTTTCTTTTCCATACAATTTGTCCTCTTTTGAAGCCCCGGCTTGTTCTCTCTTCTTTCTGTTCCAACTCCTCAGTCATTTCTAGTGACTCTAAGCAGCACGCTGCCAAGACTGTCTGCTATCACAAGCATAATGAAGCCGTCATCCCAGGCCAGCACTGAAAAATAAAACTATTTTTCCAGGCTGAGCCAACTTCCAAGAATACAGGCAGCCAAAATAGCCCATTACGGCTCGTGGGAAGAAGGTTGAGGAATGTCTGCAGAAAGCTTTTGATTTCTGGTCCTCTGAACACACTGGTCAGGATAAAGCTTGTGCGAGTATATGAGGTCTAAACGAAAAAGCATGGACGTTGCACTGAACAGAATAGGCCTACGCATGTCTGCATACATGCAGGATAAAAGCTGCAGCTGATTGGCTTAGCCCTCTGGGTCAAACTTGGGATAGCGTGTCGACGCCTCCCTGTCTTCTCCTGCCGGAGCTTGTCGGTGGTGAAGGATTTAATGGGAAAGCAACGTGCGAACCTTTATGCCGCCAATCATTCATGAGCTGATTGACGTCTCCTCTTATTGACGGAGTCGCTCGACAGATCTGAACATGCAGAAATGATGATTTAGGATGCACATAACATCAGCTGCAATGCTTGTGATGCTCGCTTTCCCATGAACAAACAGCAGTAAATTATTACTGAGGAGAGGACCACTTATGTCAGTTGTATATCTCGGCCAGTGCCATGTGATATACACAAGTGTAATTTCATTTTCTTACATTTTGAATGCGTCGTATGACCACAGATTACACATGCATACAATACTTTACATTTTCCGCTGCCTCTAAAGGCCCCTCGGTGTTCGCTGGGAAGGAAGGAAGTATTTCCTATTTCACTTTCCTGCCAGTGTTTCTGCAGTTAGTTGCTGGGATTGAACAAACTGAAGCCTTCTTCAACCTCTGGGTTACCTCCGCCCTGGTAGCTGGGATCATTAGATGGTTATTGATGGGTTTCCTCTACAGTGGTGTCTAAGTGTGGACGCTCTGCTTTTGACCACGACTGCTGCTTCCTGTATAGCCGTGTGATAATTAGATCCCGTGTCTTGACTTTCCATTTCCATTACACGTTGTGTTCCACACGTTATCTCGCTAGCTCTCCAAATCAATCAAACTCCAGTCTGTTGACTCACCGGGGTTGAACTTCACATATTTTCTCCTGACAAGTTTTAACAAGACACCTCTTGTTTCCAAAAAGATTAGATAGTGCCGGGAATGCCAGTAGCCCTTGACACACATTGGCTTTCCATCATTGCTGCGTTTGTGGGATCTAACAAATTACATTTGTCACCTCCTGAGTCATTTTTATTAAAAAGTGAATCGATTTAAAGGAACAAATAATCAGCTGATTAATATGTATTGAAAATGATCACAGATATATGCAGACCTTAACACTGACTTCGATGGGACGGAAGGTTAGGACACATTTTGTTAGTTGTTATCACCATTATAATGATTTAGACGGGGAAATGAGCAACCTGCACCTACCTGACCTTGCAAAACAGTCACAGTTTTAAACATGTTATTTAAGTTGTGAATTGGAACAAAAATACTTACTTAACTTAGTTAACATGCATAAATTAAGGACGTCACATAAACAAATATAAGTAATCCCCCCGACCTCTTTCCTGTGCAGCTCTACTACATCACATGACTTCCTCCTTTGCTCCCGTAATAATTACTACGGGTCCCGGCCTAACAATGTTGACGCTGCCTGCTGTGATCCAGCTTACCAAAATATGATACTTAGCCATTTAGGAAGTAGAGCACATCTAGGCCCCTGATGACAACCGGCCGTTTAATGGGGTGATGACATGTTAAACGGGTGAAATGTCCAGTGCCATTCCGTCTCTTTCACACACACACACACACACACACACACACAAAATAATGTGACCCCACGTAAGCAGCCCCATCTGTCCCCAGAGACCAGCAGGTGGTGGGTGTATAAACTTGACCTCTGACACCCTGCAACAGGAAATGTCGTCCATTATATCTACTGTATCTGTCCTGCGACCAATCTGCCTGTCCTAGCTGCACACACACACACACACACACACACACACACACCATGAGAGTCATTATCTGGACGCTGATTATATTAAGGGCGGACCCACAAGACTAATTCCACTGAGTGCATAAAGCTCGTGCTGGAGGTTTTGTGTGTGTGTGTGTGTTTTTGTGTCTTCGTGTCGACTTGTGCCAACTTTCATGAGCCACCGCGTCGGCCTTTTAGCACCTCTGTGTTGCCTTGTTGACGTCCTGTTCCCTCCAGCTCACATCTGTTTGATGTTGGTTGCAAAATGGCAGGTTCAGAGGGAACCTATTGTTCTGAATGGAGTAGGAGGAGCAGGAGAGGTTGGAGGAAAAGGGAATGGTGTGTGTGTGTGTGTGCAGTTCAAATAACATGTTTAATCAATTCACAAAGTCGCTAGCTCTGGCGTTCTGAAATCCTTCCAAACAAGATATCAAGTTTTAATGGTTGCAAAAACAAATGATGTATTATTTATTAGCTCTGTGTCTGTTAAAAGGTTATGAAGAATAATTTTTGAACTGCGTGCATGTTGTGCAGCTCTTGTTGTGTACTTCTACGTTGCCTTTGAGTTCCTCTGTGTTCGCTCTCAGCGGGTTTCCAAGACGTTTCTTTTCCCGTGAGCTTTGGTCACGCACAACAAAGTGTTGCTTCTCTTCCTGTCCTCACCGGTTCCTCTGTTTCTGTCCTCAGATCACCAGAAACTGGATCGGGAGGCGAGGATCTGCCGTCTGCTCAAACATCCGAACATAGGTGAGTCATTTGTGAGAGCCAAAGTATATCAGAATTAAGTATTACTTCTTGATAAAACCCAATGTGAAGTATTGACCCTTCATATTGCCTCAAACTGGGCATTTGTTAGACTCCAGAGAAGTCCATGTTCCTCTCATGGTCCTAACTGCATAAAAAGTGCTGTCAACTCAAACCACACATATGAATATAAAGGATTTACCCGTGATTTAGATATGATTCAGATTAGATATCTTTGAGACCTCAAACAGAAGCAATCTTCTGGAACTTCGGCCCAAAATCACGATTAAGCACATTTCTCACGAAATCAGGAGAAGTCATAAAGTATCTAACAATGTTGAGAAGGTTTTATGAGCGGTTAAAGAACACTTGAAGGCAATCCAAGCTACTCTATAACCATTAACGTCTGATTTTCACAGATTGAGTCAAAACCTCCCTCTTCTCTGAGTCATAACTCTGGAAACTCCAACATTACTCTCATATTAGAGATTCAGAGATTCACTGAGGCTTACACTTTTCCAGGCTATTATTATTATTATTATTATTATGTGTCCACCATGAATTAACATGCATAAATGTGCAATAAATCATGTAGGAAAAGACGCTATTTATGACTCCAGAACTTGTCTGAGAAGCATCATGTTTTTAATTCACTTCAGAATCAACATAATCGGATGATTGTTATCTATATTAAAACATTTTTATAGCTAATTTAATCGGAAAATTTGCCAAAATTATTAGAATTGTGACTGATTACAATGTCCTCGTACATCCGTGTTAAGTTTGAGTCTCATACACCATCATTGTGTATACCAAGTCTATCAAACGCTTAAATTTCATGACATCTTCTACTCCTAAAATAAAATGTTGTGCGTGTTTGTGCGCATGCGTGTGCAACCCGGACAAAAGGCAGCGGGCCCTCGAGAAAGGAAGGAAATGGAAAAGGATCTTTGTGGCAGAACTACCCAGTGACTTACACCGTAACGCTGTGTGTTATAGAGCTATACTCACACACACACACATGCAGGGTCTGATAACAGCATAATAGGTATGGCTTCATTCATTCCCTCTTTCTTCTTCTTCTTCTTCTTCGTCCCACCTGATTCCTGCTTCGTCATCGTCCTATTCAGCCTCTCTCTTCCTCCCTCGGCTGCTCTCTTCTTATCCCACTCTCGAGGGGGGGAGGGCACGTCAAGTTCTCTTTTCTCTAAGTGTAAGCCGTCTGAAGCAAGGGGGGAGTAATATCCAACATTTTCAGGCCTAATTTAAAGCACCCGAGTGCCTTCACCCCGGGATTTTAATCTACCTTTGAGGTGCCTCAAGAGCTGCCGGTTAAAAACAAGCTCGGGCTAAAAAGTCGCCTTTGTTGGCAGCAGGAGCTTTCCCCCCTCTGTGTACGCCTGTGTGCTGCCTGCGACAGAGAGAAAACCCCCCAAAAATGAAATGAACCAGTATCACTTTAATTTTAGAGGATTAAAATATGGCAACCGTTCAGTCTACTTTATCATTCCAGGTGGCCAACGAGCCAGGTGGCTCTCAGGCTCCAGAAACCGGCTGTCGAGCCCCAGAGTGGATAATTTCAGATCAGGGAACGGGGCGTTTATAACTTGACCTTCTCGCTGTTTGCTGTGATTGTGAACATACCATAATAACACTGCGCTGCCTTGTGAGGAGTGCGGTTCCTGTGCTTTGCTCCCACTGCCCGGGGATCAATGGCTCATTGATCGTCTGCCACATCAACAATAAGTGATCATTAAACGCTGGTTTTTCCCTCAATAGAAAGCCGGAAGGACGCGGGCTATTTGCAGCAGCATCATTTAAGTGAAGTTATTTTAATCCTCAATTAGGATGATCCTCCGTCATTATTCAGAAAATGGTTAAACTAGATTAAAAACAATAATTCTGCTCAATTTACAGACTTTAATTAAATTAGATATAACGTTAGACATCAAGGAAAACAGCACTTCCTCGTCCTGTGAAAACACGTTGCGGGTATCCAAGACATATAAATAAATATATATATTGTACATTATTCTCTGAAATGATTCTTCAACAATGTAATATGACAAATGGTTATTTTATCAGCATTATTGGGTAATTTACTTGAAAACTCAAGCCGACCATCCAATGTCACAAAGTCACAAAGTGTCACTGGGATTAGGAACTGCAATTTAATCCCAAACACTACTCATTACTTAAAAAAGTAATCGGATTACTGCGGGACATAAACCGCACACTCACACACACACAGAGGAGATTCACTCCAGGTGATGGTCGTCTGAACCAACACTTTTCTAATTTAAGTCTCTCTTTCGCCTTCTAGTACGACTCCATGACAGCATCTCAGAGGAAGGCTTCCATTACCTTGTCTTTGACCTGTAAGTGGACCCCACACACACACACACACACACACACACATATTCACATACTTTTTTAATTATTCCTTGTTTTTTAATTGTGACTACAAAAAGCTGTTTATTGTGATTCCAGTTTTCACATATTGTTATAAATTTAAACTTTCCAGCTTCTCATCATGTTAACCCCACAAATATAGATTACATTTCATTTAGCTGACGCTTTTATCCAAAGCGACTTGCATGATATACAGTAGACCGTAGACTCAGCAACGGTGAGCAACGACATGGGCTGGCTGAGCCGGGGTTTGAACCACTGACCCTCTGATCGACAGACAGTGTTGCTAACCACTGAGCCACAGTCACCCCAGATGACGGGAACTGTTAAGTCAAGCTTCCTTTTTCATGCTGTAAAAGAAAACCTGAAGTCTTTTCACATCCTCTCTTGTAATAGTGCTTCATTTCTAGCACCATGCCTGGAAATGTTCGAACTTTCCCCCATAAAACAGCAGTAGTTTTGTATCATATTACCCAATTCTATATTCATAAAACGTAGAAAGTATTTATTTTACAGCCAGCTTGCTGCACATGTGCATTTGTAAATTGTGTTTCGCCCATTAAAATGTGATTTAACCGATTGTGTCGGGCAGATTTTAGGATATAATTGTTCTGGTTAAACAATATTTCAGGTCAAACTCTAGTTTATTGCCATTTGGTGAAAGTCATTTTTGTATTTGAGGTATAAATAAAGTCTTGTAGAGACTGGTGTTATCCGTAGAACCAGTCAAGTGGCCTCTTAAAGCACCATTCAGAGCACATGTCACATGTTACACGTTAACACCGGACATGATGGATCGATGAGGACGTTGTCTCCACCGACATCTTCATAAATCAATGTCCTTCCTCAAAAGGGAAATGAAAACCTCCACGTCTCTGTTCTGTGTGTCTGCAGCGTCACTGGAGGAGAGCTGTTCGAGGACATTGTCGCCAGAGAGTATTACAGCGAGGCCGATGCCAGGTACAGTGTGTCATCATAACACATGTGACATATGTGACATATGTGTCATGTGTCTCAGGCTGCCAAAGTGGTGCACAATGTTTCCCCCCATTTAAATCTGTGTTGTACTTTAGTAGAAGAAGCGAAGCTGGTGGTGTCTGGCACTTCTGAGGTTTATTTCTGACCGTGCGACTCAGGGCTTTTAAATTTAATTCCATTAATAAATAATGACGAAGCTGTCCCTAAGTTTTTAAAGCTTTATTTATGGGCTGTTGTCAGAAGTTGCAGTTGTTGTTTTTTTGTTGCACTTTAGCAAATTACCTGCGTGGATTGTGCAGACTAAACTTTAACTAATGCTTTACATCACATTTAGCTGACGCTTTTATCCAAAGCAGCTTACATGCTATACAGTAGACCCAGCAACGGGGATCGAGCCGCCGATCCTCTGATTGAAAGATGGACCTGCTAGCCACTGAGCCACAGTCGCCCTTGCTGTGGCAGCAGCAGGTTTTAGTCAGACATGTGGCGGTTAATGAGTTGAACATCAAAATACAATTACGTAAAAAATAACGCCAAAAAAAACATCTCGTAAAATTATGTCAATAAATCAAATAACCCACCATCAGCGTCATGTTCGAGCATCTTCAGACAAGAATGCCAAAGCCTTTCTTGTCTGAGCCTGTTCATAGTGGATATATGTGGATCGAGTTCACTCAGATCTCATGCAGCTGAGGGCGTAATGACGCATAATGACCGTCAATCTGTGTGCCAGCTGCGAAGGTGCCGTTCAGGTGGCGTACGGCTTCATCTTCCTCGCCTGTAGTGATGTCAGGCTGAACCTTATCGGTTATTTTTAGATAATCTTCAATAAAGGGTTGACCTTTTGTACACAGGTCCTGCTCGTCTCTTACTGAAGCCTGGGCTGACTACACACCAATAGTGTTGTTTAACTGCATCAGAGCAGCAACATTGCTGATATGTAAGCTTAGGACACGCTTACATAAGAAAGCCCACCCTCCCACTGCCTCGACCACACACACACACAGTCCTTTACACACACACACACACACACACACACACTGCCCGCTTCCTGTCTTTCCACATATCCATTCCCATAAAAATGCACCAAACTTTTCTCCCACATTACACCTCTTATCCTCTTGTGCAACAACATGCAGATCTCAAGTAATGTCAGTGTGACGTTTGGCAAACTGCAGGTCCATTCGCGAGTCCTGCAGGGCTCGTGCATGAGTCATACATATACCTGTTTTTATTAGCGGAGCCTGTCGCAATGAGCTGGAGGATATGATCTCTTGTTGCAAGTCGCAGCTGGCATGTTGGAAATTTTGGGAAACGGCCGCCTGGTTGCAGGGATTTGCTCCCATGCAGACGCAACAGCATTAGGGCTGAGCTGAGGTAGCACAGAAGTAGTAATAATAAGTGTTGTTGGATCAAGTTTTATGAATCAGAAGTGGAGATACTAGCAGGCGGATTGAACAGCTACCCAAAATAGAAAGAATTATGGTTTAAATTTGGGGGAAACAATGTAACTTTGTTGTGAACTTTCACTTGAAAAGTGGTTGTGTAAAAAAGAAAAAAAGAGCTAGAGAGAGGAGGTCAACGCCTCCCCACACACACACACACACACACACACACACACACACACACACACACACACACACACACACACACACACACAGCCACACACACACACACAGCCACAGAGGCGTGAGGTGGGCGTGAGTGTCGGATTGTGTGTTTTGGAAAGTTACAACATGGTCCAACAGCCCCTGCGGTTGTTGATTTGTCATCTTTGTCTTTTCTCATCTTTTCCTTCTCTGCCTGTGTCAACATGTCCTCTGTGTTTTTGACCTTGCTGGGAAAAGTTGAACATAAGTTTGATTTGGATTTCAGGAGGTTATTTTTTTTTTCCGCTTTACCTTTCATGTTGTATACAAATAAAATAAATAGATTCACCATGCAAAATGCACACAAAGGACCAATAATGAGGACATTGTGTGAAGTTCAAATATTTTAAAGTTTATTTTTTTTCTTCATCTCCTTCAGTGTCTTGTCATCCAGCTGTTGTGGATAAACAGATGTGTCTCTCCTCTGTTTCTAATCCATCTCCCCCCCCTCAGCCACTGCATCAATCAGATCCTGGAGAGCGTCAGTCACATCCACCAGCATGACATTGTGCACAGGGACCTCAAGGTGAGTTTTCTTATACCAGCAGTTTGCACGGAAACAACACGTTGTGTGAATGAAAGCATTTTGTGTAGATTCACAAACCGGTCTAAACACACACACACACACACACAGACGTCACAGCGTGACGTTAAGACCTCGGCGTCATCATCCCTCTCTTCACCTGATTTTTTTATTCCCGTCTTCCTCCCCTCTAACCCCCACTTAAAGTCCCCCCCCCCCCCACCTCTCACCTATCCCCCCTCCTCCCCCCTTCCCCCCTCCTGCGCTGTTGAGGAGTGACGAAAGCAGACCGGCTGCTATTAATAGCGGGCCGTCGGTGGATGAGATGCCGGCCGGTGACGATGTCCCTCTCAGCGAGGCCGTTCACCCCGAACAGGAACCGGCGGCTCTGCGACCTCCTCGCCCGTGTGGTTTTCCTTTTATTATGACGGCGGATGAGGACGGTGACGGCTTGAAACAACTGGATAATTACACCAGATTTATTTTATTGCCAGTTCAGAGTCCTTCACTAGAATAGTTCACTTAACAATCTGGTCTATTACTTTTATGTGGCAAAATTAAACCGTTATTCTGGGATTAAGTAAGACGCACGTAACTGGAAAATAAACAATTAGGTTTTTGTGTGTCAGTGGGATAAAATGGACTTATTTATTTATTTATTTTAGCTTGTATGTGGAGGGAAGAGTTTTAGAAAGATGATAATGATGAAAGATGACAAGGACAGTGGACAAGAAATGAATAATCATAAATTAATTTAATTGCAGCTAAATATTGTTCTGACAAAACATTAAATCATCATCGGGATCCCATCTTTATATATGCAGTTGAATTTGGGGATAAAGTGTCTGAAATTAGCTGCAAGACCTCTGGAACATTTCCAATTGATGAAATGAAGCAGCATAAAACATAAAATGTATATTTTCATGGATTTTAGTATATATTTTACTCAGTTTAAATAGTATGATACATCACATTATATTGCATGAATTGGGCTATTTTGCCCAAATCGACTTTCAGTAAGTGACTTATTTCCACGATAGCTTCAATGAAGAGCTGAAACAGAATATATATCTAAACTCTGAGACAGAGTGGAATAAGTTGATCTTCCAATAACTTGTAAACTCTGTTTTGAGTCTTCACCGCTCTCATAAACCGGTTTTTCAGCGAAAACTCTTATAAATCCTCGATTCCAGCACCAAATGACCAAGTTAGTAACTAGCTGGTGAACATGGTGGACTTCAAATTCGGGCTAATGTTTCTCTGCATCTGCTTGATGTGTAAAACGACAACTATTTGTGTCAAACGTTGTCAATGTTGTGTTTACAGCTTGGCTAAAAGAAGAAAAAAAAATAATGTTGTTGCTTCAGGCTTTAATTTCTCTGAGAAGGATTCTTAGTTACCGAACAAACCCTGTAATTATCTGACAGCTGAAAAGAAAGCACCCTCAGATTTTGATTTATTTATTTTTTTGAAGAACTTCCTCGGGACAAAGCTGCCAGAAGTGACATCTGTATCGGAGCCATGACGTTACCAATAACGCTGGCAATGTTTCCCATGGAGAGGCGTGACCTCACACACACACACACACATCATATTTCTGCCTCCCTGTCATCTTGGGAGGTCCACTCGCTGGGGGGGAGGAGGAGGAGCGGGGAGGAGGGGGATGCATGGGGGGGGGGGGTGGGCGGGGGGGGGGATTAGAGAGAAAGAGTTGAGCGCTGTTGGCTGGTGGCAGGCTGAGTTGCCATGGTAACTGCAGGGTGAGGTCACCCGGCTGCTGCAGTGCCAGTGTAGGGACTCATTATGCCATCTCTCTCTCTCTCTCTCTCTCTCTCTCTCTCTCTCTCTCTCTCTCTCTCTCTCTCTCTCTCTCTCTCTCTCTCTCTCTCTCTCTCTCTCTCTCTCTCTCTCTCTCTCTCTCTCTCTCTCTCTCTCTCTCTCTCTCTCTCTCTCTGTCTTTCTCTGTCTTTCTCTTTCTCTCTCTCTTTCTCTCTGTCTCTTTCTCTTTCTCTCTCTCTCTCTCTCTCTCTCTCTCCCTCTCCTTCTGTTGCTTTCACTCCAGCTCGCTGCCCCTGTGCCTCCCTCCCCCCTTTTCTCTCGTTTCCTATTGTTTCAGCTCGGCCCCGATAGAGGGGAGGGAGGGATGATGGGAGACAGGGATAGACACATCGATAACTAGATGGAGAGAGATGAGAAGAAACAGACCATGAGCACAAAGGCCGTATCGCACATCCGTCTATCCGTCAGCATTTCAGGGGATGAGGACGGCAAAGACTTTTACACACACACACACACACACACACACACACACACACAAACACCTGGAGAGTTATGTTCTCTCGATTCTGCCTGCGTCGGGACGGGAAGTAGATATTAAAATTAGCGAGGAAGAGCTGGCAGACGAAGAAGGTCCGAGGTCCAGGGAAGCAAAGCTCTCAACAGCCGCCCGTCAGCTTCTGCTCGGGAGCCCTTCTCACTGCGCTAATTACTGGAAGAAGTAATTAGTACCGGAGAGGAAGCTGGCAAGCTCGGCCACCGCAGTCAGTCACGGGGTCCTCGTCTTGCGCCTCATCCCTCGATCGCACGGACCGTATTAAAGAAGTCGACCATGTTGTTGTGACATTTTTGTGGTATTTTGGCCGTCATTGACTTTTTGCATTAAGTGAAAAGAGGTGATTATGTTTGGGTCTGAGGACTAGTGACGTAGAGATGCCGGATATGGCTCCGTTAGCCGTGGCGACCTGTCAATCACATGTTAGCCCCGCCCTAAAGCATACTCAGCTTTACGGTCCTTTTTACTCTAAATGGGACCATACTTTACTAAGTGAACATCATATTGTATTGAAGAAGACTTGAAACTAGAGATTGAGTTTATAATCCCATGTTGACTGAGGGAATAAATTCGGTGAGAATCAATTTTTTTTCAACTTTTTTTTCAAAATGTTCCTGAAAGAGCTTTCAGGAACATTGATCATATCTCAGATGGCTGCTTGACATACACCACCCAGGATTTCCTATTCATCATACAGCATTTCCCCCCTTTATTTAATAATATGTTCATGCATGGGGCGACTGTGGCTCAGTGGTTAGCAAGTCGGTCTTTCAATCAGAAGGTCGGTGGTTCGATCCCCGGCTCCGGCAGTCTGCGTCGTTGTGTCCTTGAGCAAGACACTTAACCCTAATTGCTCACCGTTGCTGTGTCTACGGTCTACTGTATAGCATGTAAGTCGCTTTGGATAAAAGCGTCAGCTAAATGAAATGTAATGTAATGTAATGTAATGTAAATGCATGTGATGACACTGAAAGTCTGCATGGTTTAGAGCGTACATACATGACTGCGAGTCAAACCCAGGACCTTTCTGCTGCGAGGTCAACCCTATATTAGGGAGCAAACAGGGAAACCAGCTGTGCAGCTTAATCAGTAACTGACCTTCTGTTAAATTACACTCGACCCGACGCATTTCCTCAATTTCTTCTTCCTCTCACCTCTAAGTGACACGATATAAACAGAGGAAAAATGAGGAAGGGGCTTTGAAACCACAGGAAATATGTCCTCTGCACGACCGTGTGCTCAGAAGGACGGCGTCAAAACCGCTGTGTCATTTTCAGTGACAGCTGAGTGAAAAGGTCTCTCCTTCGGGCGAAGCCCTCGTGGCCTGCTTGACCAACTCAAGCCTCATTACTACTGTAGATGTCATTGAGCTCCTGCAGCTCGCCCAGTCATGCGGACACATGGGACATTTCCTGGAGGGTTAGGGCACACGCTTATCTCTTTTGCCCTTTAATATAATTATTTGTGGCGTCCCTATTTCTGCTCATAACGTTGATGAATGATACATGTTCTTATTAAATGACCTGTCTTTCTGAATTTCGCTGAATAATTGGCTTGAAACGCATTTAAAATAACTTGATGGATTTTGCTCTGTATGTTTGACATTTTACAGACGGACTAATTTGACAAAGGGATTTTTAAAAGAATCCCAAGTTGCAGCCCGAGTGAAAAATATGTATTAAATAACTATTTTTCCCATGTTTTTCCCAGCCAGAGAACCTGCTCCTGGCCAGCAAGATGAAGGGAGCCGCCGTGAAGCTCGCCGACTTCGGCCTCGCCATCGAGGTGCAGGGGGACCAACAGGCATGGTTTGGTAAGAAATAACACGTATAACAATATCCATCACTGCTTGAGAAATAAGGAAGTGTTAAATTAGTGGCAAGCTACAGCTTGTTTCAGTACAGTGTGATCATAATTTGCTCTTTTTTTGTTATCGTACAAGAGAAATAAATCAATAAGACCATAGATTCAAGAGAAAGTACTAAATATTCAGAATTTGTCTCGAGGGAAATAAAATCAAGTTTGTGTGTTGGGGACAAAACAGAAGTAGTGTAATTTATTTAGTTTAAACATAGAAAGATACGTCAAGAACAATATAAGGAATGTTGACCTAATTTCATTGTGCTCATGTGTTTTTCCCAAAACACACTTATTAGGCTTTTTGTAACACTTAATACAAAGATCACAAAGGCTCATACTCTTGCTCAAATCATGCAGTTATCCGAAATAATGCTGTATACCCTTATTGCGTTGCATTTTCATAGACCTATGACAAGTGTATTTGTATTTTTCTCAGGTTTTGCAGGAACTCCGGGGTACCTGTCCCCAGAGGTGTTGAGAAAGGACCCGTACGGCAAGCCAGTGGACATATGGGCATGTGGTCAGTTAGTTTACTATCATTAGCTCACTAACGCTCACTAGTGTGATGTTTTACATGTTTTACATCCAGTATGGTCATATATATTGTGTGTGTGCGTCAGGTGTGATCCTGTACATCCTGCTGGTGGGCTACCCCCCCTTCTGGGACGAGGACCAACACAAACTGTACCAGCAGATCAAAGCCGGTGCATATGACGTGAGTACTTCTACTCACTACCATGATGTAGAAATGCACTTTATACTGTCAATATATAGAGAAGTTTAATTACAAATGAGTAAAACGGCTCTGATGTCCTCTGCCACTAAGATGAAGGCCACTATTTGAGAATTTACGGTAACCGTTTCATCCGCTAATAATTCAAAAATATCGATTAGTGCAGCTTTAATACACGCCCTTCTGTAATGGAGTTCATATTTGCGGGCTCATCGCAGGTCGGCTGATTGAGTGTGTATTTTGTAAATGGATCCACGGAGATGAGAGCTAAGGTTGGTGCCGTCTGTTCGAGAGCTCCATCTGTGTTCATTAAACTTGGATTCTGATACATAATCTTCATTGTGATAATCTCATAATTTATGTGAATGGGAAAACAAGTGCAAAGCCCACGAGATGAGCCCGACAGGACACCTTCAGTTCAAGTCTCATGAAATAACACACCGTTTCTGTCGCGCGCGTCATTTGGAAATTCAATTTTAGTTTTTAATTGCTCGCTACATGTTATTGCATGATTTGCATCTAGCTGTAGGAAAGAAAGTGAAGCACTACGAGAGAGCGATAGGCTTTATTTATCAGATCTTGTCATAGTCCTCTGGGAGATAGGAATTTATTACCCGTATTAATTTCCATAATTGGAAGCAACCACATCTAATGAATGTGCATAATATGAGCAGCATTGATATGAAGTGACTGTGACAAGCACTCGTAATAATGTGCTCTTACTTCTTCAGTATCATAAATGTCACGCAGATGCCTGGAAACTCGCCGCTCTTTCTTTTTGTCAGTGATCGACAGCTGATACCTCGATGTTTCAAGTGAACGTCTCTCCACAACTTGCTTTGATTTTTAGCAGTTTAACATGTTTTCCGGCACTTTGTGCTGTTTGAATGGAGCGATGAGGGCGGGTTTGAAAAATCCACCCGTTAAGGACGCCATGCGTTGACTTGGCTTTCACAAAATTGGATCAATTCATTTTAAAAAGAAAAAGGTTTTGTTTGCTTTACTGTAATCATTATATAAATATTAATCTAATAATCGTTTATTGGTTATCTATTAGTGCAGTGGTTCTCAAATTGGGGTACGTGAAGGCACTCCAGGGGTTACGTGAGATTAATAAATATATATTTAAATTGAGCACCCATTAAAATAAAGTTATTTAATAAACTGAATTGTATATATTCTATATTAAATCAAACACTGATGGCACAGCCATGTGTATTACATCTTTTTTTCAACCAAAAATGCTTTGCACTGGTCAGGGGGTACTCTGCTGAAACAAATATTTCATAATGGGGTACATCTTTTTAAAAAAGGTTGACAGCCCCTGTGAACATGTCGTCTTGCATGCGACGTGCACTGAGGAAAGAGATGCACATGCAAAGCACAAGAACAGTGTATTTATATAATATATACACTCGTAACACTGCTTCCTCTCTTTCAGTTTCCTTCACCAGAGTGGGACACGGTGACCCCCGAGGCCAAGAATCTGATCAATCAGATGTTAACGATTAACCCTGCCAAGAGGATCACTGCCGACCAGGCCATCAAGCACCCCTGGGTCTGCGTAAGTCTCACCCGCCGTCTTCAAAAGACATCTTTCACAGCACGTCAAAGGAAAAAACTGGTGTTGATGTTCCTGCCTCACATTTTATATGACAGTTTATTGATAATGCCATGGACTGCTCAACACAGAGGCAAACATATGTGGTTCTGATTGGCTGGCAGGTGTCCATTAAACTCAATAAACAAATTAACAATACAAAAAGAGATGTTTAGTGGGAGAGGCTCTGGATGAACTTCCTCACACTCATAATTAACCTCATAATTCAACGTTTTCTTTCAATGATTTCCTCAATATTGCCTAAAATAGAGAAGTGTGTATCTCAAATATATGGTAATTGTCGTAAACATTTATTTTATGATTTTAATTCTTTCAACTGTTTTGTTTTTTATGTAGCTGGCATGTTTATATACTGCAAAGCCCGTGAACCTCGGCTGCCTAGTGAGAAGAAACCACACACAGGAGCAAATTAAAGCTGCAGTGAATTCAAAAGGCTGCCAAATGCAACTTAACGTCTCACCTCTTGAGTTGTTATGTTTACATGCTTTTATCTTTGACTTCTTCAAAGAGCAAGAAGAGATTTTCAAAAGCAGCTCTTCATCTTTTCTATTAATGATTTAACTGAGAGAGTTTCCTGCCTTTCCAAAGCTTTAGATGTGCTCAACTCTGGGTCAAGCTACTCTTGAACTGCAGGTATCCATATCAGTCGTACAAGCTACGGTGGCTAACAGTGAAGCTAACTAACTTGGATGATGATTTAAAGTAGATGTCTCGATGTAGGAACAATGATATACTACTGGGAGGCGTCCTTATAAAATAATGGACTCGGCTGAAGAAAGAGGATGCACAACTCCCTGTGTTTGTTTATAGAGGCTCCTTGTCACTTGTAAACAACTGTATAGAAACAGTGTGTTCCCATCTACCCCGACATCATGATGATGATGATGATGATGATGCATTGAGGTGATACTGTACGGTTGTCTCTCTTCTCCGAACAGCAACGCTCCACTGTGGCCTCCATGATGCACCGTCAAGAGACCGTGGAGTGTCTGCGCAAGTTCAACGCCAGGCGGAAACTTAAAGTGAGTGTGGACACACACACACACACACACACACACGCACACACACGTCCACCTAACGCCAATCCTTGCTCTGTTGTTTCTGTGTCTCTAGGGAGCTATCCTCACAACTATGCTGGTGTCCAGGAACTTTTCAGGTGAGCTTTGGAAGTGATGCTAGTCCAAATCAAGAGACAACAATGTTGTTGTGCCTCACAGCCTCCAGGTCCCAGTGCTGCTGATATATATTTTAATGAAGTACCCGGATCTAGAGAAACTGAGCAGTCATTATATTTAATATTAATAATAGTGACGTGTACGCTTTATAGGTCTTTTGCCTGATCTGAGATCTCATTGAGGACAAATGTTACGCGCCGCTGTTCTTCTTCTTCTGTTCCCTTTTACCGCGTACATTTTATTCTTCTTCACCTTTGCTCGTCGGCTCTGTCTGCAGTTTTGATTTCGCACTTCAGGGGTTTGGCTAGATGACGGCCTCGCACTCTTATGCGTTAACGCTATTGGCCCTGTTGTTTATATGTTTTTATGTAAGCGAAGCAGCTCCTGTGGATCACAGCCAACTACTTTCTACTGGTTGAGAATGATCCCGACTGAAGAAAGCAGGCGAGCCAGACCTCTAAAATGCTTCATACATAACTGCAGGCGTGTTTACCAACGAGTGTCAAAGGAAATAACAGAATATTTCCCATCTGATCCTTGTAAAAAAAGGAAAATCTGGTCTTCAAGTGTGCCCGTATGATCCAAACACTTCTCTAAAAGCGAATCAAACTTTAAGAAATCCAGACAATACAAAAGGCACTCAGGCTTTAGCGAGGCTCTCGTCCCACCTGGGCCTCCACATTGAATCCCTCTCTGTCCAATAGTGGGACGGCAGCATACCAGCCCTGCCGCTACCACCAGCACGGCCTCAATGGCACAGGAAGGTACGTCTGCTTGAGGGGGCGTCGGAGTCCGGCTCTGCCAGCGTTGTGCTCGGGCTATTGGCATGTGGCCTGGGCTGCTTGAACCCCTCCACCTGCTGCCTGCTGCCTGCACACTGATGGACCACTTGTGAATGGTCGTCATTGCACTGGGGCATCGTAACACACACACACAAACACACACGCACAAATATGTAAATGCAAAACAACAAGCTCTTGACCTTCCGGTCTCGATGCTTTAATGAGCGGAGCCCCACTCACGGACCGGCTATTTAATTTCCTGTGTGGAACTCAACAGCCATTTAACTGACACCCAGCATGACCCTCTGACTTCCCTCCACCCGCCGCAGCTGTCACCCGGCTAAAGCTCGGTTTACACATCTCTGCATTAACACAACCTGTGGATGCAGCATACATTTTCCTCTCCACGTCCGGTTTTTTTAACCGCACTTTGAATCGGTTTGCACCCACAGTACTCGGCGGATGCCCGGTCGATGCCTGCCTGTGCTCGCTGCCACCTCCCCTCCGCATGGCTCGGGCACTAAGCGCCAGCCAAGCATGTTTATGAGCGCGTAAGCTCAGAATGCCGTCCTGCATGGGAAGCTGCAACAACCCAGTGTGTCCTCTTTGTCTCCTCTCTCCTGCCTGCTCCGTTATATTTGTGTGAAGAGAGCCTGAAGGCCTCAGTATGCTTCAAACGTTGTCATCAAACGGCGTCTGTAGCCACCTCCTCTAGGACCTTTCCGATGTTGCGCTGCATTTTTTTTAATATTGTCTGCGTGCAGTATTTTTTATTACTTTCTGAAACCGACATTCTGTAGAGGTCAAAACTTCAGCAGCAATTGGTATTAAAAAAAAAAGGACTTTATTTCTGCGTTGTGGACCATTTAAGATGAGTATGAAATAAATGAAATATAAAAAGTTGCAAAAGTTATATCAACCATTCATATACACATATAAACATACCAGTTTTAGTGATTATGTTGTAGGATCACGTGGTTTTGGGCCAGTTATATTTCTAAACCAGTACACTGACCAGAGGTGGGCCAGATGATGGAAATGGGGAGGAACCAAATCTAATCAGCTGTTTTGAATCAAAAATAAGTATTTGTGTGATTTGTGTAGATCCAATGAGCTGGACTAGCAGTAAGATGACATTAATTCCTTATATGGTCATGCTATTATTCACAATAAATCCATATTCTAAAACTGACATTTAAATGGAATTCTTCCGTCTTGTGGGTTCACACCTTTGTCACCTTTATCACACATGATGACCTCATGGCTTCACCCAGAGAGTACAGTGTGGGATACTCTCACAAGCATTTTACACAGTGTTATATAAAGTATATATCTACTATGAGAGTCTTAAAAATATCAACGCTAAGATGAAATTATATTAGAGCGATGAGATACGTTTATAACAATACACAAATGGAGGATTTGGAATTATTTAACCTCTTATAAAACGCTGCTAAACAATTGAGACGTCGTCTTTTTTATTGAAAAACACTTAAATTAAATATTCCCATTAGTTCCCATTGACCGTGATTCCTCGGCGTCGTCTTTCAGCCGTCGTACAGACCAGTTTGAAGAAGCATACTGAACCCTTTGCAGGCGATCGCCTAAAGGTCGTTCATTCAGGATTTAGGGTTTGATCCACACCTGGTCGTTAACAATGGATTTATCTTGATGCTTTTTTACTATTGTTAAAAAACATTTATTTACTGGGTTACATCCGGCGTAAAAAAGAAGAACTTGGTTTTCAGTTTGCAGAGATGAAGCCCTGAACTTGAAGGTTTCTGCTCAGGTGGATGAAAACGCGTTCCCCGGCTCCTTTTAGAGACTTTGAAGTGGATGCTGCATGTTTCCAAGCCACCGTCATCGCATGAACCCACCAGCTGTGTGAAAACCATGTAAAGAATGTCATTTAACACGCAGTGAAAGCTTGACAGGAGTGTGTGTCTGCAGTTGTCATCCTCAGTTTTGTTTTTTTAAGATGTTAAACACATTACTGTTTCTTTGCCTCCTTCATTGGCCTCCTTCCTACTTTATAAATGGAAGGTAAGGGAGGATCACTGGAACACGACTAACACAACAATGAGTGTTTATACAATAATGTGTGTGTAATAATGTGTTTTATCTACGTTTGTGTGCATGCTTGTGGACATTTTATTCAGTTGTGTGTTCGATACATAATATGTGTAACTGTGGTCAGACGTTAGCATGCTCATGCTATGATCTCAATGCTAAATGCATTAACTGGTTTCAGTGAACACAAACAAAAGGTTGTTTTGGATTGAAGCACTTCATGGGATCAGAAAGTAACTAATTCACTCATTTAATTCGTGAATTCATTCATCCATTCACATTTTGCTCCCATCAGGAGGAAGGAGGCGTGTCTAATGATCAAACACTGAACCAGGATCAGTTTATCACTTATTGGTAGAACTGCTTATGTTGTGTACTTTATGGAAATGTGCTGACATTGATGTTCGTGTTTTGGGGTTAACTGCTCCCAAAATATGTTGATTGTATGGAGGATGATTTTACCCAAAATCTTTGTTTTTTTGTTTTTTTGTTTTTTTGCTCTAAAACCAGGAATTTGTGTAACTTTTGATCAAATTAAAAAGCAAGATTGGAAAGTCAAATGAAAAAGTGCTTTAATTTAAAATTGCAGCAGGCAAAGAAAATTAATAAGAAACTGAAAATAGACTTAGAGCAATATTGCTAATAATAACGTTGACTCATTTAAAAACATTTAGATTTGTTTTATGTATCTCAGTTTTGACTTTTACACACTATCTAAAACATTTCTTACCAATTTAATTTTATAATTATATATAATATTTTACCGTTTTTTTTTCCTTTCCTTTTTGGCATAATTCTTATTCCACACAAAGCATCAACAATCTTAGAATAAAATTGTGGGAGTTGTGAGTGTTATAACCTAAATCAGCAAGCATATATTTAAACTGCAAAAATATAAGGAAAATAAAAAAATAAAAATAATTTGCAAATCTTAATATTAGAAAATGGTTGTTTTTTTGCATTTTTAGTTTGCTATTTCTAAATACAGTAATACATATAAATAATTCGGTGGAGAAACAATACGTGAAACCAGGCCTCCAGGCCTGACGGGCGTTGACCGGCCCTGTGATCTCATCCAGGGTCCTGGTTGTTGGACCGCTGCTCCCCAGACTGTCCTCACCGTCTCGTCTCTCTTTCTTTCAGCCAGCAAAACTTTACTAAACAAAAAGTCCGACGGCGTGAAGGTGAGTCCTCCGACCCGAGAGGGTTTAACGACGTCACTGCTTCTGTCCTCCTCTCTTCTGCTGTCTCCCTCTGGGCCTGTCCCCCCTCTCGACTCTCTGTACCTTTTGATATTATGAGGATTTTATTGTTGCTGGTTTAGGGAAAAGGGTTGATAAGAATAAAGGTGGGCCACAGGTAACACAGATGTGACATTAAAGTGAAAGTAAGGGACATCAAAAATAAAATGTTTGCTCTCGGTCAGCGTCAATGCATGCAGTGAAGCGCCACGATCACCCAAAATAAAACTCCCATTACATACAGTAACTTAAACCATAACTAAATCCCCGAAACAGACAAATAAACTGCACGTTCGATGATTTTTAAATCCTTTTTCGATCTCATTTAAATATTAACGTCCTCCGTTTTTTTATTTTATTTCTTTCTGCTGAAACCCTCTCGGTATCCCTTTGTCTCATCTTTGTTCCTGTGTAAGCTTGTGCAGCTGTTTTTGTTTTATCTCTCTTTTCTGGGATCAATCTGGCGGCTTCACTTCTTTTACTATTTTTGACCAGTTCCTTGTTTCCCGATGACCCCTTATTCTTTTCCTCCTCCTCTCCATTGCCGTCTGTCAGAAAAGGAAGTCCAGCTCGAGTGTTTGTTTGATGGTGAGATCGGCTCTGTCGTTTTCCTTCATTTCTCATTCTTTGTCTCTCTTTGTCTTTTTCGAGGCTTTATTCTCCCCCCCCCCCCCCTCCTTCGGTA
Organism: Cottus gobio; assembly: GCA_023566465.1. Classification (NCBI taxonomy): domain Eukaryota; kingdom Metazoa; phylum Chordata; class Actinopteri; order Perciformes; family Cottidae; genus Cottus; species Cottus gobio. The sequence goes on from CM042225.1 coordinate 6,156,339, forward strand.
CTCCCTCTCTCCTCTCTGTTTCATCTGCTTCTTCTTTCCTCCTTTTGGGCAGAGATGTATGAGGCTTTTGGTCTTGTTCGATTTCTGTTGGATTTCCAAGCTCCATCCAACATCCCTGCATCTCCTTCTGCCATAAGCACCACCAAAACCATTGCAACTCCTGACAAATCACACACACACACACACACACACACACACACACACATCCCCCCCCCTTCCAGTTTCCCTCTTCCAAAGTCTAAGCTCCGGCGTTTTGACTTCCCAACACCCGACCATCACAGGGCTGAGGGACATTTTAATCACTGTAAACATTGAAATACAATCATTTCCCCTTTTTTCAATTATTGTATATTCATTCATTATTTTTCATTGATAACTTTTTTTTTTTCTCCCGCTACCTGTAAATAAAACGTCTGTCTTAGTCACCTTTTTGGAGTTTTGACAGTTCAGGACTGATATACAGATTAAGTGAAAATACATAAACATTTTAAGATAATTTCAGTATTTCCTGAGTAATTTGATCTTTTAGTTTAATGCATTTTCAAAATAAAATGGATACTTGTACTGCTAGAAATATCAGCTTTGGTATCTGATACAATACAGTTTCAGTACAGATACCAAAAGGATAATTATTCAGATAACTTGCTTTGAGAAATACGTTTTTATTTTCTGCAAAAAGGTTTTTCATTCGACAAAATAAGACAAACATTTTAAATGTAAAATTGTATCTAAACTCAAGCAGCCATACAGGAACTACCAAAATAAAATGTAGTCAAAAAATGTAAAGACCTTTGGTTTAAATCAATCAATTATTTGTTTTCACTGTTTGAACACTATTTCTCGGGCTGCGGGGGGGAAATGATATAACTTTTCACTCAAAATCAGTTTGATGAACACTTTGCTTTGTTTCGACAGCACTGACATAATATTGACTAGTTACAAGTATGAATGTGTGTCAGTGTAATGTTAGCACTTTATAATATCTACATGCTATTTAGCATTAGTTAAGCACGAGTGAACACTTAATTCATCATTGTTCCAACATGAACGCTCATTAGTAACTCATCAGTATGCGATTCATAAACAGTTATAAATGGTTTATTCTTGATTAATAAGCTTGACTATTATGCGTTTCATGATTGGGTTTTTAAACTTCAGAAATTATGGATTCCCCATTTTGTAAATGAAATATTAAGGACTTATAGATGATTACAGTTCCTTCAAGAAGTCCTGAGTCAATCTACACCATAAAAGTCAAGAACATTTGACGTCCTGAAATTTATCGAGGCCGTAGAAAATGAACAACACTAACAAAGTCCTAGTAGTGGCTTCATGATGCAGATGTTCATATTTCTACTTCTAGCTTTCCGTGTCGGCCTCAGTGCTGCACATTAGTTTTTCTGTCAGAAGATGTTCCTCTTTGGACGCTAAGATGCTTCTTAAAGTCACACAGGGGGATTCGCTCATCTCAGAGTGGTAGAAAAACATCGGAAACCCCTCCCAGGGCTTTGCTCTTAACCTTTCATTTACCATTCGACCATCTCTTGACTTTCTTGTTGGAGTACTGATTTGCATTCAAGAAGCTTTTCTGTCTCCTTCCCCTGCAGTTAGCCGGAGGCCGAAGGGACAATCGGCTCAAACTGTGTTTTCTTGTTCACCTCACGCAGCCCATTTTTAATCCTAAACTACTGTCTACACCTCGGTTGTGCAGCTGGACCACAGTTCTGGCTTGCAGGTTCCAACAAAACCAGACAAAAAAAGCATTGTTTGAGTAAAAACGCAAGATCAGTACGACAAAAATAACATCAACCACTTCACAGGCGTTCAGAATGACACGAACATGACCAGCAAACTGACCTTTACGTGCAGAATAAGTTCCCCTTTAATACATTTTTATTGTGAGTATGAGGTCATTTTTCTGTTGTTTCTCATAAAGTATTGCACAAATGACAGAAATCAGCACAATACTTTACTTAAACACACTGTAAATACATCTCAATACCTTCAAATGTACTTACAAACCACGTCTTTCATTAAATCCATGTATTTCCCAGGAGTACAGCCAATGAACTCATGTATTTGTTTCATTTAAAAACATATGTTGTGCACACTCTGGCTAAGCAGTGTGCACTTGCAGAGAGAAAAGTCCATTCAGTCAAGCAGACACCGACTGTGTGTGGGTTGAGGTGAACTTGGCTCTTGTAGTCATACTACAGTAGTTTTGTGCGCTTTAATATTGTCCTCCAGCTAAATTGTGCGTGAGCCAAGAGTGGGAAATAACAACATATTGGAGAAAACGCTGTCATCAAGGCCTTTCACTGCATGCACAGACCTGAACTGGTAACCATTATCACAAACTTACTTTCTGACTCGGTTATGCATATTTCGGCTGTGCTTATGCCAGAAATGGTTCCCTCCGAATTTCTGGTTGCGTGTTTTTAGTTTCAAAGTTGTGATTTTTATTTATTTTTTTCTCCCTTTTTTAAATCCCAGCGGATGTCGATTCACTCATTTGTGAAAGTGCTGGGAAAACACTTATAATCCAATCTGAAAAGAAACGTTCATTGTTTTTAAAATTGCATGTGCTGACTAACCGTTGTGTATTTTTACTCTTGTCCTAATGTTGTGAAACGTCTGCACAAGTTGCAGACGCTAAACGCAGGAACACACCAGGAAGCTGGACTCAGAGTCCTCCAATCACGCAATACACAGCTTGAATAAGTCAGTACACGCACATAGTGGTTTTATTAGGACACCAATCTGTGTCTTCTAGTTCCTGATGAGCAAAAGAAGATATTATTACATGCACGAAATATAGAGAATACAACATCTGCCCTTTTTAAGGTGCACGAGGCAGCAGATGATTGATACAGATTTCAAAATAAACCCCCACTCGCATATTGTGCCGTTTTTAAAATCCACACACACAATATGTGTAATATTCATATCTATTCCTCGTCTGCCCGGGATTCCCATGGTGGTTCGGGGCTCGAGGCCCAGTGGGAGCAGTGGGAGTCATTCTGTGTTGTGCTTCTTTGCCCCAGTCGCAGGGAAACAACAGTAAAAACAGTGTAGTCAGCAGCAGCAGCACCAAAGACAGCAGCATGTCATCTTCAGCACCAATGGTACCTCATCTCTATTTGGTTTCTCTCACATTGCTTATTTTATTTATTTTTTTAAACTGCATCATTTCATTGTTTACATCCTTTTTGGTGTCTCCTCATCTCTCTGTGTCACACCCCATGTTCAGGGAAATCTTTGTTTCTACTTTGTTCCTCTCTCTCGTGCCTCATCCTCTGCCTCTCTGCTTCCGCTTTCAACACAAACTGTGATGTCGGACGTGGATCTGATGACTTTCAAATTGAACGACTTGTTTGTGCCTTTGAGTGTCTCTCCCCCGGCTTGTGTTTTACCCAGACCTCCTGTGGACACACTTATGTGTGTGTGTGTGTGTGTGTTTACATCTACTGACAGGTAGACGAATGACTTTCATTTTGCGGTGCTGCAGCAGGCACTTCAATCATGTCCGGATCAGCCGTTTCCCGGTGACTCCTTGTTGATGGTTTGCCTTTTTAAGAAGAACAAGCTCGTGTCAATTTCTGGGAAAAGCGGAGCTTAAAAAAAGATTGAACTTCTAATTAAAAAGACGTTTGTTTTACAAATTGCCCCTCCGATATGGGATTTGTAAATGACGAGGACTTCTGGGTAAAACAAGAGCCGGAGTGGTTACAGAGAGACATGGTAACTGTGTGAGGATGCAGCCCCTGTGTTCATATATGAAATGGGATTCAGCCATACACACCGTTGTGTGTGTGTGTTTATTTATATATATATATATATACGGCATTTAATAAAGCTTGAACAAGGTTTCAAACATGGCAGCACGATGAATGCATAGAAAGTCTCCACTTAATCAAAGACAAACCTCTCATCTCACCAGACAGTAAAGTCCTAAAGTCATATGGATGAAAAAACAAGCAAAATTGAACTCTGAGGCGAGGCATTAATCTAAGGATTGGTCCAAAATGTCCAGTCTAGATTACCCATAATCCCACATGTCATCCAAGGGGCTGTATGTTCTCAGGTTGTCGTTCCTGGATGTTGATTGTGTATCAGGAGAAAGACAGACTGACCACACCAGTACACTGTGGGTTTGTTTGCCAAGCAATGGGAGCTGGATATGTGTGTGTGGCGGGGGTTGAGGACGAGGAGTGGACACACACACACACACACACACACACACACACACACACACAGGTGCTTATTGCAGTGTTCATGCCACGTCGAAAAAGAAAAGATTCATATCGTCATAACTCTGAGGTGCTGTTGGCATCAGACTACAATCAAGCTTTGAGCTAATTGGAATTAATTTATTCACCAAATTGTTCATGAGATCAGAAAAAGTGCCCTTTTCTTCAGCTTTGTGACGATGCACTTCTTTTTCAAGTAGCTTTTTGAAAAGTTAGTTTTCTCACCACATAAAGGAAACACTTTGTCCTTCAGTTCATCAAGTACAGGAACATAACCTGTAATATACAATATAAATACTCAAGTAAAGGACATTAACTTTGTACAGTACTTGAGTAAATGCATCACCACTGAATATGTGATTGTTTTATAAAGGCTGGTTTAAAACGGTGCTTCCTACACAGGCTCATGAATGCATCAGTTTCTGTTTGCAAAGACTTCTGTAATGATTTATTGCATGTTGTAAACCTCAGAGCTTCTCAGTTGTAACTTCCACTTGGATTACTGAAGCTAACATTTTAAACTGTTGAATAACTTCCAGGTGCCATGAACGCAGCATAACACCTGCACTCACATGCACACACACAAACCCTCCTCCAGCTTTTTGGACGCTCTTAAACAATCTATTGGATCGCCATAAATGTTCCTCAGCCTCTGTACTGTAGCTCCTGTGCGTTGTCGTTTTGGTGTGCGCACATGCATCTGTTTAAGTGTGTCTGTTGTCAATGAGTCCGTTGCTGTTCCCTGGCTTCCTCCCCCCCCCCCCCCTCCCCCTCCCCCACACTCTGTCACCTCCCTGCATGGTAAAGTGTCTCCTACCTCCCCCCAGGAAGCCCAGACAACTGTTGTACACAACCCAGCTGACGGCACCAAGGTAAGCCTTCCTCCTCCCTCCACCAGCCAGCGGCCACTGACGCTCGCAAGCAACTCGTGGAGGATTTTCTCTAAATAGGACTTCATTGTGCGGCTTATGTGAGCTGGTTTCTGCCGGTGTGCTTCATTACGTCGCTTCCTGTTTACCCGGAGGGAGGTCACACGAGGGCCAGGTCCTGTGAACTCCCCAAATCTGGAAGCAGATCGGCCGAGCTCCTGCTCGTAGAGAGGCCAGCTCATTTTATGGAGCCACTGGAATACATGTAGTTTCAGTGGTTTATTATAATCAGTTATTAGATTAAAAAAAAAACAGGATTTGAATGATTGGGATAACAAAAAGTGAAATTGGGAATGGGATAATATTCACTTTCAAATTTTCAATGGATAAAACTAAAAATACAACACGTTACATGAATACAATTGGTAGGCAACATCTTACTTACAAAATAAAAGTCTTTATTCTTACATGAATAGATTTTTCCCCACCCTTAGTCATTAACTTAGTAACTAGATGACTGTTTTAACACACATGTGGCCTTTGCTGTGTGATGAAGCACCACTGCTCCACCACACATCAGTTATTAAGAAAGAAAGGGACAATTTGAGCTTAAATAGCCAATTAATATTTATCAAAATGAAACCGTGAGGGGCCTCGACTATAAAACAATTTGGGAAAGCCTGAAATATTCTGATTAAACACCGTAAACGTTCATAGTTTATCTAGTGGTGTCCTGCAGATGGTTAATTTTAGTATTTATATGAAAGAGAAAATCCTACACTTTAACAGCAACACATGCTCATAACTCTTACTAATACACTAACATGGGAATCCTCCACCACGCTGCTTGTGCGGTTACGTTGGTTTACAAGCTTGAACAACACTATTATCACTACGGATTCAAAAGCCGGTGCTGTCACATGATTACCTTTCCATTGACGCTATTGGCACACTTCCTCTCCAGGAGCGGTTCACACACAGACATGCACGCACAACTCCTTCCTCACAATCAGGCACACGATTACACAATGCTGCTTTGTGCGCTCACCCTCGCTGCTGTCCCGGCTGGTCTGTGCTCCTGGGAGGGGCTTGTCCATCTGTCCGTCAGGTTGTCTTTGTGTCCACACGGGCGTCCAAACCCCCGTCTCACGATAACAATAAAAACATGATTTTTTTTCTCCCCCATCATCCATCTTTCTTTCTCTCGATCCCTCACCTCTCTGTCTGACAGGGCTCCACAGAGAGCTGCAATAACACAGAAGAGGAGGAGATGAAAGGTAGGAAAGGTACTTATCCAACTTTCACCTACTCCGCATGTCTCTTTTTGTTCACTGTATATTTACACGTCAAGGTTTTGTCACTGCGTTAACCTCCGGATCAGAAGGAGAAAGATATCATTATATTTCTTTGTATTTGAGGTAGTGCATTGCTACTGGGTAGAGGTTTGCCAAGGTAGTGGAGGCTTAGAGATCCAGTATATGACATCCCAGTAAGGACCAATCTGACGCGAGGAGTTGGATGTAAACACTCTGCATGCGTCGGGGGGGTCGATATCGGTGTCGCACACACTCTCGCCACTGTCTCCATTTACATCCTGTCCAACTGCCAAACCTCTTTGCCTCGTTTTCATTGTCGGTGTGCATGAGCGCATGCACGCCAGCATCACACGCCACTTAAGCCTTTAATGAGTCGTCTCAGCTCGGGGATGACCCCTTTCATGTGTGCAGGTGAATGAAGGGGGACGGAGCTACCTCCAGGAAAACGTTAATCCAGTTAGTTAAGGCAGCTTTCTGTGGGTTTAGCAGAACTTGATCTCATAGCGGGTACTCACCGACATGCGATGGAGAGGCTGTTCTGTGTTTCCCTTGACTTGAGTGCACTTATCGATACGACTTCCATGAGATGCACGCGTAGTGAATGTGATATAATTTACTGCGTACAAACAAATTCTGCAGCTCACAAGTCTTCTGCAGCTCGTTGCATCAGCTGATCATACGTTTAAGTGTAAACTGCTTCATGGTAATTAGTTATTTTCACAGTAAACTCCTCTGCTTACGATTATGCATTTGTATTTTACAAATAATTGGCAATACTGCACTTTTGACATCTGGTTTTCTTTGACTAATCACAACTAAATTCAAGTTTAAAAGTATGCGTTACACAACAGAGCAATAGGGAGATCAACTAAAAACATAAATTATTTCTCATTTCATTCTTCAGTCACTATTTAATCATTTCAATAAGTCATAAACTTAGTTTTTATACGGTTATCTTGTGAAATCGAAACCGAGTGAGCGCCTCCATGTCCTAAATATGAAAAGTAAGGCAAGGCTAGTTTATTTGTATAGCACATTTCAACAAGGTGATTCAAAGTGCTTCACATAAAACCATTAAAAGCATCAAAACATAATGCAGAAGAAAACTAGTTTTAAAAACATTCATTAAAACATTGAAAAAAACAGTTAAAAAGCAAAAAATACAGAATTGAATAAAAGTTGCAGTGCAGTTTAAGAAATAAAATGCAGAAATTGATTAATATCCTTGAATCTGGTTCAATTATAAAGGCAACGGCAAACAGGAAAGTCTTCAGTCTGGATTTAAAGGAGCTGAGGGTCTCTAGGGGTCTCTAGGGGTCTCTGGGGGTCTCTGGGGGTCTCAGCAGACCTGCAGCTTTCAGGGACCTCGTTCCAGATGTGTGCAGCATACGTATGAGGTGTGCAACAGGCAGATCCAGGTGATTCAGTATTGATCACGTGACCTGAGAGGTCGGCTCGTCCACTTGATTAGTTTCTTGCTCTCAGCTGGTTTTGACAGTTTCTGCCTCACTGCTCTGTGTTGGTGAGGCTGGACGGCGTTGCTGAAACATTTAATCAAACAAACCGGGAAGTTAATGGATGGAAATTAATCAACAAACCATTTCGGTAATGTGTACCAAAAATCTATTCCCAAATCTTCTCTCTGCTTTTCTGTATTTTTATTTAATTAAAACGGACAAAAGTCATTTGAAGATGACTCGTTGGGAAATTGGGATTAGAGCTGCTGTAATTAACAATTATATTTATTCATTTATATGCTGATAATTTTTTTAAATTGTTTTCTGTATAACATTTCTGAATAAAATGCCTGTTGTAGTTTCCCACAGCCCAAGGAGATATATTTAATTAACTTTTAGTATTTGGTCAACAGTCCAACAAATAAATGACAGCAGCAGATCTTCATATTTGAAAAGCTGGTACTTTCAAATGTTTGGCATTTTTCAATTAATCAATTATCAAACTAGTTGCAGCTCTAGTATTTAATTTTACATTATTCTTTTTTGGCATCTTACACATTAAACAATCGATTAAATGACACATAGCTTCACTCATGACGACACAAGCTCACGGCCGTGTGCGTCTGTTTGTGTGTGTTTGTCTCGGGCTTGGCAGTGGCTGCCTGTGAGTCTCCCGGTACAGACAGTGCAGTGGTCAGCCAGTGCAGCACCACTGAGGATCAGGCCCAGTCCCCTCGCTGCCCACCACCCACCTGTAAGTCGGCAGCAGTTCACCTGACTCACCTGTCAGCTCGTATCTTTGTGTCCTGACCTTAACCAGCGACAGATCTACCCTGCAAGCAAAGCAAACTCCTCCTCCTCCTCTTCCTCCTCCTCCACTCTTTCCTCCAACTGCCTGCACTCGTTCCCCTCCGTCCTCCTGTGCCGCCATCTACTGGCCGCCAGGCGCCACTGCAAGCTGCTGTTCAGTCTCTACTCTGACTGTCTGGAGGCTAATTTTCCCACAACGTCTTCGTCTACTTTGTGCAGAATAAACAATATTAAAATCCCATGCATATAGTTATATACATGGGATAAATATACCTTTTATTTCACTGGGATAACTGTGCCTGCCTGCAGCTGGTCCCCTGCAGGAGGCTGCTAGCAGCCCCAGTGCCCCTCAGACCAGTCCGGCTCAGAGCTCCTGTCTTGGTCCTGAACCAGAGTCCGGTCTGGCGCCCCCCGCAGGCTTCAGCCGCAACCTGCAGCAGAGTAAGTGTCGGGGCAGGTTGTGCAGTGCTTGTGCGAAGGCTCCTGAAGTGGTGTTCAAACCGTCTGTCCTAACCTTCTGTGCCAGCTGACGGCCGAAGGTCAGAGGGTTTATGAACACAGAGCTCCATGCAGGTGTGGAGGACTCGCAGCTGCATGTCCAGTGTGTGTGTGTGTGTGTGTGTGTGTGTGCATGTGCATGCAGTTTGTGCCTTTCCGGTGTGACATTTTGCTCATGAATTTATGCCAAATTCTTTCACTTTCCGCTGTATTTGGCCGCTCACAAAGAATTAGCCTGTTTTAAATTCAGAAATTGCAGTGGATTTCATTGGCGTGTGTACAGTGAGAGATATTTAGAAATGCAAAGAGTTGTGACCAGTCATGTAAGTTTATTTTGTATTTTAATGGTCTTCTCAACCATTTGTTTGCCCACATTTCGAGCTGTGATATCTTTAACTATTGATGGACAGTGACACACCTCACTTATGCAACTGCCGCCTCAAGGTTGTGTCCAAATGTCAGCGATGTTTTTGCAGGAAACAGTTTGTTAGTGGCCAACGGAAAAACATCTATTGCGTGTTTCTGGGTGAGACCATTAAAGGTTCAGGTTTCCGTGGCACACGTCCTCTTGATGCTGTGTCCAATATGGACGCTGGATGGGTGACTTTTAATGTCACGCTCATTATTACCAGAGGCAGCGTCCATGTGACGAACTCATTTCAAATGTCAGAGGTTTCGAGGACGTTCAGGCAGAGCGGCATTTGCATGTCCACCTCCCAAATGATCTCTGACAGTCTTAAACCTCTCCTCCTCTCTGTTTCCAGCTCGTAAACAGGAGATAATAAAGATGACGGAGCAGTTGATTGAAGCCATCAACAACGGGGATTTCGAGGCTTACACGTAAGTTTGCAATTCAAGTCATCATCAAAGAAATGCCTTGTTTGAGGTTGTTTTTTTTTCCTTTTTGAAGGACTTCTAACGCAACAAAAACTCTTTGATTGATTTCCCTGTGAAATACAAACATTTTGGTTTTGGGATGAACTGTAAAAGTCATGTAATCTGTTCTGCAGCATTTAGTTTTCCACATGCTTTAATGGAGGATAATTTCTTAATTAATTCATTAATTCATGGTTGTGTTTGTCCTCCCACAGGAGAATCTGTGACCCCGGCCTGACGTCTTTTGAGCCAGAGGCTCTTGGAAACCTGGTGGAGGGCATGGACTTCCACAAGTTCTACTTTGAGAACCGTGAGTTGCTCAGCGCTTTTATTTTGTATTTCTAGAGTCTGAGTTAGGACATATTAATGAGTGTTGCTGTGGAAAGGAACAGCCAGTGTCAATGGGGAATGCAGCTTTGCCCAAAGTAAAAGGTGCAGTTTTACATGCAGCGATGCTCACCAAAATGCATTGTGGGTATCCTTCAGACCTCACCAACGAGCCAATATAATGTTATTCCTGACATCGGCAAAGCTTCTTTTTTTATAATCTAAATTGTGACTTCACCTATTTATTTTTTTTACCTTTTAGGGCTACTAACTAATTATTTGTTATTATTAATCAAGCAGGCATAAATTATTGAGTTTACTAATATTAAAGAATAAGAAAAAAGCCTATCATTTTCACATTTAAGAAGGTGGAGCGAGTTTGGATAATAATAAAAAAAAAAAAAATCACAATTGACTATGCTGCATCTGTGCCGTCACCTCTTAAACTCTGCAGTGTGTCCACGTTCAGGTTCACGTGGATATTTTAGATCGTGCAGAATTTTTGGGCAAAACGATAAGCGAGGCACGATGAAACATGAAAATATCTATTTTTTCGAAAACATTTATGAATTCACTTTCCCCCCTCAGTTATCTAATCGGCTCCTCTGTGGCCGCCATGTGTTGCACATCGACGTGTAACATCCTAAATGCTCTCACGTTAAAGTCCGTGTACGACCTCCGTCCCCGCAGTGCTGAGTAAAAACAGCAAGCCGGTGCACACCACCATCCTCAACCCGCACGTCCACCTGATCGGCGAGGACGCCGCCTGCATCGCGTACATCCGCCTGACGCAGTACATGGACGGCCAAGGCCGGCCGCGCTCCTGCCAGTCGGAGGAGACCCGAGTGTGGCACCGCCGGGACGCCAAATGGCTCAACGTGCACTTCCATTGCTCAGGAGCGCCGGCTGCACCCCTGCAGTGAACTGAGAACACAGGCCCAGGTAGGGGGATGGCTTCATTATAAGAGTTTTATAACACATTTATGACTAATTATGACGTTTTATTCTGAAACTGTATTTAGGTTGTTTTCATGGTATACTATTCTTTTACTTTTTTTATGACACTTCATAACATTCTGTCCCACTGTACTCTTTTATGACAACTTATTTATGGCATTATTTTTAATACATTTCTTTATGGCATACACATACACATTTTTTAAATTACATTTGTATGGCAAACTGACATTTCACTGTCAATCTCATCACATATTCTATAATCATATCACTATAATCATATTTTTATAACGTACTATACAGTGTTTTTTATGACATTTTCATGGCATACAGATATACTATGACACTTTATGACATATTCTGTCCCACTGTACTCTTTTATGACAACTTATTTATGGCATTATTTTTAATACATTTCTTTATGACATACACATCCACATTTTTTATGGCATCTTTGACTTTTTTAAATTACATTTGTATGACAAACTGACATTTCACTGTCATTCTCATCACATACTAATCATATTTTTATAACGTATTTTTTTTATGACATTTTCATGGCATACAGAGATATGCTATGACATTTCTATTCCATACTATGTCTTTTATATTTGGGCAAACTTTACCATGACCTTTTATGACATTTCAATGGCCTTTTTTATGACATTATTTGAAGTCATTATGAATCCTAAACCATCTGCATGGCTATAAATAGCTCGGGCAACCGTCTTCTCCCTGACCTTTGCCCTCTTCCTTCTCCAGCTTTGCCTGATCTCTAAAGCTGTTTGGAGCATTTATCTCCGCGGTCGGATTGGTGCCTGGATCCTGACCAGGAAGAGGCTGCCTGGAAAGTTGTAAAAAAAAACATAAAAGTGGGGGAAAATACATTATAAATCAAACAAAACAAAACAAATAAAAAAAAAACAAGAAGCATATTTCAAAAGCTTGCCTGAACGACCGATCACACAGACCAACACCGATCCAGTCCAACCCTAGCTTTGTGACGTCGTGGGGCCCGGCTGCCGTCGGCCCCTTCCTGCAGATGGTGCATGCTTCTGGTGGCAACTCAGGGGCGACGCCGTCCTGGTCCTCGTCTCCCATGGCCTTTATTTCCCCGTCTGTTTTGTCTGCTATCAGGAAAAGTATTTAAACTGGTAAATATATATATATATATATATATATATATATATATAAAAATATATATAAACAGAAAAAAACTGTACACGTCACACACATGCACGGGAGCACCACGTATAATATTGGGGAAAATAGATTTTTTTTAATGTTTTGGTATCTAGAGAGCAGCAGAAGGTATATTTGACTGGGTTTCATGGGAGCTGGACAGACTAATATCAACTTATATCAGAATTTAACATCCATTTTAAGTGTTAGATTCGAGCGTCTGTGCACAAAGTTTTAAAGCGGTTGTTGAAAAAGGGTGAATCTTAATAGAATTATGTATGAATAGATATTTATATAGGAGAAAATGGGAAATATGATCTATTATCAGGGTGTAAGGGAGGGGAGTTTAAGCATGTGTTTTATGTCGTTTGATTTTTTATTTTTTTTGCCTTGAGATCTCAAGGTGTAAATACCAACACAAATATTCACACACCATGCATGCACACACACACACACACACACACACACACACACACACACACACACACACACACACACACACACGGTCCCTGTGCTCCAGCCTTTAGGGTTGAGCCTCTCTCCAGCTTTAGACACACGACGTGTCCCGGCCAGCTCATCCTGAAGTTGCAGAAGGCCTCCATCTGTCTGCCCTGCAGTGATGGCGTTGAACACTGAAGCTCCTCCCATCTCCAAACCACCCAATCCCAAAAGCATGGGCGCACTCTCTCTGCAACTTCTTTTTTTTACTTTTCCTCCATCCTATTTTGTGTGTTTTTGACGTGAAGCTTGAACTATTGAAACTATCTAATGGCCTGTACTGTTTCTTTGCACAGACACTTACGACTCGATGCTGTTGCGTTTGCTCTCCCGAGGGAGCGAACCTTTCTGCAACTTCAGGTTACGCTCGCCAAAATCCTTCCCGTCCACCCCTCTCTTTCTCCCCCTCTACTTCCATCATTCCTGCCTCTCACACTCTCCACATCCTTCGCTTTTAAAGCGATTATTACTGCCCCGAGTAGCGACTCGCTGTGTAACGATGATGTCACCCTAACGCCCGATCGTGTTCTTGAAATGTGTGTGTGTGTTGTCCGTCTTGGCTTGCTGTATTTTCTGTGTGAAGTCCTGGAATTATGAATACAAATAAAAAAAAAAAGCATGTTAAAAAAGGGAATGCAGCTGAAAGATTGGACAAAGAAAAAAGAAAAAGGGCATGATGGGAAGAGGGCCCTTTCGCTGATGGCAATCAATGGATTTGGTCCTTTTTGTCACTGTTTCTGTTGTAAATGTGCCGGCCGTTAGTGTTTTGATGTTGATATTTTTATAGTTGTTTTAACCAGAACTGTAAAGAAGAAAAAAAAAAAGTGGGTTGAAATGAACGGAGGGGGATACTGCCACAACCCTTTTTTTACTGCCCCTATTCCCCCTCTCACACACTGACCAACACACACACACTGAATGCTGAAATCTTGAGACAAAACCACTTTTTCCACGCCCGTGACTAAAGATGTTAAAACTCACGTCACACGAGCACATGAGATTCTCCCTTTAGAGGACAACACATATCTCTGGGTCAAAGGTTGACCTTCACAGCACTGTTTTTTTTTTTTCTCCCACTGTCGTAGAAGCTTTGTGCGTTTGTGAGTTTGTGCTTCGCTGCTCCAAAGCCACTCGTGCTCGACTTACTGGTGACTTTGTACGTACACTGGGACAGTCGAGTAGATTTAAAAAAATAAAATAAAATAAACATTGTGATCATACTTGAGGCCCGTCCTGCTGTATCCACCGGCCGAGCTTCTGTGTGACATATCTGACATGAACACTGTCGCCCACACACACACATACGTGTTGCACCATGATGATGATGCGTTGTGAAACCATTACTGAAACTACGTGATGTGTTTTTTTTAAATTTTTGTTTTGTTTTTTTGGCTCGATCCGTTTGAGTTGTGGGCCCAGCCGCAGAGATGCTTTTCTTTGTGTATTTCCTCATGGGGGTGTTTGAATGGAGAAGCAAGACGCATGTGATCTTCAAGCAGCTGCGTTGTCAGTTTGCCAAAGTATTTGGACGGTTGGAAAATTGGCTTTTTTTTTTTTTTAATCGATCAATATGAAGCGAGAATCGATCGTCGTTTACAGAATCGAGCCGTAAATGACGACGTTAAAAGAAGGGCTGCACACGTTGGTTACACATGTGCTGTTCCTGCCATCACAATGGACTCATTGACAGATGTTGACTGAAGATCAGGCAGTGAGCCCACTCATTGTCATCAAAGTCATCAAAGGCAGTGGAAAAGACACTTTTCAGCTTTGCACGTTTTTTTTTTTTGTGGAAGACCTAAAAAAAAAATACCCAATTCGAAAACATTGTTTACAAGAAAACTCCACAGGGAACCTTTAACCACCTCAGATTCATCCCAGGGTGGAAACCACTGTTGTGTTGGAGTCTAATTGGGAAATGTAACTACTGCAGAATTCTTTATTTTTGGATTTATATACATTTAAATATGTTATTATATTACATTAATTATAAATTAATTTATATGATATTATTTAATGCAGAGATGACATCTAATCTCATCTAAACGTGTCTTTCTTGGATCACGTGACACAAATTAACCTGAATTTGACCAAACCAAAAGCAGTACCTTGATATTCTGTCACTTAAGTTATCAATCTAAATTTGTGAACCTGAAACAAATCCTTTAAATCAAGTTTTTAACTGTCTACATGAAATCCAAACCACACATTGATAGATGTGTTTAATATTTCAGTGTCAGTCAATAAATTCAGTGGCTTTTAAATGTCAAAATGAATATTCTACAGTAAGTTGTCACAATTATGTGCATTTGCTCATTAAATTGAAATGACATGGCTACAGAGTCAATGAGATCCATTGTGATGTAATCGATTGCTATTTAACTCGACAGGGTATCGACTTCTCAGTCTCACTGATGTAAATAGAAAACGTGACCAAAAATCAGCTCCTTTTGCTTCATATACATTTTTTGTAACTCCACAATTGAAATACTTTGGCAAATGTCTCATATTTATTAGATGGAAGCAAAGATCGTTGAAATAGGCTCATTTAAAAACCACAATCTTAAACATCGACACTATATATGCAGTTCTACAAATGGAGGAAATATGCATGTCTACTTTCTGGTAACTTTTCACTGTTTTCTTGATAAAGAAATGGAAATCTATGTTACTTGCATCCTCAAGGTTATGAAACGGCTCCGTCCGAGATACCGAAATCAAGCGACGTGCTCTCGCAGTGAAACGCATAAATGATTAGACAAAGCCTTAGCTTGTATGTAAGTACGTTTATTGCATTATAGCCTTATACTAAAGGGACTACGTGTGTCTATACTCTGAGTTTCATTTGGATGCTGGATTTTTTTTGCATGATCATACAGTTAATAAACATACATTAAAAAAATATCAGGTGTTTGTTTGGATGGTTGTTCTTCATAGCTTTATTAGGACATGAAAGAGTATTTAATAAATATAGCATTTCAATACTGGTGTCTGTTTCTCTCATTTTGCAGCTTACAGTTATCAAAGTATTTTATCATTTAACTGTTTTTAAAAGGAGCATAAAGACAATATAATTTAGACTGATTTAAAACAGATTTTAAAAACATTAATTTCAACCATTTGGCATAGCTGGATCCAGAACATACATTTGTTGGGTGAGAGGGAAAATTATATTTAAATGTATATTTAAATGACTGTCCATCTTACACTGAGGATTTTCCATCCACATATTTACCATTGTGTATATGTACTATATATACTACTTTACTATTAGTTCTACCTGCAGTACTGACAGTCACCTCTAGGGAGTGCCAAAGACCAAATGTTACAAGGCAAGGAGCATCTCTTCAAACATGCAGCGAGCAGGAGAACTTTTTTTTAAATGTTTAATATCTTCATAATTAAACGTGTCCTCAAACAATCAGGTGCCTGATATATGTATTTAAACATGTTTTGCTTGCTGGTCGTCCAAATATCTCTTTGTGATGAACACTGTTCATTATGGGATAACAGCGCTTCAGTTTCTGCTAAGATGCATTTGAAAGTTAGACAAATCAACTGGTTTCATTTTAAACTAAAGTGGTGTTTGTGCAGAATTTGCAGAACTTTATTGATATGAAAGCTTTGATATTCATGTTCAGAAAATTAGAAACACGTTAACACCACCAACAGCCTCAAAAATGACCATACATTTTAACATCTGACAATATAAACAAAGACCCAACAAGATAGGATTTATTATAGGGCTGTTGAAATGATAGTATATTATTAGGTACACCTGTACATTACCATCTAAAGCAGACAGTGTATGACACAATTTACTATACAATACAATATTTGTTTGTTCTGCATTTTTTAATCCTCCAAAGTAAAATGTATAAGACTTAAAACAACTTTGGAAGAGTGTCTGCATTTCATTTCCACAAGCTCCTCTCCAAAGAGACGTCTCTTTAGTGCAACATGGAACAATGGCGCCTTCTTCCACAATTTCAATTCAAGGATGTTGTGGAGGAGCTCAGCCAAGAAAACACAGGAGCCACGTAGTAGTCTTGATGAATTTTAATTACATCAAATGGATTTATGTAAAAAGTGGAAAAGGAGGAAAACACTGGGTTTCATCATCACCATCATGTTCAACACAGCAACAGGAATCTGCATGTAGGTCACAGGTCACCTATACACCGAGGGCCTTCTCAGGAAAGTAGATGCACGATACTGCGAAACTACAAAGAGGACTAAACTGGGCTTTTATTGTGAAGTTCCTTTTCAGAGCAGGATGGGAAGCGACAAATGAGATGGTTTAGTGAGGTTTCAATGATACAGGATTCAAGCTAAGATGAACTGAGTGTGTGTGTGTGTGTGTGTATATATATATATGTGTGTGTTTGCCATCTATAGGTGACCTGGATCACTCCCATGATTAGTGTCTCTCTCTGATCACACGACCTTCGCTCATGATTGGCAGGCAGCGGGCGCCAATCACACAGCTGCCATGGCTTCGCGTCCAAGTCCATTTGGCGAATCCCCACTGAGCGGCGGCGTGCTCCTCTCTGATTGGACGAAAGGAAGCGGGGGCGATTGGCTGATTGATTGCTCCATGCAGATTGTGATTCCTCGGCCCGGGAAGCCGGTCGAGTCGGAGATGTTCGGCTTCGATGTGCTTCGGACAATGTTTGTGCGCGAGCGCGACCCGAACGCCGCCTTTGCTCGTCCGTGCTGCCCATTCACAAAAAAAGACTTTTTATGATCATGGCGTTGGGCAGGAGAAGGTCCAGGCCGAGTTTAAAGTTGCACACAAGATCCCAACCAAAAAGAAAATGGAGTCATCGGTCTGGTTTAAGATTGGCCTTTTGGCCGATGTGTGAACATTGGCACTTAATCTTAGTCCGTAGAGACGAGTGTCTGTCACACTGGAGGACGCAGCTTTAGTCTTTGTAGGGAACAAAAACTGTCACGGCGACATTTTCTAGTATTTCTTTCGGTTTCCTTGATTCAAGGAAGACAAACAAAACAAAACAGAGAAGGAAGCCACGTCCTGGGGGTTTAGAACAAAAGAAAGAAAAAGGAAACTGGGATATACAATCTTTTCTCACTGTAGACGGTCTCAGCAGATTAACTCTACCAGGCTTCAGACACACAGCTCCAAGGCCACCGTTCTCTCTGAGTCCCGGGCAAGCAAAGAGGAGCGGAAAGAGTAGAAGAAGAAGAGAAACAGACAGATTAGAAAGTAAAGAGGAAGAGTTGAAAGAAACAACAGAGAACACAAAAGGAAGAAGAAAAAAAAAGAGAAAAATGAAGATTTAAAGTCAGGAAGTCGTATCGGCAGACAGTGAAACACCGGAGGGGACGGAGGGAAGCAGCCGGCCTGGATCTTCATGCATCGGGGGAAGGATTTCAGCGTTACACTGAAGCCATGCAGCAGCGACAAGCAGCAAAAGGGGGCCGACTTGTGTTTCACCAGTAGGGAACATGGGAAGCATCGAGGAGGAGGGACACCGTGAGGAATTGGGGACAAACACACAAGGCAAGGGTTCATCCGCTGAGAGCAACATGGCTGAACGCCCCCGTATGCCATGCAGACCGGGGTCCCACCAGGGTCCCCCATCAGGGTCCCATCAGGCTCTGAACAGGCGTTTGGCACCACAGGGACGGTGGAGCGACGGACAGAGGAGGAGGAGTCAGGATTTGAGTTTACAGAAGCAGGGGAAGGAAGTGCACGGCAGGATGGACGACATCTGTTACACCATGTTTAAGGTTCCCATGGAGACAAGACCGAACCCCCACCCCCAAACCCTACTTCCTCCCGCGCTCACTCACCACGCGCTCGCAGCATGGTAGCAGACAGACCAGGGTGGGGGGGGTGGGGGGGGGGCGGGGTTTAGCAGCTTGGCTGCGGCTCCCCGCTCCTGCTTTTTGACTTTCTGCCCTCCACATCTGTAGGACAAAGGCAATGTGTGTGTTACATCTGGAGACAGCGACGTTTAGCTCACACCTGCATGTGGAGAAACACGTTAAAGCAACTTCAAAACCGGCAAGCACAGAGAACGAAAAGCAGAAATAAATACGGCAGGCGGTTCTACTATTGGCACGTGAAGCGGCGCTCGTCTTTGATTATAACTTAATGCTCAAAACAATCTGTACAAGATCTGGTCCGTCGAAAAACACATCATTAAATATTATCCACACTCAATTTGGAGATTATTTTAGGAATGAAGCTTCATTTTGTCACCAGATGTCAGTTAAAAACGCTCCGTCCCATTATTAATATCATATAAAAACAAAATACAGAAAAAAGGTGTCAAATGTACAGAAACGGACCATAACACCACACCAATGCAAAACAAACAAAAAAAAGATAAAACAAGACAACCATTTTGATCACAGCAATCAAAATGAGCGTTTCAGGTTGGACAGAACGAAGCCATGCGATTTAGTGGATGAGTTAAAGAAGCAGTGAAGAAGACACCCAGTCAATCATCATCCTCATGAACAGGAAGTGGAAAAGTGAATCTATTATCTGACACAAAAGAATCTTACTTTGGGTTTGTAATGAAGACATTGCTGCTACTAGATACGTCCCACAATGCTTTGCTCTCCATCAGAGACAACTATTTCTGACGTTTTCTTTTAAGGTATTTGTTTTAATGCATCCTGGTGACAAGTTCCCTGAATCTCTCCGTTATTCTTACTCACTGTTAACTTAACATTCGAGCTATAAACATATACAACGACCCCTAAAATGCAGATAATAGTGTCGTGTTAGCCGGTGAAACAGATCGGATGAGGAAACAATAATATGGCTGTTGGATGAGAGAACATTCGTCAAAGTCCCACCTCAGAGAAAAGAACAAGAAAACAGGAGGTGACAAAAAAAAAAGAAAATACAAAATTAAATAATCCATTCACCAATCGGCAACCCGGCAAACAGAAAAGACCAAAACAAATACACCACACAGAGAGAGTGCTCCAATAAATACATGCAGAGGCGTCATCCATCTTTTGGTAGACCCTCCCCGTCACTCACACACACCCGTACTCGTACCACAGAGACTGGTTGTCCTCTGGGTTCAGGGACTGGTCCGAATTATTCAGGCAACCCGGATCGGAGCCCTCGTTGGGCTCTTTCAGGCCGCCGGGGCTGGATCGCATCTGGCCGTTTGATTGGCTGTGAGCATCCTGGTCTGGGGTGGAAATGTGGTTGGGGACGGGAGGAGGGTGCGTTTTATTTGTAATGGGAGGCCCACTGATGTTGCTGACTAGGGTGGGGTTGAGAGACAGGAAGGGGAGGTTTTTGCCCACCGCCTCGCTAAAGATGGAGTCCATGAACACAGACTCTACAGTGAAGGACGGGCCGAGGAAAGACTCGAGGGTGGAGAGGTCGGGGTCCTCCAAGCTATGGCAAGGTAAGCTGAGGGACTTGGGCAGGGCGGCGGCGGTAAGGGGTCCCTTTAGGTTGGTGCTGATGGGGTGGTACTCACTGGGTGGCGGCTGGGAGCGAACCCCGGCCTTGGCGGAGGCGACGGGAAGGGTGGTGTCGACGGACACCGGCTGCCGGCTGTCCTTTGAGAGCAGGTCGTGGATGCTGGTGCGGCGCGAGGTGCCCTCGGCGGTGGAGATGACGCTGCTGGCGCGCGGCAGCGTGGAGGACGCCAGGTCCAGGCGCCCCGACACCGACGTGGCTTTGCTCTGCGACGACAGGCTGGAGCGGAGAGGGGCGGAGCCTCTCACGCGGGTGCTCTCCGCCTTGCGCAGGGTCGGGCGGCCCGGTTGTCCGCCGGCTCGCGGCGGGCGGTCCGAGCTGACCGGCGCCGCCTTGCCGCTGGAGGAGCGCAGGATGCCTCGGCTCTTCGGCAAAGTGCGCTCCTTCGACACGTGCTCGGAGGAGGTGGAGAGGTGGGGGGAGTCGACGGTGAGGTTCTCCTGACTGCCGGACTGCAGGAGGCGGAGCAAAGGGTCAGCGTCAAGTTCAGCCCCCGGAGGAGATGCACAATATATATTTTTTATAGATTTATGCATTTACCTTTAAAATATAGCCTGCAAATGTTTGGGGGAATATTCTTGTATTTTTATTAATTTCTGCAATTTAGATTGCATTAAAAAATTTTAGTGCAATAACATGCAGCCTTAGTGCCAGTAAAATACCATACAATCCTTTCATGTTATGGCATTTCTTACAATTTGTTAGGATTTGTCAAAAGTCTTTTTAAATGATTAAACTTTATTTATTTTTTTACTAAAATTGCCAAACATTTTTCTGGTTCCCAGATCTCCAAATTGATAATTTGCTGCGCTTCTGTTATATGAGGTAGTAAAACAAATATCTTTGACTGAAAACAAGAAAGTTGAAGATGGTCTCTAAAATTAAATTGTGAATACTTACTTTTTTCTTTCTTTTTTTTGAAGATCAGGTTTTACAGATAAAACTATCAAGAAAATACTCAGCAGATGAATTGTTAATGAAAATAACCTCATATTCTAGCTCTAAACTGATCCCTCACATTGAATGACTCCAGCATGGTCAGAACTGGGACTTGACTTTGATCTGCTTCATCAGGATGTTTTTAAACATTATAACCAGGTTGGAGGCCTCACCTCCGCAGGATCGATGCCCTCATCCAGGAACTGCTGCAGGGAGAGCACCTCCTTGGCCGGGGATCCCGTCTTGGCGACCTGGGTCTGGCCGGCTCCGCCTGCGGCCGCGGACGGGTCGAGCGAGCGGCGCAGCAGCATGGGGCTCTGGTGGGAGGAGCGCGAGGAGCTGGGCTGCTGGACCGGGCTGCTGCCGCTGCTGGACCACACCTCCTGGTCCAGGCTCAGGCTGAACTCGCCGCTGCTCTCGCTGTGAGGCCGGCTGAGGCTGCCGTTCAACGCGCCTGTGGGCCGGACGGTCGGGGATCAGAACACAGGGAAAAGCAATCGATGATCTTTAGAGACCTTTTTCATTCACCACTGGGAACTGCATCAGTAGCACTCTTCCCCTAGTTTCACAATATATAGTAGAATGGATAACACTCATATACTGCTTTGTTATTCGCTTTTGCCGGGCGAGGGCTCTTATTAAACCTTTAAAACTGATTTCCTTAATAGTTTCGGACATTTCTCTTTTATAACACATCACTGATGAGTTGAAAATGAGAGAAAAGAGGAAGATTTTATGTTGAAGTTTCAATAAGTTGTCAGTTGTAAGTGCATCAAAACCTGCATGTAATATTAAATATATCCATGGTACAGTAACGGTGCACCTGCCACCCATTTGGATTTGTCTAAATGTAGAATCCAGGCTCTGGGTCATCCTGATATATTGATTTGAATAAAATAATTATTATTTTCCTGCAGTTTCAGAGAGAAAAAAGTAACCCTTAACTTTTCCAATCAGGATAAACCGACTCCACGGGAAGACACATTGAAGTAGGTTTGAGTAAAGGCATGAAAGAAAAAGATAGAGGGAGCAAAGGAGGAGGGCGAGAACGGTTAGTCGAGGGGAGGAAGGAGAGGAGTAGAGGGAGGGAGGAGCATACCTTTGCCCTCCAGAGGAGAAGTGAGGTGGGAGTTATTGTTACTATTGCTACTGGTGGTCCTGTTTCTATGAAGACTGGTGGGTCTGCAGGCTGGGTGAGGGAACACACACACACACACACACACACACACAGACACACACACACACACACAGTTAGAATATATACACATACATAAAGCCACAAAGACATGCACTAACAAAGAGTAACACGTAGGTGAGCTCCTGCTGGGGCGGCAGATGGCACATGCCGGGCTGAGGGACAGGAAGTGGCTCGGTGCCAGGCGGCTGCACCAATATGTCCAGTCGGTGAACAAAGAAAACACTGACGGAGGAGACAGGGACGCCTGGATCCAAGGACCGGCCCACCTCAGTGGGAAAAAATATAATACTGAATAACAGCGGGTGTAAGATTGGTGGTAAAAAAGATTAAATGGGCGGCTTTGTGTGAAACTGAGGAATTGAGGAGGAAGGAAAGAAAGGAAAGAAAAGAAGTGGTGACACTGTGACCTTGCTCTTCGCTGTGTTTGTGGGGACAGTTTCAGCTGGAAACCAAGCACCGTGAAATCATGTCAAGCTGGTTTTCAGGACACGGGGTGACAGCGAATTAGCATTTTAAAATGAACGATGGCGTTACTGATCCCCGTGGAGGTTTGATCGTGTCTGGGAAACCAGCCCGTCGTGGACACAGTGCCGAGGAGTGGTCACTTACAACAGATGCCACAGGGAACTCTGCACATAACGCTCAGCTCTACAGGAGAATACACCTGCAGGCCTGATAAACACACACACATATACACACACACCTGGTCGTGGCACATGACATGTACATCACTGTGCTCATCAAATGCCCACGATGCAAAAGCTTAATATCTATTTATGGTTGAAAACGAAAGATAGCAAACAGTAAAGTTGCAACAAAAAAAAAAAAAAAAAAAATCTAACCCTACCATTAATGACTTTAAACATTAAATCATCTCTAGAAGATTACCTAATGGCCGGTGTGTGAGGGAGAGTTACCTCTATCCATTAGAGACGTACATGGAGCAGCATCTTCATATACAGTCTATGAGACCTACTGGGAAACTCACAATAATGAAGTGCATTCTGGGAATGCATCAGCTAAGTAGAGTCCAGTTTGGGCACTAATGCAGAGGGCATCCTAATAACACTACTTGAGGAGCAGGGGAAGTCAGACAGTACTCTGTAGTTTCACAAGAGAGAACTACGGTGGCCTTTAAGTAACAAAAAGAAGAAGAAAAAAGGCTCTCACTTAGAGCCAGTATTTGGTTTGTCCTTTCTAGGCTACTGTAGGAACATGGCGGTGCAACACAGCACACATTGCATTTCTACTAATAGATCCATCACATGCTACATAATGTGCATTTAAGTCCGGTATTAGCAGAATAAAAGGTATAACTGCATTTTGATTTTAAGACTTGGCTCCAAAGCTACGACTGTGTGTTAGTAGTTTGGTGTCTGTTTAGGAACTGGGTCATCTTCATTAGAGCGCCACAGAACTGATGAATAGTTGCTTGGTCGCAGATTAACTGCCCTGGATAACGTCCTAAAGCCTGAATTACAGTCAATCCTACTTTCAATGGAGGCTGATCTCTCTCTCTCCACTAAAACTGCTTTTCCAGCTGTAGATCAAGCTTAATCGAGGTGCAGGCCAAAGATTAGATGATTTTTTTTAGGGCTCTTTACTCAGTCCATGCATTTACATCCTTTTTCTGGACCAATCTCAAGTCTTACCTTGACTCTTGGGGTCATCTAAGCCGGCAACATCCTCACAGGAGGCATTATCTGTTGGGACAAAGGGGAGCTGCTCATTTCCACCACACTCTCAACGTGCACACGTCTTCCTCGCCTCACACATGAAACCAGCATCCTGACCTTTGACCTGAAGCCGGTGCTTGGCCCTGCTGTGGCCGGCGGTGGGCAGGGTGAGGGCGGCGCAGTCGATGGCGTTGGTGGAGAAGGCGAGCTCCTTCATGCGCTGCCTGCCGCGCCTGCCGCCCGCGGCCATGCCGCCATCGCCGCCGTCGCCGCCATCTCCATCTCCGGCGCCGTCGAGGTTATCAATGCTGCTCGCCCACTGAGCCGTGGGGCCGCCCGCCACCGCCATGGTCTGCAGCAGGTCATTCATGGCTGAATGGACGAACGGAGGGAGATTAGGACGTGACCCGGGACGTTAGCCGCCCACCTCGGTTCATGCTCGTCTCTTAACGTTAACTGAATGTGATATGACATCTGCATCCCTTTAACCTGAGCCTTCTAACATCCCCAACTGATTAGAGGAAACTATTGCATCAGAAGCCCTCATCTGGATCACTGGTATCCTCACACAGGCTACTAGAGTCTAAAAGTATATGTAGAAAAATCATAAATTATTAGAAGGTCTATTAAATATTCAGGGGAAAATGTATTTTGTAGAATACAAGAAAATCAAATCCAGCCTTTTTTTGGAAATCAGGGCATATGCAGGCATACAGAATAAAAAAAGAAATTCAAAAATATCACCCAAAGTGCATAAATATGGCAGCTGCATAGTCATCCTTTAGATATTTTATTTTGAAAAGGTGACACATCATCTGAGGAGGCCACTGTCTTTATGCACTTTGTTTACGTATGCGGCGGCGGAGACGCATGGAGGCATGCACGCTGCTCTGAGCAGCAGTCAGAACAAGTCCATGTCAGCAGAATAGGATCTGAAATGCAGCACGCCGACAGACGGAGAGAGAGAGGGAGAGAGAGAGAGAGAGAGAGAGAGAGAGAGAGAGAGAGATAAAGAGAGAGAATAGAGGCTCCATTTCAGGTCCTCCATGGTGAGTGCGAGTTGAGGCGGTTGCTGTCATGCTGTAATCAAAGATGGAGGCAAACACACCACAGGCGCATGAAAGGCAAGCCCGCAGTCTCTCACCTAACCACACACACACACACACACACACACACACACACACACACACGAAACTAAATGAAACCACAGAGCACATGACAAAGCTGCCCGATCGGTTGCCTGTTGCATAATGATCAATGATTCCCACAGTGACCAAAACTGAAAGATGAGGCTTCGGTAGATGACTCAGGACCGAGAGAGATGAAACTGCATCAGACAACAAGGGGCACGTCTACAGGAAGATGAAACAAGTTTTTACACTATTTCTATTTCTTTCTACCCCAATACATTCTATTTATTATGTTTGCATCTTTGCCTAAATACAAAGTAAAGTGTGTTGTTCACTAATCTGCTACTAGTGAGAACAAAGTGACTGGTGGAAGCAGACCCTCCACAGGAGGGAGTGGAGGTGGCAGACGCAGGGCGGAGGAGGTGATGGAGAGGTGGGTGTTACTGGACAATCAGAAGGACAGGTCACTGAGGTCAACGGATGCAGCAGCATGGGGGTACGGTGGCCGTGTATCGCATTTTAAACTTTAATCTTTAATAAACCGATATCAAGATATCAGATATCGTCACCGCAGTGAGGCGCTAAAACGGCGTCTTAAATATGAAGAGGAATGTTGACGACCGCCGGCCTGAGCAGCTTTACGAGCTGCGACTGAAACCCGAGGCGGCCCCCGTGTCGCCCCATCGCGCTGCAGCCGCCATGAAAATCAGTGACCGTTCCTTCTTTTGGGGGCGGGGGCGGAGGAGGAGGAGGAGGAGGAGGAGGAGGAGGAGGAGGAGGGCGGCTAGCGTGGCGGCTAACGGGGAGGTCTTACACATGGAGCGCCGGTAGATGGCCTTGGCCTTGTCTTTGTCCTTGGATCTGTTCCTCATGAAAGGCAACCTTTTTAAAGCTGTCGAGGGCGCAGCCAGAGACAGACAGACAGCCGGGAGAGAGAGAGAGAGAGAGAGAGAGAGAGAGAGAGAGAGAGAGAGAGCGATAGAACGAGCCCGGGTGAGAGGTGGAGGAAAGAAAACAAAAGAAAAAAAAGGAGGGCAGAACAGAGGGATGTGGTTAATGCTTTCACAGAGAGAGGCAGGGGAGAGATGCAGAGAGAGAGTCGAGTCCCTGGACACTCAACTGGACAACAGACAATGCAATAGACACAACACTACAATACTACTACTTAGTATTTCATGGAAATACTGTTTATGTAATATATCAGCAATGCTAGATACATTTAATGGACTTCTAGAAAAACAAAAACAAATGGAGGTTCTTTTTTTTTTTTACTCGCATTATCAAAGTCAAAGTTGACTTTGAATTTGATAATGCGAGTAAAAAAAAAAAAAAAAAAACTTCATTTGTTTTTGTTTTTTATTAATTCATTATAATTTCTAATATGTATAAGATCATAAGATTTTTTTTTTTGGATGGACTGAAATGCCTCCCACACGAATCCTGAACAAAACTTTTACGGGCAGACTTCTGTTCAACGACACGTTATGCAAACAAACACACAAACATTGTGTGCACATTATTCAAATACACAAACGCACTTGAGCACATTTTATCTGCACACGACAACACACACACACACACACACACACACACACACACACAAGCACTCTCATGTCAATGGTCATGAGCACTCTGCTTTACGTACTGTACACAACAACACAACAACACAACCGTCAACACGTTACCGCCTACACAACACACAGGATGAAGAATATTAAATGGTGCAATCAGGAGAATGAAGAGGTCAGAGGGCAGCATCAGGGAGGACTGCAGGCTTTATTTACTTAGTTTAATATGTATTATTATTTTATATTTGACTGTGTAATGTCGATGGTACTTACGTGTTACTACATGGTTATAAATATACAACATGTACTGAAATGTGTGCGTTTGAATTGACTCACTTATTACTGGCTTTTTTTTAATACTTTTATACTATATTTTTTATTTTACTAAACATATATTTTCACTTCACAGCTTTAAAAGGTTAAGCTTGTAGCAAAGGCACCCATTGGACTATTCGATGATGTAAACCTACGAGCCCATGTGTCTTCTTTATTGCACAACTTCTACCAAATGCAGACAACCAGGACTTTGACTTGCATTGGCTGAAAGTCAACCACAATGCATTGCACCTTTTAATAGCGTATATGCTACGTTAGAGGGCATGTCTTGGTTATTCACAGGTGAACTGCACAGGTCAGCAGGTTGACATTCTGCGACTGTGAGCTAATGAGTCTTTTCCCATATTTGAACCACATGAGATGTGCTTGATTACCCACAATGCAAATCAACTGCAGGCAGATTGAGGATTCGGTTTTGTGGTTCGAAGCTGCTAATGTAGCCTCGAGCACTGACACAGAGCTGGCTAAAGAGGTCACTGCTTTCTAACTCACATTTTCCTTAATTTTCTAACTTTTAGTCATCTGCTCCAACCAATGCTGACTAGTGAAAAAAGTTGCGGCCTTTTCACATATGCAGTTGTGCTCCCCAAGACCTGTAAGCAGACCTTGATGTGGAGTTCCCTTTTAAAATGCACCGTCACTAAACAAGATACACTATTCTTAGCACTAAAGTGTTGACGTAATTACACAGGGTGAAGGAAATCAAGCGCACCCACTGTCCACACACAGGAAAAGCATCCCCTTCCCGAACCAGCTCAGAGATGGAGAGTCAACCTCGACCGTAACCTCTAGGACAGCCGAGTGAAACAGACAATGGACTCACGCAAACATGCCCCGAGAGACGCAACAGCTGGGTCACAAGCCCCGCCCACCCCGCCCATCCGCACCATACCATTGGTGGAGCCCTGCACCTGGGCATGGGGCTGCTGCCCTCTCCTCCCTTTGCAGAGAGAGAGAGGAAGATACAGAAGCAAAAGGAGCAGTTAGGGGAGGAAAGACCCACTCAACCAGTACACAACCGTGCAAACCAACACACACACCAAGTTTATTTGTGCGTTTTGTGATGCATTATGTGCATTATGAAATTTACTATTTTGCTCCCAGCTTTCTTAGCATGTGTATTTGTGTGTATTGTGTGAGTACTTGATACGATGTACTTTAACAGTGCATTGTTTGGTAGGGGAAGTGTGTGTTTCTACAGGTCTCCATCTTATGCAATGTGTGTGTGTGTGTGTGTGTGTGTGTGTGTGTGTGTGTGTGTGTGTGTGTGTGTGTGTGTGTGTGTGTGTGTGTTTCTTTGCACTCACTGCTGCTCCTCTTCTGCGTCAGTGTGTCGTCCAGCGAGTTGGATCCGGAGCCAATGGACGAGCTGTCCTGGCTGTCCTGGGGAAACATCAGGAAACCGTCGCCGGACTCCGAACGAGAGGGCGTCAGCGTGAGCGAGCGCATCCTCTCCCGGCTCTTCGGCTTGATCAACTTCCTCATCTTCAAAGTGATCCAGTTGCCACGCCTATATAAAAAAAAAAAAAAAAAAAAAAAAAAAAGGAGAGACGAGGCAGTGAGCGAGAGGAGGAAAGGAACTGGAATATAAAAGTCAATGTAGAATAAAAAATAAAAAAAGAATATGAAGGATGGATTTTGAATGTGCTCCATGTGTGTACTCAGCCTCTAAATCTTCAGAGGAATGTGTGCAGCGTACAGCTGTTAAAAGCTCTGCAGAGCATGAATATTTGATGCCGCTCCGCCGGAGGCTGCAGTGTGAGTGTTTTTCTGCCGTTCCCCCGCCTCAAAGATAAGAGGCAACAAACTAACAGAGTTTTCAAGATCAGAGTCCGCTATGATACACAGACTTGTTTCAGTCACTCAAATGCAGCTGCGAGCCATTTTTACACCAGTGATGATCATGTCAGTGACACAAAATAGCCCGTTTTTCTCTTCTTGTTACTCAAATGTTACTCATGCAACTAGATGAAGCTTATTTCTTTTTTTTTTACCTGCGTGGAGGCGAGGGGTCGTAGAACTTGTACTGGTCCATGATCTTCTCCTCCAGCTTCTCCTTCTGTCTCCTCAGCTCATTCAGCTTGTCTCTGATTGGTGGAGAATCGAGAGATGACCCACCAAGACAGACGAGAGCGAAAATGCATGCAATCAAAATATAAATGCAAACAATTAGTTTTGCATATCGGCCGGGGACATGATTGCGGTCCGATTTTAAAAGGGAAACTCATCGAGGGTTTACATGTATTGCCGCTGCTCCACGTGGTACAGGTCCTTGCTCTCCATGGTCTGCTCCAACAGAGTGCGATTCTGGAGCATCAGAGTCTGGATCTGGTCCAACAGGTGGCGATTCTCCTCCTCCAGGTTTCCTTTCAGCTGGCTTAACAACTAACACACACATTTGATAGATATATACATTAAAGAGACGCTAAGACACCCGGCTTAACAACAAATCTGATTCATCAAAAAGGAGGAAAGCATCCACGACACAGCTGGCTTAAGAAGTCGTCTCTACAAACACGACACATTAAAAAGGAGGTAAACCCGCCAAAAGACAGCTGGCTTTCAAAGCAGTGCGCACACACACACACACACACACACACACACACACACAAACTACAGAGATGAGAAGATGCACATCTATCTCCTCACCTCGCACTGATTGGTGAGCTTGGTGGAGGTGATGTCCAGCTGCTGGAACTGCTCCCTAAGTTTGGAGAACTCGGCCTCCAGCTTGGTCTGCTCCAGCTTGGCGCTGTTCAGCTGGCTCTTCACGTTCTTGTGGTCCAGCTGCAGATTCTCGTTGTCCCTCATCAGTTGACGATGGGTATTATTAAGCCTGAGGAGAGAGCGGAGGGACTTCTAACTATGGAGCCATGCATGTAAAAGAGGCTTTTCTAATATCATAAGAAATATCAAGAGCTTAAAAGTACGAGTCATCACGTTAAAATGCTGCAATATGTTTTATTTGAGGTAAAACTTTTTGTTTCCAGGTTGCTCTGACCTGTCATTGTCCTCTTTGAGCAGTTTGTACTTGTCGGCCGTGGCTTGGTGCGTTTGATTCTCCAGCACCATTTTTTCCTGCTGCTCCTTCAGATGTTTCTCCAGATCCTCCAGTTCTCCCTTCCTCTGCAGAAGCTGCTTGTACCTGCAAGCATAAATTCACACGTATTAAAAATGCTAAAATCAGTTACATAAAGAAAAATATTTAGCACATGTATTGTTATTGTTATAGGGGATATACAGTTCCCCCTAGTTGCTCATAAGTTCGAAAGAAGGTCAAAGTAGTGTATAAAGGTCTGATCAAGCTCCTCCCCCTGCTCCTAAACCCCGCCTCGCCTGTCCTCCAGGTCCCGGTGCTGCTGCTCCAGGCTCTTGTGGGAGCCCTTCAGACCCCCGTGCTTCCCGATCAGGGCCTCGAACTCGGCCGCCTGCCTCTCGTGGAGCGCCGCCAGCTTCTCGTGATCGCGGAGCAGCAGCTCGTAGGTGGACCTCAGCTCCTCCTTGTCCTTCAGCGCTCCCTCGCGCTCGCCCTCCACGCTGCTCTGCTGGCTCTGCAGCTGGGCGTTCTGGGCCATGAGGGCTGCGCTCTTCGAGCTCAGGGTGGAGTTCTCCACCTGAAAAAAGACGGAGAGGTCAGATTAAGATGAGGAGGCGCAGAGAGGGGGGGATGTGGAAGGGGAGGACATGTGAAAACACTGAACGAGTACAGGAATTATATGGGTGGGGGAAAGAAATCACAAATTGGCTAATGTTTAAAATACAGATTCTCATCAATATCCTATCGGTCTATATTCTAAATATATTTGTATTGTCATATGTGACGTGTACTGGGCTCTTAAAATGAAACATCAGAGGACACACATGTGATGCTGTTTCTGTGTTGGTCTACAGGGGGCACTGTGCCTCCGCTCAGCTTTGTAATCTCCATCTACACAAAACATCAGCAGGAAACTGTTTCTTTTCATGTTTCCTTTGTGGTCGCGGGGGTTTCCTGGTCTCGAGTCCCTCTTCAATCATGACTAGTGTGTGTATTCACACTGACACACACACACACACAGACAGACACACACTCTGTCCAGGTGCTGACACACTTGCTGTACCTTTAAACAGCTTTTCACCGTCAGTACACACACCTGCTCTCACATACACACAACAACACACACATCAAGAGACACACACACCCACAGAGACAGCTAGACGCTCCTGTATGGTCAGTGTAAATCTGTCGCCATAAGCAGGTTTGAATTGATGCCAAACAGGGAGCACAAGTCTAAATCCATAGCAGGGAGATAAGCAGCTGATGAAAGAAGGCTGAATAGTGTGTCTGTTGTGTTATGACATCTGATTCTTCTTGCAACAATCATGACCCCTTGAATAATCATATATGTATTATACATTTCAGGTATTTATCATAATATCATATGTGAATGGGGTGGAGTCAGGAAGGGCAACCAGCGTAGAAACCATGCCAAATCAAATGAAATCACATTTCTATACTGGATCAGTCGACGCCCACCAACTAAATGATCCGTAGTGGAGAAGAACAAATCATGTGCACCGATATAAGTCTATAGTGCATGTATCTTTATGACCTTAAACGGTATATTTTTGGGAAGTTCTTCCTTATCGAGTCTTGTATGCAGTAAATGTTAAAAGCCGTTTTTTCCCCCCAAAGGTCACATCATCAACTTTAAACCTGAACTTTGAAGCCAACCTAGACAATAACTTCTTTAAGTGATATAAATAAAATAAATATAAATGCTTCAATACTTCAGGACTTCGAGTTGACATTATTACATGCACTTTAAAACGGTTATCCTTTATAGTGAAATAATTAAAGCTTCTGTGTGATATTGATGTCAAATCTTCACGTCCGTTACCCTTTGAGTAAAGATGGTAATCCATAGTGTCCTGTGAGTGCAAAAAATACTAACTTGTTGCAGTCTTTACACGTTTGTGTATTTTATATTTCGATACCAGTCTATATTAATCACGCGTGTGACTTATTTGCTGGCGTCCGATTACCTGCAGCTTGGCGTTCTGCGTCTGCAGCGTGGTGTTGTTCTCCTGTAGAGAAGCCGTCTGTCTCTGCACGGCCACGATCTGAGCCTGCAGGTTGCAGCTTTGCGTCTCCAGTTGTTTGAGCTGGCTCCGCAGGGCCGCCTTCTCCGCCTGCAGCGTGGCATTCTGGGGAAAAAAAGGGCACGCATAACATAAAGATATTGAATAAACGGGACAAAGGAAAATGCACAATCCAAATGTGTGCCAACTTACATTCCTCTCCACCTCAATGAGTCTGTCTTTGACTTTCAGCAGTTCTCTGGTGGCTTCATGGCTCTCCTTCTCCCATTTGCTGACACCCTGAGGGTCCTCCCCTCCTCTAGGGGGCGAGCTCTGCACCATCCTCTCCTCCTCCTCCTCCCGTTGCCGCAGCGCCTCGTAGTTCTTCTTCACCTGGACGGAGACACTAGAGTCAACACGTGACTCTCGGTAGTTTAACTTCAGTACAATAAAATCATGTGAAACCCAGACAGCTGGAGAACAACATACTGCTCCGGGGATAAAGCAGACATTAGTAGAACATGGCCTGAGTAATCAAGTACAGCAGCAGTAAAGACCCATTATAGTTTCACAGGCTTCTTCTTTTCCACTCAGACCTTTAGCTTTGGATTTGATTCGAGTTCAGCAAGTTCAAAACACAGGCGGCAGCCTAAAGGAAAGCAGACGTCCTCCACTCCACTCCATCCCTCTCTCAGACTCCTGCCGCCTCATGAATAGATAAACCGGCGATAGAAGTGGAAGAGTGGATGAATAAATAATGTATCGGCCTTGAGAAGCCCTCAGTGTTTTCAGGGTTTTGGACTGCAGAGGAAATATTTTGGCGTTTTGGCTTCGGGGGGGAAGGAATGTGATTTTATACTGAATCCTCTGTATTGTGGTTGTGTGTGTGTGGTTGTGTGTGTGTGTGTGTGTGTGTGTGTGTGTGTGTGTGTGTGTGTGTGTGTGTGTGTGTGTGTGTGTGTGTGTGTGTGTGTGTGTGTGTGTGTGTGTGTGTGACTGACCGTCTTGAGCTCCTGGCGCAGCTGCTGGTTGAGGTTGGAGGACTCCTGCAGTCTGGCCTCCAGGGCGGCGATCTTCTCCTCTTTGATCTCCAGAGACGATTTCAGAGTCGACTCCAGTTTGGTTTCCAGGAGCCGAAACCTGAAAAAGAAATACTCAGGTCAGCTCCGTGCGTGTGTTTTGGAGTCTTCAGTCTATTTGCAATCATAAACACAGATAACGTTATCGCCATTGCCACAGAGCAGCGAGGCCAACAGACTTCTCGTCTCAGAAAACTCCCACAGGACCTAGAATGATTAAAACTTAAAATGGGCCACATTGCCGACTTATTTGGACTGTACCGATCACCTTTAATAATTCTTATCCCAGGAGGCTTGACTGAGGTCCTATTTTAGTTCTGCACTAAAGCGAGAGCTCGTGCGTCCCGGTGAAACGATACCTGTCGTGAGAGCTCTCGTCCTGCAGCAGCCTCTCTTTGTTCAGTCCAATCTTCTCCAGCTCATGGGTCAGCTTGTCCAGGTCGTTATTCATCTGCTGAGTCCGCAGCTTCTCACTCACAAGCTCCTGAACACACACAATTGTTCAATAATTAGTCATAAAAATGCACGATTTTAACGGAGGAGTTGACACTACTAATGCTTCAGTGTCAAACCATTCCCATCAATAATTCAATTCAGTTTATTTTGTATATCCCAAAATCACAAATACAAAATTTGCCTCTGAAACCTCCCCAAAAAAAAAATAGTGAAAACCCTTTAACAGGAAAAAATAATAATAAAAAAACATGGATAATCATCCACGTTGTGTGTTATCCCCTTCAGTATTGATGAAAAAAGAAAAGACAATTTATAGTATATAGTTTGACAGTTCCTGCACCAACACAGGATTATGATACATCTGGAAGCATACATAATAATAATAATAATAATAATAATAATAATAATAATAATAATAATAATAATAATAATAATAATAATAATGTGCAGACTCCTCACCTCTCGGAGTGTGTTGAGCGTCTTCTTATCAATGGTGCCCAGTTTGACCAGCTCCCTGTTCTCCCTCTCCAGGTCCTTGACTCTGGTGCAGGAGTCCCTGAAGAAGATCATCTCCTTGCCCATGGTCCGGTTCTCCTTCTCCAAGCTGGAGATCCGCTGGTTGTCGTCGTCCAGCTTGGAGTCGCGGATCTCGGCCTGCTGCCTCAGCCGCTTGTTCTCCTTCTCCAGGAGCTTCTTGTCCTTCTCCAGCTGGGAGCTCTCCTGCTCCAGGATCTTGTTCTGAGGGATAACAGGACGCAGGATAACGCGTCACTTGACGGACTTCACCCGTCGTCTAAATGCACGTTTGGCGAAACGTGGACACAGATTAATTTAAAAAGGGCCGAAAATCAATTTTGACGAATAATCTGGGATAATCCGACTGGGCAACGTTTCATCAGAAGGAACTAAATGAGTGCCAAATAACATCATTTATTTCAACATGTATATTCTTTACTGCTGCGTCACAGATACTCCCCGCCATCGGCCTCAACTACAATCTGATTGACCTCATTCTGTCAAATAAAAATAAATCACTGAGGCCATTCCAGTAAAACACGCACAGCTGTTCAAATTGATGTTGCACCCCAAAAATCGGTATAATATTTTAACACTGACTCAAATTTCCCACGTGTCAGCATTTATTGTGACCCAAAGACATTCTGCCCCACCTCCTGCTCCAGCTGCTCCAGCCGTTTACTGGAGATCTTCAGCTCCTCCAGGTTGCGCTGCAGGGTTTGATTCTCCGTCTCCACCTCTTGCAGCTCCTCCTCCAACTGCTGGATCTTTTTGGTGCTGTTCTCCAAAGCCTTCTGCAGCCGCTGGTTCTCCGTATCTAGGCCCTGGTAACTCATCTGGGAGAGGAAAAGCCAGATTAGGATATTAAAAGCGTCCGTGAACTAGTTGCGCAGCTCCCTGATGCCATCGCATGCAAATCCCCTGCAACTCACCTGTAAAAAAATATGAAATAATGATGTTCAGACACAAGATGTCTCTGTTAAGGACCATTTAACTCATGCACAAGCACCACTGGTGTTGATTAAACCCTTTAACCAGCATACATCTGCTTTTATATATCTCATGGTTGCATGTCAGCTGTGATGAGCAGCCGCCGCTGCAGTTTTACCTCCAACCGCTCCGTCTTCTTGGACGAGGCTTTGAGCAGCTCCAGGCTGCGCTTCAAGTGGCTCCGCTCGCTCTCCAGCTCTCGGTTCTCGGCCTCCAGCTGGGCGGCCTTAGCGCCCGCCGACCGGAGGCTCTCGGCCGAGCGGCGAACCTCCAGGTTTTCGTGCTCCAGCTGGGAGTTCTCCTTTTCCAAAGCCTCCAGCTGGAAGGCCATGTTCTTCAGGTTGTCCAGCTTCTTCTTCAGACGGCGGCCCTCGGCCTCCAGCTCCATGTTCTCCTTCTCCAACGAGGACACCTACACACACACACACACACACGTGGTGATTAAAGACGAGGAGTAATTTTTACTGAGCTTCAAATTATTGGCACAGCTTCAAAATGTATGATAAAATAATGCTTTAATGTTTAATTTAAAGGCGTTACATATTTTGCAGCAATATCCAGTTCCAAATTTAACTACGTATGAAGTATAAGAGTAACACATATAGTGAAGGACAGAGAGACAAAAGATAAATGGGAATCCAATTTTTAAGATATTTCTTTCTCTGATTAATCATATCATGGATAAAACCAACGTGAATGCATAAGGTCCTAAAGATGGATAGAAACGATCTTTCTCTTCGATTGAGATTCTTGCCAATTTGTTAGGAAGCAACACAACTCTTAATAGTGGTTAACTTGGATGCACGAGCCAATTATATTAGTATTGAAGTTGAACCATGTGGGGAAACTTGCATTGACTAGTAGGTAGAAACTAAAAGCAGCGGACCTTTTCACAGGTGATTCCCAAACTGGCCACTTTCTTCTGCAGGCTCTCGTTGTCCTTTTCCAGCTTCTGCATCAGGACCTCCAGCTCTTCAGCTCGCTCACCCTTCTCCTTCACCACCTCCAGCTCCTTCCCTGCATTAACAAAAATGAAAAGAAGGAACAACCAGAATGTTAATCATGTGAATTCAAAATGAAAAAAGAAATTGATGCACAGAAAAGGAAACAAAGAGTTCAGAAGTCACTCACGGAGCTGTTTCCTCTCAAACTCGATCTTGTTGAGTTTGGCGGTGGTCTCGCAGATGGAGTCGTGGAGGACCCGGTTCTCTTTCTCCACGTCCTTGACCCGGGCCTCAGCACCGACCTGGCAGCGCTGCCGCAGAGACGCCACCGTCTGGCTCAGGTGCTTGTTCTCCTGCTCCAGACCCTTCAGCTGGAAACAACCGGGATCAGGGATGTAATGGCCGAGTTTAAAGGGAGTGAAAAATACTTCAAGTTCACAAGTTTCAGAACTTCTTCTGTGGCTTCGTGTGAAGTTGCATGAGAGATTTAAGAAGTGTCAGCTTCAAATGTTCCTGTAAATGTAGTTTAATTAGATGAAATAATACACTAAAGAAATATGAAGGATCAGTATTCTACAAATTATATTTTGGGTTTTACAAATCAGAAGGTTAAACTAATTAAAGGCGACTGCATCCGTAGAAATCTGTGGAGTCAATAAAACACATAGTGGTGTAGCTCCATTTAATAGTTCTTTAAGCCAAATGCTAATCAATGGCACAAAGATTGCTCTCTAAAGAACTCTGTGTAGCTTCGGCACTTTCTTGGGGCTTTTCGAGAATCAATGATGGTTTTGTGGAGCGAGCAGCCTCAAAGCTGCGTTTGTCTGGATGTGATGAGCAGAAGGCTTTTATAATACACAGGCCGCAACGTGAACATTATTCCAGAGCACATGAGCGTTGATGTGATCGTCGTCTCTATCGGAGAAGTTGGTCTCTATAACGATTCTCAATTATTTCAGGATCCACTCAACTCACTCTTTCTGCAGCCCAGTTCTCCGTCATTCATCATTATGGTTATTGCTGAATTATTCCACATTCAATTAGACCCAATGATTCATTTTCTATTATTGAATGTGATGTGTGCATCCTGTAATGATTGTGGAGTGTGAGAGAAACAGCTGTGGCAGTGCTAAAGTATTTTTCCTTTCACAGTCGGATATCAATGTTCATATTCGATGCAAAATTTATTTTGTAGAAAGAAAAAAATATATATAATTTTTTTGTAAAGTTGCAAATCAATTCAGAATTGTAGATTTTCTTCCCCACACACATGACAAAAATCAAAAATAAGTGACGATTATTTAAAATGATGACCATCTAGTCTTGGGATAAACTTCACAAATTCTCTCTTAACAAGGTTTAATTCATACGTGATTGTGTGTGTGTGTGTGTGTGTGTGTGTACCTGTCTCTCTGAGTTTTCTCTGAGTGTTTCCAGAGTCTTCTCCAGTAAAGCCTTCTCCTTCATCAGGTCAGTACTGAGGGACTCGGCGCTGCAGAGCGACTCTCTGTCTGCCGCCAGTTCGATCCCCAACTGCTCCAACTGTAAACAATGTTGAAGTCACATTTTAAGAAGACGCACTTAAAACGTAGTATTTAATAATATCTGATTGTGTGTGTCACAAAAAAGCCGATGCAATTATTAGTCTACGTTACGAATATATAATACATCTGTCACGGCTCTGCAGAGAAATGCACACAAGTTAATGGACACACACACACACACACACACACACACACACACAGAGAGATATCCATTGAATGAGAGTTTCTGTTGTTCCCGTCTACCAGGAGCTGCATTCACATTTTAATGTGTTTTGGTTCTAACCCTCCAAGTCACTTGGAAATAAATTTCCCCACTCTGGATTTTCCCCTTTGTGAGAGAGAAACACAATTTCATGCTTTTTATTCAGCGGGCACAGAGAGAAGCTTATGTTTCTGAAAATAGCGGCGACACCGCTCTTAGCAAGGGGCGTTCGGGTGTCAAAGACGGGAAAGAAGAGGCGATGCAGGGCTGTCTGGATTTACAGCTTTGCTTTCATTCTCCTATCCACCCCTCTCTACGCTCTCCACTTCTTTCTCTTTCTCTTCTTCTGTGAAAAGGCCGAAAGCCAAGTGTTTGGGTGATAAATTACGGATGGGTGCTGGTCCAATATGCTAATGTTGGTGGCTCAAATTAAACTGCAATTACAACTAATGCCGTGAAATGTAAAACCTCAAAAATTTGAATAAAATAAACAATACTGAGACAGTATCAGATATGTTAGTATGTCAATGATGTCATACATTTCTATAGAAAAAAAAATGAAAAACAGGAAATTATAATGATATTAAGAACTGTAAACCTAAGCCCACAGTCCAGCTTACCTGGTGGTTCAGTCTCTGGTTTTCCTGGTTGACCTTCACCAGTTTGGCCACGGTGTCCTGGCTGGCGGCTCCTCTGAGCTCCTCCACGGTCCTCAGCAGCGTCTGGTTGTCCTTCTCCAGCTTCAGCAGGCGGCTGGAGGTCAGCTCATTCACCTCCTCGCCCAGAGACTTCTGAGGGGCTGATCAAACAAATACAAAACAATCCAATCAATGTTCGGTTTAGACATTTGGTGTTGAAGTTAAAACCACCATAAAAAAATAAAATAAATAAGTACAAAGCCTTAGGGACTAGATTCAGAGGTCTTTAAGATTTTTTTCAACAAGCACACAACACAAAGTCTTTATCCAGATCCCTGGCTGGTTAAACCTCTTAACAGCTTTTATAATCCAAACACACAAATCATCCTCCGAGAGCCACTGAATATTAATTACAGGTCCTAATTACGTGGGAGGAAAACCCAGCGGAGGCTGGCGAGTGCAGAAGGGGCCACGGGGAAGACGCCAGGGCCAGGAGCCAATGAGCGACCCGGTCTGACGGCCTTGTGAAGCCTTCAAGCCGGTCACATCAGGTGACTTTAACTCAACACCACATTCTTTGCTTTCCTTCACACCCCTCTGTTTATCTTCCAGTCAGCATAAACAACCGTGTCCTCCGGCTCCATCTCCGTCCTACCTTCAGCCAGCTCCGGTGTCTTGGACAGCTGCTCCAGCTCCCAGCCCAGATGCAGGGACTCGTCCATGCTCTGTTTCTGGGCCATCTCCAGCACCAGGTTCTCCTCCATCAGCTCCTCCATGCGTTTACGGTCCATGTCCCTCTCCTGGAGATAAAAGAGATAAACAAGTGCTGAACCCTTGACTGCTGAAATGTCCACTTTAGTGCCTTTTACTGTGACTTGAAGCTCAGCTTGTCTCGCTCCCAAGACTGTAAATCATCTCACCATCTCCAGGTCGTGGATCTTGGATTTGAGCTGCAGGCTCTCCTTCTCCAGGAGGTGCAGTTTGTCGGAGCGGGTCCGGGTCGCATCCAGCTGCTCCTCCAGCATGCTCTTAGTCTCCAGCAGCACCTGGTTGTCCTCCTTCAACTCCTGCAGAAACCAACAGAGAATAAACGTCAAACAACAAAACAAACAAAGAAAAACGTTTGATTATTTACTTTTAATATCGGTACTATTACTAGAATCAGAAGTAACAGTATTAATAGTATGAGTGTGACCAGAAATGAAAATCGCCAAATACAAAAGGTGTGTTTAAAATAACGTATTTAGTTAAATATAAACATATTCAGTTGATATTTAAATTGTGTAGATACTATACATGCATGGTGAGCAAACCTATGTGTTTTAACTGATCAATTTACAGTGAAAAATGACGACTTGCAGCATGACAATATGCAGCATGGACTGTGGTATACGAGTCACATGCTGCTTGCACGCTGTTCACAGCATGGCCAGTTTGAGCTAAAATGATGAAGACATGTTTATGTTTCAACGCAACCACTAGTTGCTTTAATATCGGCAAAAGGATGCTGAATCATCCTCTCATAGCAAACAAACACCGCCTTTCGTGGCTTGAAGAGACCCGGTCGCGTACCTCCACTCGGGCCTTGTAGAACTCAATGTCGTGGAGCCTCTCCTTGTATCGGCCCAGCTCGCTCTCCAGCTTGTCGACGCGGACGGCTTTCTCCCGGAGCGCGTCCAGCTCGTCGCGGTAGGCCCGCGCCGACCGGGCGTCCGACACCAGCTGGTAGCTCTGCAGGGGGGGGGGGGGAGAGAGAGGGGTTGACAGCCAAATGTAGAGCAATGCATGTGCGGAGAGGCACGTCTCTAAATGAGGCGTCCCGTGATCAAAAGATGTGAACGGATATACAATCATCCATCAAGAGCTGCGGTTGTTTTTACAAGTAATCTCGGACGCCAGACTGCTTATTCATTCACAGATAATCCAGCAAAGTCGTGTACGGTTACATAAACAGATAAAGAACAGGACAAACTCCACACACTATCAATTACCACAAGCACGCATACGTGTCCTGCGTGCCCTGAACCCATCCTTCTCGCTTACAGCATCTAGTTTATCAGCCGGCCGCCATCTTGCAAATCAAAAGCCGTGCGAGGCCGTTTCTGGACTAAAGATAGCTCGAATATCCTGTAATGAGCTGTAAACCACCAGCTAGCTGATTAAAGCCTGGCAGCGCTGCAGACATGAAGGCCCGATAAGAGGAGGGCGCCGCAGGTGAAGGGGGGGATGAAGTCATGTGACCGTCAGGGTGCGAGCGTCGCTGGGACCGTTACCTCCTGCTGATGCCTCCTGAGCTCCACTTCCATGTTCTCGAGCTCCTGCCTGGTGTCCAAAAGCTGCTCGCTCTTCTCCTCCCTGAAAAAGGAGAAACGAGGAGTTAAACAGGACAAAATGGGACAGGATGTAACCTAGAAAGAGAAAGAGGAAGAGAGAGAGAGAGAGAGAGAATGGCAGGAGGTAGAGAAAGATACAGGAAAAAAAGGCAAAAGAAATGATGGCGTTTTGTGTCTCTGATTAAACGGCCAAGCTCCTCTTTGTGTGTGTGCTGTGTACCATTTCAGAGTATTAAGGACATTCCTTTAAGGGCTGTTTCCATTTCACAGCTGAATCGTTTAATGGGACCAGCCTGTCGACATAGTTTCATGGCTTCAGCATCTTTACTTTTAAGCATTTTAGTTTCAGTAGGCCGGTATTTTGACAATAA
The DNA here is from genome assembly GCA_023566465.1 of Cottus gobio. NCBI lineage: Eukaryota > Metazoa > Chordata > Actinopteri > Perciformes > Cottidae > Cottus > Cottus gobio. The sequence goes on from CM042225.1 coordinate 6,197,840, forward strand.
ATTGGGGTGTTTCCATAAACGATTGCTGTTAATATTGCAAGCATATAGAGTTACATTGTCAGACTGAAGAGTGAACTAAAGACTTAACTAAAATATTAATATATTAAGGTCATTGAGTCTGTATATTTCATCAGCTGAGATCATTTTTGATGCCATTTTCATTCTAAATTAGTTAAGATTAAGTATTCAGGCTTCTTAAATGAAAAACTACTGTTTGCAATAATAATAAAAAAAAACATCCACAACATCTCTTTCGGCATTATAGGCCTTTGTTGAAAAGACAAAAATATGCCGTTCACATGTTGATTTCAATAAACCCAATAACCCATTCTCTGGTGTAAAAATAGCCCGTTGTGTGTTTGTTACATGACACAAGGTCTGTCCTGTGTCCTGCCTGGAATTCAAGCTACAAATAATCAGCCTTCGTCATCACAGCACACAATTACAAGCAGTGAGGGAAAAGACAGGAGAAGTCAGAGTCCTGTGACTACTTCAGGGGTAAACATATGCAAATCTGCCCCTGAGGCTCAATGTCCCTTTATTCTACAACAAAACAACAAATAAGATCAGAGCAGGAGGGAAGAAAGTTTTACATCCGATTGTGCCGTGTGCAAAACACAGAATTAAATGCGACACCCAGTAGGGTGTTCCTGCTATCCCACACGCCTGGATCCATTTGTTAAAGTGACAGCCAGTAGGGAAGCCTGACATTTGCTGTATGAGGGTGTGTGTGTGTGTGGGTGTGTGTGTGTGTGTGTGTGTGTGTGTGTGTGTGTGTGTGTGTAAATTCTCCCGGCTCCTTCCAACCATCGAGGAAGAATGTGTCACACCGCTTTGAAGGAAAACGACTGCATTCCTGAGACGCCGTTCCATCTGTGTGTGTGTGTGTGTGTGTGTGTGTGTGTGTGTGTGTGTGTGTGTGTGTGTGTGTGTGAACTGCAACACTGAACATCGGATGGCCTCTTTGATTACAGCTCTCTAGAGACTCAGGTTGCATCTCAATAAGCAAAAGGCGTCCTCCTTTTCCTTCTTTTCCTATTTTCTTTAATTTCTCTCCTTCCTCCCCAGTAGGAGTCGACAGGCAGGCAGGACCCACTTCTGTTTCATCGGTTACCCCTCCACCTCCACCTCCTGCAGCCCCCCCCCACCACCACCACCACCACCACAGATCACAAACACCTGTCAACCTTAGAATGGCAGATTAGCTCTGGGCTCATATTATGGATGCAGCTGGCGCGCTGCTTATGGTAATGTTTAACTGCATCTGCACAACCACGTGTATGCGCTGCTGTATTTCAAAAGAAGGCAACCTTTTCCAGCCTACTACATGTCAAACTGGTAAATCTTAATATAATCCATATATCTTGGCCTTATTGTCTTTCTTAGAGCCGACAGAAAGGCCATACACACTCCATAACACAGCTTTTGTGATAAATATTACCAAATATTTCCAATATTTTTGAGCCGTTTCTGTGATAAAAATTATAATAGCATACCAAGGAACAGGGGGATGTACCTGTACTTTTTCCCATCAACCCTGACTTTCAGTTTTAAATTCTACAATGAATAAATGACATAGTCAATGAATGATTCCAGCAGGAACGTGGTTAGTTAAACAAGGATTACAACACAAAATACCATCAATCAGTCTTGAATATAACCAATTCCAGCATAATGGGACATCCTTGCCTTTTTTTCCTCACTGATCTATTCATGATGTGCGGTGGTTAAAGATCTACTGGCATTGGCTGGTTGACCCCAAACTCAGGAGGACTTAACATTAACTTCAGTAAATGGTTGATTGACAGTTCAGTTCCTTTCTTTACTTGTTGTGCAAAGGTTATCATGCCTTCAGTTCATTGGGTTGACCAAGCTCAACTAATGCAATGAGCGCTACATCCATGAGCTCAAACGCTTGTATTGTATCATCTATTAAAGAGACCGGACATTATAACATCCATGAAGGTCAGATGTGTTGCAGGACTGTTGAATTAGACTTAAACAGAAGGAAAAACAGGTCCAATACATGTACATCTAAAGCCACCACGGGACTTTGAGAGGTAAATGAATGGAAGCAGTAAAAAATACATTTTCATCCTGGGAATCGGGTCAACACAGCGTCTCTACATATAACCCTCTGTGTTTCATACTGTAATAAACTCTGAGCCAGGAGGAGGGGAAGCAGTCTCTTTACTCAACATATTAACAAACAGACCACTGTGGGACCAGTGAACCGCACAGCCCCATGGCTCTAACCTGGTCTCCTTTTGGCACACAAACAAGCCCCGACCGTGCACACGCACACACATGTCTATTTGTATGCAGAGAGGCAATATTTGTGCGTATGCACGCACCCAGACACAACACACTCTGCTTGAGAGAATAAACTGCATCATGTGAGCAGACGACGTCGTTAAAGAACGACTTCAAGCCCTTTTCTTTCCTCCTCTGGCCCATCACAACATGTAAACACCAACATGGCCACCAACAAACACAATAACTCATTGGCCTGTCGGGTGATGTTCTTTCTATAGCTCTAAATAGGCCGACTGAAGAAATCATCATGTAGGTCAAGGAGATGTCCACAGTGATGGATGTCAGACCTTTTCAGCACTACAACGAGCTCAGGCTCCAGGAAAGATGTGTTTCAGTGATCATGTGACCGAGCAGAGGTCGACCTGCACTCCGGTCTGAGTTACAACCAATAAAAACATCTCCTGCAGACACACACAGCACTCAGGTATGATCAAAGGCCTTTCCCAAATCACTGGGAGATAAAAAAACATGAGCGAGATAACTCGTTTATCTCGTTTTCAGGTGATGAACATTCTTCTCCACTGGAAGTCAGATCCACTCACGCATGCAGAGGTTTCCCTTGAAGTCTCAGCTATGACAGTCAATGAAATCTAATCCAGATTAGTTTCAGCTTGGATTTTAATCTCTAAAACAAAGAATAGACTAAAGTACACAGTACCTCAGGCTCTATCAACACATTCAGTAACAAAACAGACCTGAGGCCAGCGAGTCTGATGCATTAGATGTTGTGTTAGTGTAACATTTAAATGCTTCCTCTTGGTCAGAAGGCGCTCCCTTTCTTCTAACTGGTCTGTGTTGACCATTAAGCCTTCGTCTGGCACTTTAAAAAGGAAGCTCTATTATTCATAGGCAGAATTTAAAAGGCCTTAACAAGGTTTGTGTGTGTGTGTATGACATAACAGCCTGGTCTTATGTGAGTAATGGAGATGTAGGGAGGAAATGGGCTGCTGGTCTCCATGACTCTCTGCATCACCGTCTTAAAGCCTCGGAGGAAGACATTTAAAACTCCACAACAATGAGGAGCGCACACTCATAGTGCGTTCCCGTCAGAAACGTGATGAGGAATTTCCAGGCTGCTTAAATTATAGCCTTTCCATGACCGAAACACTTTTATAACTTCCGGATTCTTTTCAATATTGTTTGATTAGAGGATGTGAGCAGTCAGGTCTCCAAACAGGAAACACAATCCAAAGCAATAACTGAGATAAAGATGACAGGCTTCTGTAACCTAAAGGTCAAAAACACAAACAGCAACGTCACAGTTCAGATTGAAATCGATGGAAATAAAGGAAGCAAAATGGGAACTATGATAGAAAACAACATTAAGTTAATAATTCGGGTCCAATTCCAGCAAATGACCCTTTTAAGAAGGAGTATTGCCTGTTTTTCTGCATTTCATCCCCTTTTGCCCATCTTCAGTATTGTTTCTCATCTATCTGATGAAGCCGCGGCACTCACAGTTCCTGTCGGAGGCGTCTGATCTTGGCTTTGGCATCGGCCAGCTCCACAGAGAGGTGCTGTCGGCTTTCGGTCCTCCTCATACTGGGAGAGTCCCCGGGAGACTGGCTCGCATAGGGAGCCAGTGGGGACAGCTGCACACAGTCCCTCTCCTGGGTCAACTCCACTATGGTCTGCATGGAAAGATAGGGAAAAAAAGAAGCTTTCTAGCTGTGTAGAGTATAAGGAAATACTATATATAGTGTTAAAACAGACATTTTGAATATGTATTTAGGGGCATTTGGCATCATTTCTATTTCCTGCAGCAGTTAGAAGTAGGAGTCGACAATTGGCCAAAACATTGACGACACACAAAGAGGAGAGTCGATGCACTGATTCACCCAAAGCACCCCCACGACTAAAACTGGAACATGGGGATGAGGGCACAAAGTACACCTAAAGCCCCACACAGCCGATTTTGATCTATTGCCCAGAAAGGAAATGGGATTTTAATTGAGAGCGGCTGGACTACAGAGTGATAATCTGGAGGCTATTACAGCCCCTAAAACACACACAATGAGACCGTTAACAGTTTCAACCCTTCCTTCCTGAGGCTGCTCTTTTGTGGCAACATAAAAAAAAGGAAAAAGTTTCCACATAACCCCGACTAGAAATAGCCCATCATTTTCATCAGTGAAGTTTTGTTCGAAGAACTGTAACAAACATTCAGAAAAAAACTACCGCACAAAACCTCCACCCACCCACCCACACACACACACACACACACACACACACACACACACACACACAGAGAAAAAGAATATAAAAACACACATTGTACCTATTTATTGCCGTTGGGCTTATGTTGCTTTAGTGATAAAAGGGATTTTTAGCAGGAACATTGCTCAATAAAGCTATATTAGTACACCTACACACACAAACACATCATCTATATATACACACACACACACACACACACACATCTGTACGTATGTTATTACCTCCAGCTGTGTGTCCCTGTCGTCCACCAGGCGTTTGAGGTGGAAAGCCAGGTTTCTGGAGAGGCTGTCCAGGTCCTCAGGAGGCATTTCCCCACTTTCCAACCACTGCAGGTCCACTACGTTCTCCTGGTTATGAGTCACCTGAACAAAACATCACCGATTGTTGGAGAGAAGTTGCATTCATGACAAACGTTTAAAATGAACCAAATGAGGTAAATGTTCATTAGATAAGTGGTAAAGCTAAATGAGGATTCAGTCTCCGATTGGAGGAGAAATACCTCTTGGATGTGGGATGCTATGGCAGCTTTGGTGTCAAAGTCCAGAGTCTGGATACACTCGATGTATTCTTCCTTCTTTTCACACTGTAAACAGAGGTGGGAGGGGAAAGAAGGTCGGCTGGAGGTCAACTGGAGGTCAGGGGAGCGGTTTGCAGATACGGGACAGACGCTGATCACATGTTTCCAGGAAGTTGTATTAAGGAAAGAAGTCTTTATTAAACGTGACTTTATCTTCTGGATCAAAGATCATGTTCCTCTCTTGTTGGCAGAAGATGAGAGGAGAACCAAACTCAGCACCACGGAGGTAAAGTCTTCTCACTCTGCACCGGGTTTGTGATGGAAGCTTGAAGTAGAGTTACACGCATGAATGCAACTATAGGGTGTTTTTGCTAAAACAATAGAGCTGGTGAAACGGCTATGCTCTGAATGGGGCTTTGTCTCAAGACAGGAAAAGACATTTTTTTACAAAGAATTTAATAAAAAATGGAGCAAATAGTTGTAATCAAGGGAGGATGGATCAAATGGAGACCGGCTTTGGAGTTAAATAGCTTCAAGATGACCAATAAAAGTGATGAACAATTATGCAACTATGGACCTTTACAACATAAGAAATAAAGGTCATAGGATGGGATCATTTACTGCTGAATCATGACACACAAGCACAAAATGCCTCTCAGAGTTTGAACTTGTAGAATAGAATAAATTCATTGTTTCGACCAACATGTTTCATCTTGTGGCCTTTAAACCTGAATTACTTATACATATATATGAAGCGTGTAAGGGCGCTTTTGCAGGCTAAATCAGACCAATATTGATATATATTTTTTTCATTTATTTTGGTTCTGTTTCAAACATTTTCCACCCCTGGTTAGTTGTTTCGGTCCATACCAGAATAAGATCACTGTCCTCATAACTCCCTCAACGAACCGCACCAGAGTTTAATTAAAACGGACTAAATGCCGGCTTATGAAAGCGCCCGTAAGTGGATTAAACTGCGCTCTTACCTGGACAGCGCAGCCTAGGAGCAGCAGCAACAGCTTTTTCATCTCCTCCAGGCCTTGCTCTAAAGAAGGGGAAAGAAAACAAAGACAACAAACCATTAAATCTGTCATGTTTCAGGTTGTGTGGTTTAAAAAGGAGGGTGTTATTTGTTAAAGCCTTTCTTTAACATCAAGTCCTACAAAGTGCATTGTTTTCAATTAGAGCTGTAACACTGAGGTCAAACTCATCGGCACATGTGCACATTTATTGTCCTATAATAATAAAGATAAATAACCAATTCCCTCCTGATAAACCCCCCTTCTCCAGTAACAGAAGCACCATGTGTTGCAGATCGCCGACAGATTTAACTTCCAGGACTCGATGCACGTGTCGGGACATATTGTCAGAAACGTCTGAAACACACAAACAGCTGCTCGACAGGCCTGAGCTCATCTGAGGGATTTGCTCATGGACAGCAGCAAACCAGGTGGTGTGTGTGTGTGTGTGTGTGTGTGTGTGTGTGTGTGTGTGTGTGTGTGTGTGTGTGTGTGTGTGTGTGTGTGTGTGTCACACACTGACTAAGTGCTGTGCTATATATGCAGGTTGTGAGTCTATGGTGATACCAGGACTCTGTGTTTCCCCTTTTTGGAGCACTGTGCGTGTGCATGTGCATGTGCATGTGCGTGTGTGTGTGTGTGTGTGTGTGTGTGTGAGATAAGCCAGCTCGTCATGTGGCCCAGGGGGTAGTGAGTGCGAACACTGTCCGGCTCTAATAATAATAATAATAATAATAATAATAAATCCAGATTAGTGGCGGCATGTTAAGGGGTGGTCTGTCCGCCGCTCAGTTTAATGGGCCAATCATCAGCTAAACGGCAGCCGCACAGGAAGACAGTTCTGATCTCTGACGTTACAATTTGTGGGACTTTCCTCCGAATGATTGAAAATGAAAATCGGATGAATGAAGCCGCTTCTCAACATTATCCCAAATGCCGGAGAGAGGAGTCAGATTGTCCGTGTAAAGCAGCAATTTAGAGAGAATCTCCCTTCTCTCATTCTTCTTGAACCAATAGAAACACACAAGTCAGTGTGTTGTTGAGCAATCCAGACCTCGGTTTAATGAATCGTCTTTTACATGCGAGACCAATATTATGCTCATGACAATCAATCATTGGTCATAGGCATGAGTCAGCAGTTTAAAGGGCAAAAACAGTAAAGAGAGAAATAAATCTGATGCGCTGCCTTGAACTTTGTGCTTCTGGCCCCATCGGTGATGTCACAGCTGGTGGAAAACTAAAGCGTTGCAGCATCAGCAGCCTTTTTCCTCCGTATGTGACTTCACTGTTGATGTCCCCATCACGACGGCATCATGTTCAGCTGTAATTACATTTGTTCTGTGCTGCAGCCAAGGAAAGAAGAGGACTTTTGTTTTTTCTATGTCGAAGGGGGAACTTTCCAGCTTATGGTCGGACATTACAGCTCAATCATTTTCAAAGAAAACATGTACTCGCCTGTACAGGTGACGGCGTCATCGTACTCCAAGAGAAGAGCTTGTGTCTGGAGATTTCTCTAACTGATTTCTGAAGACGACTTTTGTCATCCATCCTTTTTTTTATATATCAAAAATATTCTGTTTTTAATTGATGTCTTGATTGTTTTTCTAATCGTTCCCTTTTTCAATTTGTTGTATGTAAAGCGCCTTTGGCTTGAAAAGCGCTATAGAAATTAAAAATTGTATTATTATCCTCTGTCATTGTCTTTTGTGTACAAACGAGTGCAACCCTGAATGTCTGAATCCATTATCCCGTTTCTAAAAGATTATCATCTTTCACTCCTCTCTGTGTGTTTTAACCTAACTTTAACGTCTGAATAGGAAAAAAAGTGTTTGCAAACACACTCAAACTAGTCATTTTAAAGCATACCTGTCCTTTAATGATGCCCACTCCTGCAGCCATAACTAACGTGATTAAATAACTCCAACAGCAGAGGCCTGATTGTACCAAGTAGCACCCAGACATAGATGACACGGCTTAATGGGTGTTAACTGGGACACTGATGGAAAAGCTCAAATGAAGACTTGAGTTTCTTTTTATCCACTTTGGAAAAACCTCATTTCCATTCCTGCTAATACGGTGGAGGGCTATCAGTCAAGAGGATGTCACCGTTTTATGCTTAGTCAGCAATAGAAAATCCCTAATCAGCACCTGCATTCAGGATATGAGAAGAAATATTCAGCATATGAAGAGAATAAGAGCAAAATTGCGCCTGGAAGGATGACGATAGATAAAACGTAATTGTCAAAGCTGCAGGGCTTAACGGTGCACTATTAGAGCTATAGGAAGCTATTCTGGTCGGGGGGATGGATTTAGCTCAGCAAATCTACTGAAGCAACATGGGAAAGATAAGGACCCTCATAGGATAAATAATTTATACGGCTAGAGAGGAGACATGGTGAGAGGGAGAGATGAAAGGAGACAAAAGAGGGAAAGAACCACAGAGCACAAGCAACAAAAACACTTGGGAGGGAGGTAGAAATAGAGAGGCAATGAGAGCAGGAGGGAGGCAAAGAGGCAGGGTTGAAAATAGAAGAGAGCAATCTCCCTCTAGCAGAGCAGCAAGGAGGCAGCAAGGAGGCTTCAAGGAGGCAGCAAGGAGGCAGCAAGGAGGCTTCAAGGAGGCTTCAAGGAGGCAGCAAAGAGGCTTCAAGGAGGCTTCAAGGAGGCAGCAAGGAGGCTTCAAGGAGGCTTCAAGGAGGCAGCAAGGAGGCTTCAAGGAGGCAGCAAGGAGGCTTCTAGGAGGCAGCAAGGAGGCAGCAAGGAGGCTTCAAGGAGGCTTCAAGGAGGCAGCAAGGAGGCTTCAAGGAGGCTTCAAGGAGGCTGCAAGGAGGCTTCAAGGAGGCAGCAAGGAGGCTTCAAGGAGGCTTCAAGGAGGCAGCAAGGAGGCTTCAAGGAGGCAGCAAGGAGGCAGCAAGGAGGCTTCAAGGAGGCGGCAAGGAGGCAGCAAGGAGGCAGCAAGGAGGCAGCAAGGAGGCAGCAAGGAGGCAGCAAGGAGGCTTCAAGGAGGCAGCAAGGAGGCAGCAAGGAGGCTTCAAGGAGGCGGCAAGGAGGCGGCAAGGAGGCAGCAAGGAGGCAGCAAGGAGGCAGCAAGGAGGCAGCAAGGAGGCTTCAAGGAGGCAGCAAGGAGGCAGCAAGGAGGCTTCAAGGAGGCGGCAAGGAGGCGGCAAGGAGGCGGCAAGGAGGCGGCAAGGAGGCGGCAAGGAGGCTTCAAGGAGGCTTCAAGGAGGCTTCAAGGAGGCTTCAAGGAGGCAGCAAGGAGGCAGCAAGGAGGCAGCAAGGAGGCAGCAAGGAGGCAGCAAGGAGGCAGCAAGGAGGCAGCAAGGAGGCAGCAAGGAGGCAGCAAGGAGGCTTCAAGGAGGCAGCAAGGAGGCAGCAAGGAGGCAGCAAGGAGGCAGCAAGGAGGCTTCAAGGAGGCTTCAAGGAGGCAGCAAGGAGGCAGCAAGGAGGCAGCAAGGAGGCAGCAAGGAGGCAGCAAGGAGGCTTCAAGGAGGCAGCAAGGAGGCAGCAAGGAGGCAGCAAGGAGGCAGCAAGGAGGCAGCAAGGAGGTGCTCCATCTCCTTGCTAGCCTCCTCTTTCCTCCCCTCTCTATCCATTCTTACACACACACCATCTTCATCCACCCATTTATTCTCTGCATCCACCATCCACCCTCCCTTCCTTTCTTCCTTCCACATTGTTACAGATCTGCGCCTCCCGAACATTCACTCATCTCGGCTTCCTTTGTCGCCTCCTCTCCTTCCTCCCCGCTTTACCCTCCGAGCAGGAGACAAGAGGTCAGGCGGACAGTGACGAGCCCTTCTTCCTGCAGCGCCATTGTTCATCTGTGTGTGTGAGGATGTGAGCGAATGAGAGGAAGAAAAAGTGTGGCTGCTTACATGTGCAATCAATTGCTACGAGCCTCCCTCCTGCCATGATGAATAGAGCCATTCAGGACCCGGTGACTCGCACGTCAGGGGTGAAAATGGTGCAAGCGATCTGATATTGCTTTGACGGGCTGCCAGAGTATATGAAGCCCGTCTCGCCGGGGCAGAGGATGGAGATGGCTGAACCCTGTTCTCAGATTATGTGTTTTATAAGACAAGATAGAACGTCAAGAGCCGTGAGCGACAACGTCTGAGCCGCCCCGTCTGCTTTTACAGCAGAAGCACCGACCGGGCTCGTCACGAGGAAGAAAACGATGAGATACAGAAATGAATTTTGCTCAAATTAGCATTTTTTTATTACATTACATTTAGCTGACGCTTTTATCCAAAGTAACTTACATGCTATACAGTAGACCGTAGACTCAGCAACGGTGAGCAATTAGGATTAAGTGTCTTGCTCAAGGACACATGGACTAGCGGAGCCGGGGATCGAACCACCGATCCTCTGAGACAGACATGCTCACCACTGAGCCACAGTCGCCCATTTTCCTCTGTTTATCTGCACTGACCCACTCTCATAGCATTCAAAGCCAAAACAGCACTTACATCCACACACACACACACACACATACACACACACACACACTTACATCCACACACACAAGTCCGTCCCATTCTTTCCTATGGAGACACAAGACACCACCACGCTGTGAACACACACACACACCAAACATCCGTATACACACATGCAACACTGTTCAAGTCAAGCTCCTCAGTCGATGCTTTCTGTCAGCTGCCAACAGTTGCCTCTGTTGTTGCTACTGTTAAGAAAGGGCTCTGCTCATTGGGAGGAGCCATGGTTTACGTGCATAGTGGAGTGAGGACATGAATATGAATCTATGAAATGACGACAACATAAATGACTGTAAGCATCTTGAGTGAAGCAGCAGACATGTTGGGGTGGCAGAGTAAGCAACGTTGTCAGAAGATCAGACCAGATCACTGCTGGAAACTTACAGGCTTTGACACAGACTAAACAAAGGAGGTACTGTTTGCACGTGTGCATGCTTGTGTGTGTGTGTGTGTGTGTGTGTGTGTGTGTGTGTGTGTGTGTGTGTGTGTGTGTGTGTGTGTGTGTGCTCACTAAACATGACTTGCATGCACAAGGGAGTGTGTGCCTGCATCTCTCTGTGCGTGTATACACAAGGCAGACTAAGGTAAAGCAGAGCCCGGGGGGACTACAGTGCATTCCCACTGTTCAGTTTTTGAACACAGCCAACCCCCACCAACTAACTAAACACAAGTGCGCGCACACACACACACACACACACACACACACACAGACTCGTCCCCTGCCCCCTAATGAGAGCATAATAAAAGCCACATGGCCAATGGCTTTCAGCTGGCAGACGCTGAGCCAGAGTCAGACTCCACAGCCACCGCTGGCCTGACTGACTGACTGACTGACTGACTGACTGACTGATTATGTGACAAGCCAGAGGGTAAAGGGCAAAAGGAACCCTGAGGAATGCCGTCTAATGCTTTCTGTCGGCCCCGGGCCACGTGCTCGGAGCTGCACTGCACTCCCATCCGAGTTAGGTCCGCGCCTGCATTACAGCTTCAGAAATGTGCTGCTGTCGACATTATTTTGGGAGTTGTGTTCAGGAAATGATCGCGCTTGGCTTCACAATAACGATCGGCTTATGAAAAGCGCGTTTCTCTTGCGGGGCACTGGTAGAGGTTTCACCCGTCAGGTGAATTAACAAGCGGGTCAGGAAATTCGACGTGCGTGCGCTCACCGCGGCCGCTTATCGTTTGTTTATTTACCCGTCGTGCCCGTGGGGCCGTGTGGAAATTAAAAGAGGCAACCGTGACCATCGAGGAGCGATGAAGAGCCCGAAATAACAGCAGCGGCTGTTGACAAAAGCAGCTGCGGGAGGACAGGGATTTAGAAGCATCTGCTTAAAAAAATATATTAAAAAAAAAAGAAGAAAATCAGGTACGAATATCCTTCAACAAGCTTTGCCAGCTGAGCCTGGAAACAATTCAGCTGATGATTATGTTTGCAGAGACGTACATAAAGGCAAAATCCAATGACCTTGAAGAGGTAAAGTTTTCCAGTGCGATCCATTGGTCCTGTAAATGATCTAAATCGGGCTGGGAGCATTTTTTTCCATCATAGTTTTCCTGTTAGCCACACAAATCATTTTATTTCCACAGCCAGCGCTCCATGATTGAAAAGGTTGACCAGCTACATCTCTTACCTCCCGGGATCATATCGGGATATCAAGTGGCAGTCGGGGCTGCAGAGGTCAAGCCGCTCAAACTTTTTTTTTTTCCACGAAAAGCAAACACTTGACACTCACTACTGTTGCGTTGAGGCTGCTCAGACGGATCCGATGTCTGCGTTCAGGAGGTCGAACGGCTGAATTAATTCAACACTTCAGGGGATAGAAGTTAGCCCGCCCTCTTAGATCTTCAGCAAACCAAGGGCAGCGTTTAGGGTTAGGGTTGACTTTTAATTGTTCTTGTTGATTCTTGTTGTTCTGATTCTTGTTTGTAACCGTAGAATGCACTTATTGTAAGTCGCTTTGGATAAAAGCGTCAGCTAAATGAAATGTAATGTCTTGTAAAAAGACAGTTCAGGGTTTTAGAGCCTCAACACAGTCACTGGATAGCAAATTGGACAAATTCATTTGACCAATGGCTCGCATAATTATGTTTCTCAGTCTTAAAATGTATAACACTGCTTTTTCCTTTCCCCAATGTATCTTAAAGCCATCAACGAGAACGAGCCCCTCCTTATAATCAAACTCTTTTGAGGATGCATAAAAGACCAGACGGAAATGACTTCTTCAACCAAGACTCACAGAAACACATGCAGTCAAAAATCAACTATCATCAAAAGCTCCAAAAGTTCCTTCTTAGAAACAATACGTCATAACAATAACGTTTGAGTTACCACATAAAAAGTCCTTTTGGTTTAAAAGGTGTGTCCCAAAGAAAAGAGTATTACTAACAGTTTAATTTGCCTTAGTTTTAAAAGACTAGTGTTACTGTGTCCTTGAAACCAACCAGTAATCTGTCCACTTCCCATCACCTTAACAACACAATCAGCTGTTCACCCTCTTCTTTCATCTCCCTTCTGATTCAAGTTCATGCTTTAATAGCGATGGTTATGAATGACTCATTATCCAGTTAATAGAAAAACAAAGAAAGCAAGTGGCTGGAAAAATAACTCTAGAGAAATCACTTGAATCATCAAAGCATCGGATAGTTAAAAAGGTCCATTGTTGCAGACGTCGTATTAAAATATCCGTGACCTCCTTGTGAACTGTGCACATACCCGAGGAATGTCTTGAAGCAGATATGAATATATTTTTGTTTTGCTTATGGTTAGAGGCCAAGAGCACTCAGATTAAAACCGGTACAGCATTGTCCTGCTTAACATAGAGGTTTGTTGACACTCACCAGACAGAGGGTTGCGGCCCAGCACCAGCACGTTTGGTAGAGGCATCATCACCAGCTGCTGGAGGATCTCCTGTTACACAGAAAGTAAAAAGCATTTAGCATTTAAAAATAATTACAGATATGAAAATAGAGAGACATTTAATATAAGGAGTATTTGAGTGGAATTTGTCAAAGAAATTGCATTAGTGTCGGTCCAAATAAAAACAATAATTCAGCTTTGCACATGACGCGGTGCAGACTTCAAACGACTTTAAGACAGCCGAGGGGACAGCAAAATTAACAGTATCAATCTCCTGTGTGTGTGTGTGTGTGTGTGTGTGTGTGTGTGTGTGTGTACGCACAAGTGACATTTATGTGGGTTAAACTGCCGGTGCGGGTGTTGCCGCAGGGCTCCTCCGTTCACATGTCAATCACGTAAACCAAAATGAAACTTTGAGCTGCAGTTTACAGCACTCACGCAGACACGTGCACCAATGTGTACACACACACACACACACACAGAGACAGTGTGTAAGGGTGTAAGTGAAATCAAATTTAAAAACACATTCCCTCGTCTGTACAGGTGATGTACATTCATGTCTTTACATAATTATTTGGACTCATCTTCGCCCTAACTGACATGATTCAAAGTGCAATAATCTCAATTAGTCGATGGAGGCCGTCACTCATCAGCAGCCTGGTAAAATCATCTTTTGCGGCCCTGACCTTTAGAGCAGTACAAACAAAAACACAGTCGTGTTGAAAAGAAAGGCCAGTTTCTTCTTAAAGGACATGAAGGTCACCCAACTTAAATATTTCATCTCTGCTCCATCATCAGGGGAACAGAACTCATACGACCCGACAGTCGCTGATGTCTCGACAAAGAGGCTTTTATATATATATATATATATATATATATATATATATATATATATATATATATATATATATAAGTAAGGGGTGTTGGAGAAGCCCCGCCCCCCACCCTCGCCCGCCATAACCAGCTGCCCTATGCATATTGCATTACCTCATCTTGGAGGTAACGGGGCAGGAAATCTGACATCACTCGTGGTTTTTAGGGATGCACCGAGTATTTAACGCAGTATCGACCACCGATCGGTGGTCGATACTGCGTTAAATACTCGTACTCGCATCGGTTTCAATGGCCGATACCAAGAACCGATACTCACTCAACAGTATTTCACTACAACAAACTGGTCGCGCTTTGTGGAGAAGCAACCCCGTGGCGGAGCCGGAGACACTCTTCTCTGTCTCAACTGTCTCAACAGGCTCAACTTCTGAGCAGCCAATCACGCTAAAGGGACTAACTAAAGGGAGAGTAACTAAAGGGAGAGTAACTAAAGGGTGAGTTACTAAAGGGAGAGTAACTAAAGGGTGAGTAACTAAAGGGAGAGTAACTAAAGGGTGAGTAACTAAAGGGAGAGTAACTAAAGGGAGAGTAACTAAAGGGAGAGTAACTAAAGGGAGAGTAACTAAAGGGAGAGTAACTAAAGGGTGAGTAACTAAAGGGTGAGTAACTAAAGGGAGAGTAACTAAAGGGAGAGTAACTAAAGGGAGAGTAACTAAAGGGAGAGTAACTAAAGGGAGAGTAACTAAAGGGAGAGTAACTAAAGGGAGAGTAACTAAAGGGAGAGTAACTAAAGGGAGAGTAACTAAAGGGTGAGTAACTAAAGGGAGAGTAACTAAAGGGAGAGTAACTAAAGGGAGAGTAACTAAAGGGAGAGTAACTAAAGGGAGAGTAACTAAAGGGAGAGTAACTAAAGGGAGAGTAACTAAAGGGTGAGTAACTAAAGGGTGAGTAACTAAAGGGTGAGTAACTAAAGGGAGAGTAACTAAAGGGTGAGTAACTAAAGGGTGAGTAACTAAAGGGTGAGTAACTAAAGGGTGAGTAACTAAAGGGAGAGTAACTAAAGGGAGAGTAACTAAAGGGAGAGTAACTAAAGGGAGAGTAACTAAAGGGTGAGTAACTAAAGGGAGAGTAACTAAAGGGAGAGTAACTAAAGGGAGAGTAACTAAAGGGTGAGTAACTAAAGGGAGAGTAACTAAAGGGTGAGTAACTAAAGGGAGAGTAACTAAAGGGTGAGTAACTAAAGGGAGAGTAACTAAAGGGAGAGTAACTAAATAACTAAAGGGTGAGTAACTAAAGGGTGAGTAACTAAAGGGTGAGTAACTAAAGGGAGAGTAACTAAAGGGAGAGTAACTAAAGGGAGAGTAACTAAAGGGAGAGTAACTAAAGGGAGAGTAACTAAAGGGTGAGTAACTAAAGGGTGAGTAACTAAAGGGAGAGTAACTAAAGGGAGAGTAACTAAAGGGAGAGTAACTAAAGGGAGAGTAACTAAAGGGTGAGTAACTAAAGGGAGAGTAACTAAAGGGAGAGTAACTAAAGGGAGAGTAACTAAAGGGAGAGTAACTAAAGGGAGAGTAACTAAAGGGAGAGTAACTAAAGGGAGAGTAACTAAAGGGAGAGTAACTAAAGGGAGAGTAACTAAAGGGAGAGTAACTAAAGGGTGAGTAACTAAAGGGAGAGTAACTAAAGGGAGAGTAACTAAAGGGAGTGTAACTAAAGGGAGTGTAACTAAAGGGAGTGTAACTAAAGGGAGTGTAACTAAAGGGAGAGTAACTAAAGGGAGAGTAACTAAAGGGAGAGTAACTAAAGGGAGAGTAACTAAAGGGAGAGTAACTAAAGGGAGAGTAACTAAAGGGAGAGTAACTAAAGGGTGAGTAACTAAAGGGAGAGTAACTAAAGGGAGAGTAACTAAAGGGTGAGTAACTAAAGGGTGAGTAACTAAAGGGAGAGTAACTAAAGGGAGAGTAACTAAAGGGAGAGTAACTAAAGGGAGAGTAACTAAAGGGAGAGTAACTAAAGGGAGAGTAACTAAAGGGAGAGTAACTAAAGGGAGAGTAACTAAAGGGAGAGTAACTAAAGGGTGAGTAACTAAAGGGTGAGTAACTAAAGGGAGAGTAACTAAAGGGTGAGTAACTAAAGGGAGAGTAACTAAAGGGTGAGTAACTAAAGGGTGAGTAACTAAAGGGTGAGTAACTAAAGGGTGAGTAACTAAAGGGTGAGTAACTAAAGGGTGAGTAACTAAAGGGAGAGTAACTAAAGGGAGAGTAACTAAAGGGAGAGTAACTAAAGGGTGAGTAACTAAAGGGTGAGTAACTAAAGGGAGAGTAACTAAAGGGTGAGTAACTAAAGGGAGAGTAACTAAAGGGAGAGTAACTAAAGGGTGAGTAACTAAAGGGAGAGTAACTAAAGGGAGAGTAACTAAAGGGAGAGTAACTAAAGGGTGAGTAACTAAAGGGAGAGTAACTAAAGGGAGAGTAACTAAAGGGAGAGTAACTAAAGGGAGAGTAACGGCTGCTGATCCACCTGAAGTAGCGCTGGCAGCGGCCTCATTCAGACGCTGTTGTGCGGCTACGGATGATATTATTGTAGCCGAGTGTCTGTTGTGTGTCTATATTTGTAATTCTAATAAAATGAAAACATGCTGCAGGGTAACTTGAACCACTTTTTTATCTCCTTCACACACGTATATCCCACAATTCCACTCTTTTCCTTTCCGTTTCTCCCTCCACAATAAAAGCACCGGAAACATAACTTGGAACACAGCTTCCTATATAATTGCTCATCCCTAATATTATCGCTTACATTATGAACCCGGACACGGGGCGTTTTATGGTCCGACATTAGAGGGACTTCCACAAGAAGTTTAAAGCTTGGGATAGCCTTCTGTTAATTTTGTACTATAGGCTTGACATAATCTGCAGAGGATAAAATAAAATCTGCCTCCAAATTAATTGCACTTTCATGGAGACCAAATCTAAGAAGTATCGGTATCGGTACTCGGTATCAGCAAGTACACAAATAAAAATATCGGTATGGTATCGGTTTGTAAAAAATGGTATCGTTGCATCCCTAGTGGTTTTGATTGGTTAAAAATAGATCCACAGCTGGGATTATTTTGAGAAGGATTGAAAGCAGCGACCAAGTACGTTGACACAGCGAATGAATACAAAACAGTATACCTAAAATATCTTCTACGTATTTGAACCAGCTAAAAATCCCAGTGTAGAAGCAGAAACCACTGCTACCTGCCACTCCAAGTCAAAAGGAGGACACGTATTATTCTACTAACAATATATCTTCTTTTTCTAATCTGGAGAAAGAGGCAGCGCTGTTCTTGGCTGAGAGTTAGCACCTCACCGTAAATGAATGAGTAGGTTAACGAAGCCCTATAATTACAACCGTATAGTCAACATTACCATATCCGTGTACATACAGCAAATTAAGACGTGCACAAGCAAAAACAATTCCAATCATATGAATTAATTGCAAACTCCTCGGCGGTGGTTTTAATAAAATGTTGCATTAGCATTATTTCTTCAACACCATGTTTCACTTCCTCTTCCCTCCTATAAAAAACGTGTTTGTGCACAATGTGCGCGGTTTGAAAACCTAAACGTGTCATCGGTTAACCCGCGTCAAGGCAGCTTGAGATTCATCCTCATCGGGACTCGCAGGCTGGACGATGAAACCTTTGTTGGCCGTTTGATTTGACGCAGACGGAAAACCACTGGTTTATAGAGGAAGCTGTGAAGAGTG
The DNA here is from genome assembly GCA_023566465.1 of Cottus gobio. NCBI lineage: Eukaryota > Metazoa > Chordata > Actinopteri > Perciformes > Cottidae > Cottus > Cottus gobio. Next base: position 6,215,846 of record CM042225.1, read on the forward strand.
AACTCACATCTGGCTTCAAGCAGATAGAAGCACAGTGTGACAAATAAAGAAGGAACTGCAACAAGATGTGTATCATACTGTATTGTGTGCGTGGTTTTTGTGTATTTTGGCCCTGTGGGTCATGTTGCAGGTAACTCATGAGGTGGCATCCATGAAGTGTGTGTGTGGTCACTACCACCCTTTCATGTGAGCCGACAGGTGAATGAATGCGTTCTCACAGTCTGCAGCTTGGGTTGCACTGATCGTCAGTCACGGTTAATAAATTAGGGGCGTGGTTTCCTCCATCATGGTGATATCAGCGCTGACCCCGTTTGCCCCGTCTGTCCATCTCTGTTTACACGGGTGTGTGCAGGGTCACGCGGGGTCATCGACAAACAGAAAAGGTCTGCCGATTCCTAACCGACAGAGCATAAAGGAGCCTATTCCCTTTTCAGATCTTCTAGAGTGAATCAGCGGTATGTTGGTCTTGTAAATCGACTCAGCATGTAATCATCTGTTCTACCAGTGAAGCGAAAGTGTGCATAGACGTCAACACATATTGATGCTAAAAACACACACACACACACCAATTCAGTCCATTATATGGTGACTGACACTCACGATGAGTCAGGCAGTTCCAGTCAGAAATGATGTCAGTCAGATCGACTCAGCAGGCGTCAGGCAGAGTGATCGGAGGAGCTCAGACAGACAGTCGGTGTCTCACTGAAAGGCATTTGGTGCAACCCGCCGCATGCAGAACTCATCAGAAATCAAAATCGGCATCAAAGGAGACGACGGAGCCTCATAAGTCTGTGAGCTTCTATTTCAGAGAGAAAGAGATCGGACACCGGCAGACGGAGCATCTTGCTCTTGTGCAAAACCAGCAAAACCTTTAGCATCGTAGAAAATGTTGAGTCACCACAGAGGGGAAAGGGTCAACTGGATATTTAGGCCACACACACACACACACACACTCTCCACAACCACCTGTCCCGCTGCTGACCACGGCCTCCCATCAACACTTGCTCCCACCTGCCCCCTTCAACGGCAGCATGTGTTTGCTGTGCAAGCACCACATTTCCAGCCGGGCCCCCAAAAATATTCACACTCACTTCATCACGAGTTCACACTGCTAATATTTAAAGCATGCATCTTTTTCTGAACACAAAGGTAAGGCAAAGAGGTATCGGTTTAGGAGTTGGACTGATCTGTACTGAGCAGAGCTCGTGTTCCTCCGATGTTCCAGCTTGTAGCCCGATGGGAATAATGCAGACTAGATGCTTTATAGATGTGAACACCTACAGAGCAAGGCACCGTGCACTGTGCAGCACAATGTCTATATGTTATGCCATATGGAGAGGAATATTAAATCACTGCAAAACCATGATGCTTGATGCTTAAGGACCTAGAGATATAAGGAAATAGCTCTTGCTTTTGGTTTAATTGGTAACTTCTTTGTTTTAACCGTATAGATTAAATGGATGGATGGAGGCTAATATATAATATAACACGTTGCATGTTTTTGCCAGTCAAACAGTGCATGTACATGAAGGGCTGTCGTTTCTTTTTGAAAGATGTGGGTTAGAACACGCTTTGAGGATTAGCCGCGGGCTAATAAAGCTAAACTACAGTAGACTAATATGCCTCCTGGATTAGCCGTCGACGGCTTAGCGCTCATACATAAAACATGATGGACACTGCAGGAGGGAGACCAGCCACCACGCTGATCGTGTCATGGTGATGCGCTGGTGTACACCGACAGGCATGCGAGTGAGCGTGCACACACACACGCACACACACACACACCCTGACTGTAGCTGTGGCAGCAGAAACGTCCTTGGCTCAGTCACCATGTCACTCTCTATCCAGATCAGAGTCACACATGGGGAAGAGTCAGTCATTTATGTTTGAAGAAAAAAAAAATGACATTATGAGATGATGATGGAGAATAAAAGAGAAACGAGGCGGGGAAAGGGAAGACTGGGAGAAAAGAGAGCTGCAGCTTTGATTCCAACACTTCTCACTCCAGGCACGCAAGGCTGCGCTGCCTCCCCTCCTCTCCACCCCCTCCCCCCCCCCCCCCTCTCCCCCCACTCCTCCCCCCTTCAGCCCCAACACTATGTTGCTGTATTATTGATTCCAGCAGGATTCACAGCTCCTCTTCCATCCACACGGAGACACTTAGACCGGCTGGTAGAATGAGGCGTTGGTTGAAGGGAGAGCTCGTCCAACACAATGGGATTTTGCTCATTCAATATATTTGGTGCAAAGAGATGCGGCATCGGGCGCACGAGCCTTTATGTTCATGTCAGCGGCTCCAAATGAGCTCTGCAGGTCTGTTGAAGTGATATACTTTAACACGCATATTGATCCGCCTCATCCTCCCAGGGATGCTTCAACATTTCCTCTGGAAAGGAAATCCCTGACATCCTCAAGTCAAAAGGCATGCTGACACACAAACACACACACACGCAATACATGGCAAGTGGTGCTGAGATAAATAGTGCATGTGCTCTTACAGTAGGAAAGTGTGTAAGTTTGTGTTAAAGTGGTGTCAGTGGAAAGGTTAAGAGGCTGCTCTGTGTGTGTCACAAAAGGAGCCCTGTCTGTTAAACTAGCCTCCCCAACACACACACACACACACACACACACACACACCTCCCTACTACTCCTTCCCATCCAACCACCCAAGCACAAGTTCCGCTGCCGACAACAGGCGACTAATTGTACTGCCACTCTGTATGTGTGCGTGTGTGTGTGTGTGTGTGTGTGTGTGTGTGTGTGTGTGCGCACAAATGATGCCTGAACCCTGAAAGCCTGAATCACACCCATTCTGCAGACATGGAGTTTTCCCCATACTAGGGAGTCTGACACGCATGTACAAACGTGTGCGCACACACACACACACACACACACACACACACACACACACACACACACACACACACACACACACACACACACACACACCCCCCCCCCCCCTGGGAAAGGCACTGCGGACTTCTCCACTGCTGAAAAACTGCAGAGATTATGAACTTGAAAAGGTTATTACCACCAACAAGAGGAAGGAGCGTTCTTCCTCTTTCTCTCACATCGGACACACACACACACACACACACACACCTGATATCACAATACGGCCTGTTCAGCACTATAATAGAGCCATAAGAGCACAAAGGGGGGTTTGCGCACTGCGGTTCAATATCCCTCCAGTGGCCTGTTGCACAGAGGAAACCTCAAATTAAAGTAGCTTCAATGACAATATCAAGTAATATAAGTGGGAAAGAAGATATCGTTTAATTACCTGCTGAAACACTAAAATATATATATATTTTTTTTACTTTAATAAAAAAAAAAAAAGCGCTCTTACCTAAAAAAGAATGGAGAACTAAAAATGACCCTGTGAGCGTTATTCTATTAAATCGCATAGTTCCCGTCTACGTGCAAATGTGTCGAATAGAGAAGTGAAATAAAGCTTTATGAACTGCGGGTGAATCAGACGCGACCTGACAACAGTTGCTCTCGGCCCTCTGAAAAGGACGGGTATCGTACCGTCGGCCAGATGGACAGATCATCTCTTCCACGAGGAGGAGGAGGAGGAGAGAACGAGCCGTTAGCGCCTCGATTCTTTTGTTCTCCGCAGATATCTATCAGCTAGAGTGCTTCTTTAACAGCAGACCCCCCCCCGAGGCTGAACCAGTGGACGGGTTCATCCTGCTGCTCGCCTCAAAAGGTGGAGGCAGGTGGGTCGGGCTTCCCCACCTCCACCCCTCCACCCCCAGGGCTCTGCTTCACACTGGAAAAGTTCTCTCACACACACACACACACACACACACACACACACATTCGTCATTCTATTCAATTTAGGCCCATGCAATGACCGCTCTCTATGAGGAGTCATTTAGCTGAAGTCTGATTGTTTCCACTCTGATCTACTGTTTTCAATTAAGTTTAATACACTTGGACTCAACTTGCAGAGCGGCTTTGATGATGTTTTTTTTTTTTTTTTTCCAGATACGGTTTAAAAGTGATGTGTTTACTTGCTACAACCTATAAAAAGTGGTGAATGTATTAGGAGCTGCCTTTTGTGCACATGTGTCATAAAAAAAGAGAGTGACTACTGAAAGGATATAGTTTGAAAACCTTCAAGCTACTTTATGGCTGGATTTATTTTATTTTTTGGACACGCTCCGGTTCAGAGATGGAAAAGAAGAACCCAGCTTGCAGCTTCCCCTTAATACAGCAACTCTGCTACAGCCTGAAAATAACCCGCTTTCAGCAGATGGGAAACCTACTCCACATCAAACTACCCTCTACATGCACTCCAACACGGGGCACATGGACAGACAGAGTAGGTGCTTGCAGAATATGTATGCACACCGTGTTATTTTGGTAAGCCAATGTTCAGTCCCCCCCGAGGCTGTGATTACATGATGTGAATGTTGAGTGGTTCTGGGTGTAAACGGGAACGCTGCTCGACATGAAGGCCTCGAAAGCTCAGAAACAGTGTCTGTGGACAAATGTGTGTCAGAATAAGGGGGTGCTTGTCGACTGTCGGCGGCAATAGATGACATTTGATTACAAGAATACTTTTGTTGTTTTCAAAATCAGAGAAGTGTATCGCGGTGGTCGATGGTATGCGTTGCCAAAGTTTTCATTGGCAATCATTTTGAGAAATTGGCAACAAGTATTTGGGCTTCGGTTGCCATCAGTGGCAACCACACCACCCAAGTATTTTCAGCTGTAATTGATTTAGCTGCCTCAGCAGAAGCAAGACGGATTAGAGGTCATTGCTGAAAGCAGAGATGATGGACAAGCTATATATATTTTTTTAATATATATATATTTTAAAAAGTATAGATTTTTATATATATATATATATATATATATATAAAAAGCCTGTGCGATGGTTAAAAAAAACTAACTGGTTCGGTAGCTGCTCTGCCATCATCAACAGGATATTCAGGACTAGCTGTAGCATTGAGCCTGCAGCTACAAGCATATGCCCTAATAAACTGGTGGGCCATGACTGATGGTGAAAGGAGCAGCAAGACAAGCCGTCAACAGGCAATTCCAGACTAACAAAACAAACCTATGTTAAAAAATACTTACATATTCGTTTGTTTTGACTGCGTTCTAGTTGAAGGCAATACAAATAACTGCTGGCTTGAGGCAAAAAAAGCTGTAATAACAAGGATGAAAAAACATGTTCTCATTTTTAGATTAAGTCAAAAACCACAACCCCGTGTGTGTGTGTGTGTGTGTGTGTGTGTGTGTGTGTGTGTGTGTGTGTGTGTGTGTGTGTGTGTGTATATATACACTCTGGCCCAGCAACAAGAGCATCTTTGTGAGGCTTTAGTGAACAAGAAAAAACCCAAACCAGGCAACAGTTGAGGAGGCTGAATTCTTCTTCATCTTAAGAAAACGCTCAACTGACTAAATATGTTCTCAGGGTGGTTTCGACAAAAATGATAACTAATAAAACACATTAAGAGGACCAGATAACCTATCCGTAATTGCCTATTTTGAGCGCCTGGCCAAAGAACCGTTGGGGCCAGGCTCGGCATGAATGGTGCCCTGTGTCACCCTTTAAAAACAGTCAAACCAGAGCTCCCAGCCTGAAGCTTACGCCACAGCCCAAACCAAAGCAGCGGCATACAGAGGACAGAACTGCTCTCATTTATTACATCTTTAGCTTCTCTAAGGGCTGGAGAGAGAAAGATGTTTCTTTTAACTGCACGACAGTGCTCCATAGACGGCAATAAAACTAATCAAGATTAAAAAACAACTAAAGTACAAAGTACCCACATGTTTTGTCACTGGAAAAAGTTTTTTTCCATCCCATCAATTTGAACGAGTAGTTGTTGTTTTTTGACATTGAATGGCACCAGATGCTCTCCGAGCCTGGTTGTCTTAGAGCAGGATAAAGGGATTCACTTTGCAAGCTTTGAGAGACGCTAGTAAAAGCACGAGGATATTACACCCCGCTTAAGGATGCCAAACCAAAAGGCCACGAAATTAAGGAGGAGGCCCAGGATACATATTTGGACTGACCACCAGAAACATGGACCCTTCAGTTAACTCCGCTGGGCAGACATGACCCGAGCAGCCGGAAAGGCTAATATCCCACTCAGGAAACAGAAATGAGCTAATTGCTAGCATGCACGTTTAACCCTCACTTACAGTCAGGAAATGTTCCTGCAATCGTCATGGCTGCTGATATACAACGTTAAAAAAAATGCACGGTACTTTCATTAAGACGAGCGAACACACACACACACACACACACACACACACACACACACACACACACACGTTCAGCCTTTATCTGTTCACCAGACGTCTGAAGTCTAGACATCTACCTCCTACACAATCTACTGTACCAGAACCATAACAGAGACTTTGATCGCAGACACACACACACACACACACACACTCGAGCTCTGCCCGAGAGAGCTGTGAAATGAAAACCATTATCATTGAAATTCTTGTCTTGCGTCAATTCACATTTTCACAACCGCTGCACAAAGTCGATCTCCGTGGGATTACATCTCGTACAGAAGTCGGGGGGGTGGGGGTGGGGGGGGAAGGGACAAAGGGAAGTCCCAGAAAACCTCTCCAACGGTTCTACCGCCGATGGTTCAAGAAGGTTAATGAATAAGTCATCGCTTGACACCAGAAGAGCCTCGGGGAGGGAAGGAAGAGAGGGAGGGGTTTATTGAGTTGGAGCCCTCGCTGACCCACCAGACACTCTAAATGAAATAAAGAGCTTTTATAAAAGAGGCTGCATATCTATGGACACCACCACGGGAGACATCGACTTCACGAGAGTGAATTCAGCCCCTGAATTTGTCCACTTACGCTCCGTGAAGACAACATACCGACCGGTGGCTGTGTTGACATTCAGAGATGTTTGCCGAGAGTGGTTTCTAACCGATTCGGGGGAAAATCTAATTAAAAAGGGTCTCAAGTGGGATCTATTTATTGAATCACAGGAAGCAACCGACCATACAAGGCCTCCACTCACTCCACGTCCTCTTTCAAAGTGCTGAGCAGTGCAATACATTGAGAACCTGCTAGGGCCATTAACAGAGGACCTGAATGGCTTCGTCCATATGGCTCTGGAAATCTGAAACCAGTGACTGATAAAAACAACCGCAGGAAAAAAAAGGAAACGACTACAAACCATATATCAAAGACAATTTCCCTCCTCGTTGCTCCAAGAAGAAATAGCTCCTTTTGATTGTGAAGCAGAAACTGTGTGTGAGTGGGTTCACAGTTTCCCACAGGATTGTGGGAGACTGTGGTGGGTGGACCTCAGATCCTCCTGGGGCATACTCTAGATTAAGATCCTCTAAAGGACTTTGTATGTGTACACGTACATTTACTCAGTAGTGTACTTAAGTGTAATTTTGAGGTACTTTACTTAAGTATTTCCATTTTATGGAGCCTTAAATTTCCCGACGCAAACGAGTGCAAGGCTGCCACATACTGCTCCCGATAATTAGACGAAGGGTCGTCCATCCTCGTCTCTCACACTTGCTCCCTTTCTTCCTTTGTGGTCCTGCTTTTTTACACCATCTTCTGAGCATTACTAATCTGAGTCAGCCTCCTTACTTTGATTAAATGCACACTACCCACCCTCCTGACACTTTTAGTTGATTAGCAGCTGCAATGATCGCAGCAGTAAAATCAGAAAAACTCTTGTCACAGACGGTCGACTACTTGTAACTCAACAGGGAGATAAAAGGAAAACTGCATGAAAGGACTGAGAAAATTCAAAGAGCAAACAATCAAGAGGGTCTCGTGGCTTTCTATGCCATCCAACCTCAAACTCTTTGGCATGAAATACTGATACCCCCGCGTAAACCAGCCAAGCCTTTTTCCAAGAACCACATTTTGATACAGTCTGGCTTTGGTCTAAATATCAATACTGTGGGTTGTTAAGGCCCTGAAAGGTCCTGAAAGGCCATAAAGGGGGTTCGTTGAGTGTCTGTCGGGCCCCGGAGGGTGGTGGCCATCCGCATGGGGAATATTCAGCTTGTAGGTGGTCTATGTGAGGCCGAGCCTGCAGACACAAGCTTCTGAACAATAGTGGGACCAGGAGGTCAAACAGAAGATTAGCGAAACACCATGGACGAACAAGTGTTTGCTTGTTGGCCGACAATGTCCTCCAATGCTGAAACAACGTGGAATAGAACGGGCTACAGGCCTTTAAAAACAAAGAGACACTGCCCTTTAACACCCTGCATTTATACAGGGTTCATACACATTGTGACCAGTGGATTTCCATAACTTTTCCAGGACTTTAAACCAAATTTCCATGACCAAACATTTAGTGAAATCTGGGTGTGTCCATGAAAAAGTGATAAAATGTAGTATTTAAACTAACAATGAGGATTCCAAAGCATACAGTATTCCTTAAAGGACACAAATGAATGAGAGACAATAGTTTGATTAAAAGAATAAACATTTATAGATATACTCTTATATATGCTTATATTTTGAGAGTCTTTTTTTTAAAAGCATATTCATTATTTCAAACTCAGCGTAAATGAACGACATGAACATATGAATATAACACATTTACATGACTTTTCCAAATTTATTGGGATTTTATTTTTTTCAAGGACTTTTCCAGGCCTGGAAATACCCATTTTAAAATTCCAGTTATGAAATAGTGTGGTAAATAGATTTTGCAGAGTTTCCAATAATATTCCATTCAGTAATGGTGTGCTTTTTGAGAGAAAAGGTGGGCAGTATTGTCGTAAAATGCTGGATTCAGGATGAATAGATGAGTGCGTCCGGTTGCTAACTGAGTCACTAGTTCATGTCTTGACCCCTTCCCGTCGTCTCATCTCACCGACTCTGCTGATCACTACTTAACCCTGGCAGCTACCGACCCGACCGCCGACACCGAGAGAGATAATAATACTGCCGTCCGTTTGAGGCGGCCTAGTGCGGCTTTTGTAGGCTTATAACGTCAAAGTCTACACAATAGGCCGACTGTTTAAATAAGATGGTGAGTGATTAACAGGATGTGTGGGACCGAGACAAACTGGACCTAACAAAGCAATTAACCAACCGAGTCTTCACTTGACTTCTGGGGCTACATTTAAGATGGAATATCAGTTTTAAAGACAAAAACATCAAAACAACAAGAACTATTCTGTCTTATTCAAGTTATATAAATCAATTTCCATCGCATTCAGCCAAAAGTAGGCCACAGCCCCTGAGGATATGGGTCAGAGTCCTGAGTCTGGAGTGTGGGAAATCTGAGTCTCCATCAGTGTGACTGCTTGGACATGAACATCCCTAAATGTACGGCAGCATGCTGCATGCTGGGTAACGCTCAACTCCTGTCCATCATAAACACACATTGAGACGCCGTTGCAGCGATGGCGTAAATCATATTATCTCTGGATTGTTTCAATTCGTTGAACTCACAGGTTTCACCAATGGATTAACATTTAGACACAGTTAGGAACTGATGCTGCGTTTAAACCAGTACTGCATGACCGCAGCTGGAAGAAGAAACAAAACATTTATAGTAGAAAGAACTGAACAATTGTCACAGAAAGTCAGATTTTTGTTGATCAGACAACATTCATTTGCACAATACAAAGAAAACTGTGACAATCTGCTTCAAAGCCCAGCCAGGCTTCGGGTTAGCCATTTCCCAGGAATTATAGGGGTCATTTTAGGCTCTCAGGTCAGACCTAGAATATTATATCTACGTAAATGCTCATTTATTCATAGTCTCAGCCATGAGTGAAATGGATTACATCAACTATTTAGCATCTAGCCTCCATTGTGGGCTTCAAACTCAAAGTTGCCTGACAGGCATATCCACCGCTTGGCGTGCTATATGTGCCACTCCAAAATCAGCCATGTGGTTAAGAGATGTCCCAGAACGTGCGTCAGACATTTTCCAGACTACTTGTATATCAATGCATTACTCCCGCCTGCTTTTACAGCTTTCCACATGTGGTCGTATCACTCCCTGATATGTTATCACGCAGCTCATCTGTCCTCCATCTTTAACTCCCCCTCACATCCTCCTCCACTTTCTCTTTGAAGCCTCAATCCTTTCCCTTTTTGGTAAATGTGAAGATTAACCGTCGAGCAAAAGCAGTAAACACGGACCGAGCATGAGATAAGACGTCCACACATGTAACTGCATGTTTCTGAATAAAGCTTCTACGTCTGTGAAAGGCATTATTAAGGTACCGCTGGGAGCTTTTTGTAGTTTCAGCCTCTTTAGACAAACGGGAGTCGATACATCGGGTCATCATCTGCTGCAGAAGACCATTTTTTGAAATAAAAAGCAGAGAAGTAATTGAATTGACTGATATAACAGTGCGTAGGGGAGGCGGATCAGTGGCTTCATGTGCTTCACATTCCTGGTGTCTCTGTATATTTACTGCATCTGGATGAGGGGGTCACAATACCACATCACACGCAGTCACATATGTGAGAATACATCTCCGTGTGTACTGCCAAGTTAAATGTGGCGTGTGCGGACATATTGACTTACGCGTGCGCGTGTGTGTGTGTGTGTGTGTGTGTGTGTGTGTGTGTGTGTGTGTGTGTGTGTGTGTGTGTGTGTGTATGTGATAGAGAGTGTAACCGAAGGGGTAAAAATCAGTTTTAACCCCTCGGGCTCAGGCATAAGTGAGCAGCTTTACTTGGGAGGTGAGATTCAGACAAAGCCGCACATGAACGAGTTAATATAAGTTATTCATCATGAGTCTGACTAAGAGAGTATGCAAAAAGAAAACAAAAACAAAGAGGAACATGTGATATCTGACTTTGCAGCTTGTTCGGCAGAGTGAAATCTCACCTGATAGTAGCCTTTAATCTGCCTGATGAGAATTGAGAGGTTCTGGATGCGCAGTGTGGGGTCATTGTTCACCTTCTTGTTGGTCCTCTGCACCGTGGCCTTTGGATTTCTGTGAGAAAAAGAAGAAAAAAAAATGGCATTCAGTTATTTAATGTCTGTTTGTAGCAAAGATACATGTTTTAAATGAATCTTTCCAAGCATGAGTCACTGGGTTGTTGTTTGGCTAGAATCATTAGCAGCACAGTGACAAAGGACCCTTGTCTAAGAAGGGTCAGTGCCATAAAGAAAGCACAGACGCATTCAGAGACCGTCTGTCGGCCACCCCTTAACTCGGGAGGCCCCAATGTTTCAGACTGTTGTTTTCCAGCCTTCAAATCAAATCCTTCACTCGGTTTAAATCAAATTCAAAGGTGCAGCATTTACATTTTCAGGCTACATCGTCACAGCTTTGACATTCTGCAGAGGTCCCTCTGTAGCGGCGCTCCAAACTACTGAGAAACATGTCATTAGCACGGTGAAGGGAGCATGCATTTCTGTAATTCTGACCATGATCCCCATGTCACCCGTCTGAATCAAAGAGAATACGTCTTTCTTCAGTGCTTGCAGGCTACGGCGCCCGTGTCTTCATCCGACTGAGCGTTACCCGAGGGACTTTTAAAAAGGAGCGTGCACGACGACTGCCGTTACCGCGGGTGCCGACATGTTTCAACATTCCACAAACTCCCCTCCCCGGTTGCTGTTATCCAACAATCCACACTGCCGCTTGCATATCTATGCAAATTAACTTTAAGATAGCGAACCGCATTTCATCTCAAACCTTGTTAAACCACAGTTACTGGCATGTTAATTGGCGTAACTAATTGGTGCCGAGAGGTGAGTTTCCTGGTAATTTGAGAGTCTGTCTGTCTGTCTGCCATCTGCCAGGCACATGGTCAGTACTAATTAGCAATCCATGCATTTATCAATTACTTTTCGTTTTTGGCCTTCCTAACTGCTACCTTTGACAGCATTAATAGCTTTAATTAAAAAGGCTGTTGAAATGCCATGTTTCTGTATGCGTACAGGTTAAAAGTTAAACAGACTAATACTATGTGTTTACCATGTGGCCTTAATGTAATAACGACTGATCCCCTGAGGGAAAATTCCTATTTCATAGACTACCACATCCCAGAAGAGAGGCGGTGACCCAAGAGCAGACATGGTTTCACCAAGGCTTCAAAACCACGTGTTCGGCACATCTATTTAAACAAATGTAATTTTTCAAAATTGCCGCTAGATTTGCAAAACAGGCCGTCACCCCCGTTCACCCGAGTTTGCAGCCACAACGTTGCGTGCATTGTCAGCCACGTTCCCGGTAAGTCTCCATCTGATCAATTCCTTTAGCTGCAAGCTTGTCAGCTGCGTGTCTGCCTGGCACGCTCATGTCCGGGTTGCGAAACGTTAGCAAGCGTGTGGTCGTGAGAACAAGCTTGCGTGATGATGGGTATGATGTTGGCAGCTGTGTTACAGCTGAACGCAGCAGTACAGTGTGTGTGTGTGTGTGTGTGTGTGTGTGTGTGTGTGTGTGTGTGTGTGTGTGTGTGTGTGTGTGTGTGTGTTGGTCGCTGAATAAATGCATCAACTCATCAAGCTGTCAAAAGCATCCTTCGTCTACCATGCACCAGGCGCAAGAGGGAAAAGTAGTAAAATCCCACCCACCTCCCTAAAAATTAACAAAAACACACAATAAAAGCCTGTAAATAATTCATAAGACATTTGCCTTGGGATTGTGAGGGAAAACAACACTTCTGGTGTACTGGTGATATTTGTAGAGCCTTAGTACACCACCAGTACTACGGAGCAGCTCTCTTTTTCATGAAACGCACTTCAGACTTCAAAGCATAGATTCCATGACCTATATAATAGGGTCAACATGCTCTAAGTAGGGGGGAGGAGAGTCCTGGCTGCTCGTGAATGTATGCGCGCATGCATGCAGTGTGTGGCGCATGTGTAGTCATGCATGCGTGTGCGCATGTCTGCATCTGTGCTCTGGCGCTCCAGAATAACACGTCCGTATGGGTGCGTGAGGCTCCATCCTGGAAAAACATTAAGACGGCATATAAATCAAGATTTCTTCTTTCTTTTTTTCTTTTTTTTTTTTAAATCGTCCGTCTTGTTGCGTCGGAGTGAAGAGGTCAAAGGTGAAGGAGTCTTCGTCTTCCTCAAGGACATGTAGCTCGGTGGATGCTCAGTCACAGGGGACTTCTGGCTGAATGGCTCTTCATAATGACTTTAGCATGCTGCTGCTCCACTTCTCCCAAGACTGAATAAACATAGAAGGTATTTCATATAAAACCACAGCATAAAAACCTCTCTCACACCCAGGAATATGAATAACCCAAGTTCCCAGCAATCATCACGTTCCCAGAAATCATTTTCATAAAATTAAAATGTAGACAAAAAGATGCAATTTGCTCATTGGAATATGTATTTAATGCTTTAGTAGCTTGACGCTTAAATTATACAATAATATATAATAATAAGCGTATTGTTGACACCAAGAAAAAAAGCGCCTGTCTCATAAATCAAGCGGCTGCAGTGTGGATGTGTTAATTAGTCTTTTGATCGGCCTGCGCCCCGATACACACACCCCCACACATCATGCTAATCACGAGGACACAGGGCTCTTTTGAACACGGGTCTAAATGAGCAGTCATGTGACCTCCCCATCTCCCCCCACCGCCCCTTTTCCACACACGCTCAGCCCCGTTGGAGGTCCATAGTAGGGGGTCTATTTAACCCGTTAATTAAAAAGCACAGGAGGCTGTAATCCTGTCAGGGCGAGGAGGGCGATGTGGTGAATGAGGTGCGAGTGTGTGTGTGTGTGTGTGTGTGTGTGTGTGTGTGTGTGTGTGTGTGTGTGTGTGTGTGTGTGTGTGTGTGTGTGTGTGTGTGTGTGACAGGCCGACGCCCCCTCTGGATCGGCAGCCCAATGAACACGGGGACTTAGGACGGTAACGGAGGTCAAAACACGCCCCTTACTGCCTCTTCCTGCCATGTTCCTGCTGATACAGTAAACCTACGGCTTTAAATAGACAGATACATTAGGAAGGCAGAAAGCCAACAAAACAGCCAGCCAGCCAGGCCGACAACGAGTGAGCCAGGCGGCCAGGCGGCCAGGCGGCCAGTCAATAAGCCGGTCCGTCGGTGCTGTGGATGGGCAGCCTTCTGGAGAGCCCAGGGGCCACTGCGCTTTCTCCTCTCATGTCCCGGCTTTGATTGGCTGGATGGGTTAGAGAGTAGTGTTAACCCACATATGACAGGCTGCATTACAGTCAGCATGAGCAGCCAGGCACGCACACACGCACGCACACACACACACACACACACACACACACACACAAGCTAAATGCACACATACAAAGAGAAGAATGCAGGCTTCATTTGGGCACGTGTTGGGGATAGAGCTTATGAGCTGTATTGTCCAAACACAGCATGGGAGTGTGTGTTTGTGACCGTGTGTGTGTGTGAGCGAGACACACACGGTGGGTGGTGTGGGGGGGGTTATCAGGAGCCAATGCAAGCAGTTCAGTTCAGGGTAAATCTGTGGCTTTGCTTCTGTAACATCCAGATTAAAAATTAAAACCTGTCTGAGACGAAGATGAGTAGTCATCCTCTCACAACAAAGTAGAGCAGGAGATCGAAAATGTCAAAATAAGACATTTGAAACCAGTGTGTACACACTAACACCCCTCAGAACACACACTTCACTCAATTACCCAGATCCAAGTCTTATTACTTAAATTGAACCATGTCCATGCCTTGTAGAAACAATACCCCAACAATCAACAAGTTCTTATTATTTAGTGGTTTGTGAAGTTTCCCAGTAGAGGACAGGCCACACAGTGTGGGAAAAATAATTAACATATTGAATGAGTTTATAGGATTATGGGTGGATTTTTAAAGAATACCGTACAAAGTATTACTATCCCATTGCTCAAACACGTCATGCACATGACAGGAGGCAAACGCAAGAATGCAATGAACGATAAAGCTCTGCAAATCAAATTATGAGTACAGCAAGATAACTTTGTTTAAATGTTTACACGCCATTAGCAATAACTGAAGTTCAGCCTAAATCTTGTTAAAATCGAATCTTGTTAAACCCGAGTGCACGGTCTGCCTGAAGCCCATACGGTGCAACAAGCATAACCAGTACTTATACAAATTAAAGGACTCTCAAACCAGTGGAGAATGAAGCAATTACTTTAGAACATCGGATGCTAACGATGCATCCTCATTAATAATAATGAACTAACCCTAAACTGCATGAACCATCAGTTTGCGATGGGAAGATATTACAAAACACAACTCGCTAGTGTTGCAGCCGGGTTTGCCGATATTATGCATTTTGCTACGAGGTAGTCAGCTCTAGGGCTGTCAACGAATATTCTATATTCGAATATATATTCGAATAGTTGTTAAAAACCGAATATTCGAATGTGAAAATAAATATTCGAATGTCAAAAAAAAAAAAAACACACACAACAGCGGCGCGACTGTCTGCTTTGCGGGTGTTTCAATCACTGAATGAAGCCATATTTGGGACAAGAATCGCAACCTTAAATTGCTTGCACAAAACTCTTGATCAGCACTCAGCATTCATTTATTGTTGTCGTTCATTTAAACCGCTATGCACAGAGAGCGCGACGGTGCGGGAGAGAGAGAGAAAGAGAAAGAAAGAGTGCGTGTGTGCGAGCGAGAGGTCCGCGGTCTTGGCCATTAGTTAATTTACTTATTTCCGTGTAGATAATATGTTGTTAAATATGTTTAAACTTAAATAAATTACCTATACAAGTAGTTATGTCTCGTTGTATTAATTTGTCCTGTTATTGACGTGCCTAATGCGCAACTTCAAATATTCGAATATGTTCGAATATATGTGTTTTTTTAAAGGGAATATTCGAACGTCATTTTTGAGCAATTTTGACAGCCCTAGTCAGCTCATGCTCGAGATGTCTGCATCCCTTTATTTGTCATCCCCCGCCCTTTTCCCACCAGAAACATATATAAAAAGCCCAGTGAGGACCTGACCATTGGTATGTGGCTCTCATCACCCTACTTCCTCGTCCGGGCTTTTCATGGGATCGCTCCTCTCCTGTCTTTGTCCTGGTGTTTCCACAGGGCCTCTTCCCATTCCACGGCTCTGCCGCCGTCTCCATAGGGACTCGTGATAAACGCCTCGGTCGGCAAACTGGACGTGACCGGATGCTCGGCTTTGTGCGGGACTTACAAGCACCGACGCCACAAACCATTGAAATGCAATAAAATGCCGAATGGTAAGTCAGACTGCAAAGTCGACCCAACCAGCTTTAGTGGTCACGCCACACTCACTTCTCCGCCGAGTTCCTCTTTTTTTGAACACAAGTGGTGTACTCGGTCACCGATTAATTCTACTGCGCCGGTATTTCTCAAAGTTAAGCTGCTGTTAATGAACAACTCAACACTTCCTGCAGACGCTTCACAGCAAAAAGGCCTTCCGGGGAACAGAAGGGATTACGCCCCCGGAGCGACCGAAGGGCTTGTAACATGGAGCAGATGGAGGAAGTGTCGAGTTTGCATGAACAGCAAACAGCAGCAACTGCTAAATGATCTAATTTGCACGATCTCAGGTATAAATGGTAATGTGTGTCATTAGCCGGCGGATGCAGAACATGGTGCAGCCCAGAAACCAAACTAATCCTGAAAATGCATTTAATTAAATATCAATCCCAGCAAAAACAGACAGACGTTGAATAGCTCGGGCTGAGAAACTTGTGTTTAGAAATCCTAAAATGGGTCCATGTGGGCTGACATGTCCTCGGTTATGGGATTTTAAAAAAGGGGCCTCACATTAACGCAGCCTTGTGAAAAAGGTCGGCCCTCTCAAGGTCACAGCTGCCGCTTCCTGTCTGACGCGATGTACATCCTCCCGCTGGACAGACGCAGCGAAGACGGCGTGACGCGGCCGTGATCACCAGAGATGACGGATTCATGTGCGATTCTACTCTCTGATGAGGAGGGCGGCAGAGCCCACAGCCCAGGAAGCAGCCGTGGGAGAACCGAACATGCCGACACCCCCAGCGGCAGCTCGGCCTGCCTCTGCCGGGGCTCGCCCTGGAGAAAGGCAACAAAGGCTTCATCGTGCCGCTCAACGAAAACAGAGGAGGACGAGGGGGAGAGAGGTGAGGCGTGGACAGACGAGGGGGAGATGAAGGAAATGAATCCAGCAGGAGGAGAGGAGGGGTGGAGAGAGGGAGAGAGGGAAAGGTACAGTAGCAGTAGGGGTTGAGGTGCAGAAAGAGGGAGATGAATCAGATGGCAGAGGGAAGAGAGAAAAACAAGACGAGTGCCAAAGTCTCCATCATCCATCATCCATCAGCCCAAAACCCAAAGATGTTTTACTGGCATGAGGAAGTTACATTTGAGATGCTGGAACCACATTTCTGGTGTTTTTGCTAACAAAACAGCTGCATTCATTTTATTTTTCATCAACTTATGAAGTGATTGCTGCAGCTATAATGGTATGATATATAATAAGGGAGCAAGCAAAGGAAGGGTGGGGAAGCATTTGATTCAAGATGGCAAACAATAAAGATCCTTCATGAATTCACTTCATTATGATCAATCATGTGTTATTCCGGATTACAGCAGGTCTAAAGGGCAACATAAACAGGAGTTTGTTCAAGGTAGGATACTTTATGAGTTAAAGAAAAAGATTTGCCCGGTATGTGGCCACTTCTAGATGCCGCCTGTAATCATCAAACGTTGCCAGATGGCTGGTAACCTCAGAATATCCAGATAGAGCAACAAAGCCACGAAAGAAACTGAGCATGAGGATGATAATGTAGCCTCCATACAACAAGCAGAGAATCTCATGATGCATCATAGTCTACAACAAAAGACCAACTGGGTTCAGGGCTTAAACCAACACGCGTCCTTCAGTGGCGTCCGTCCACACCAAGACTCCTCCAGAGCTCATTGGTCGAGGGCTTCGTGTTTGCAAAAAGCATGAAAGGAAGTGATGACGGGCGTACTGAGGACATCCTGTGTATAGGGGCCTGCACAGGGAGGTTACCGTAACGCGGCCTTGAGAGAAAAAGGCTTTAAAATTGTAATTGTCTGACTCACGGGTTTACTTCTTTATGGCCGACAGCCACCAGAAAGCACTCCCATAAGCAGGAAAAACATGCAGATGGAGGGAACGTCACCTTTTTACACTCTCATTCCCATGTGTGCAGCCATCAAAGTGGATTTACAGAAATGCACGGATCAGTAATTAGTTTTTTTTCTCTCTATACTTGCACTTAACCTTACAATCTAGCAGTCAGTCAGTCAGTACTCCGACTGATTTCCAGGGTCACACATGACATTTATCTTTTTCCAACGCCAGGGTCATCTGTCAAGATTGTAAAAAAATGTGACATTGGGCTTTACAAATAAAAGGTTCAATTGAATCGAATCTCCTTTTCTTTTTTTTATTCTGAGAAGTGTCCGTCTCACTCGCATCACTCTGTAGCGGACAGACTGACTGGTTCACAGGCCAACGAGCCAGCACGGGTCTATACGGGGATTGGCAGGAAAACAGAGACCTCCACCGGACAGTTGTCACTGACAAAACTTGAATTGGGGCCCTCTCGCCGAGCGGGAAAACTAATTGGTTTGACAGCACGGGGAGGAGGCCATCTAATTGGCTAGGTGATGTCAGTCAGAAGAGGGCGGGGGCGGGGGGGAGAGGTGACGTGGTGCCATCTGGGTGTCAGCAAACCGTTGGATAATCCCGGGTCTTCTCTCCCATGCTGTTCCGATGACAACTGCTGCCAGCCTGTCTGCACCGAGGCCTCGCAGAGACATTCACACGGCGACAGCTGACATCACCGGGAAAAACGTTAAACGCTCGCGTTTCTCCGGCCAGAGGACCGTTAGTGAGCGAGAGAGGGGGAAAAATATGTTGAGGTAAAGGAATTGAACCCGTAACAATGTTTTGTGCACGCTGACTTTCATTACATTAGATTACATTTAATTTATCCAAAGCGACTTACATGCTATGGTGAGCAATTAGGGTTAGGGCCGGGGATCGAACCACCGATCCTCTGATTGAATACTCTACTGTCTTTACATCTTTGGAGCTTTATCCTCCACTCTGGAAGACGTAGCAGCAGAGAGCATTTCATTCAACGCCAAACTCCAGTTGTTATTTTTCAGCGTAAACACGGCTGACTGGAGGTAACCACAGCGGATCCTTTGGAGCAGGACTTGATCAATCGCAAGCGGGGCGATGCCAACCAACATGCACGACAAAATATCTCAAGCTGCCAGAACGGAGAGGGCGAGAAATAAAACAGAATGAGCAAGCGAGAGTGTGTTTGTAGGAGCCCGGGAACTGGAATGAATACAATCCCCGTTAATCGTCGCCTGCAGTCCCTCAAAAGAAGCTGGAAAACGTTCCTGTGGTTTAGCTGCTTTTTAATGGGAGTAACAGTGGAAGAGAGGGATGATGGGCGGGACGGAGGCATTTCTAAACTCCCATGTAATTCTTCCATTCAACACACATTTCTGGCTTTTAATACCGAATTAAAATGACGCACAAATGCCGATATCGGGCCGATTTTGAAGATTTGTACCAAGTTGCTGGTGCATAGTTTATTATGCTAACGGTAAATAACAATTCATAAAATGTTTATCTATATTGGCATTTGTTACATTAGCTTTTACAAAGTTAGCAAAGCAATGTTTAAGACTAATGTTTCCTTGCATATAAAATAAGAAAGATCCCATCTACTTCCACACAGGAATACCTACAGGGTATTAATGCAATCCTGGTATGGGATCAGTCTTCTTATTGGGTACCCAGAGCCCAGGTTTCTTTATCGGGACTGAAAAGGTCAGATCAGTGCATCCCCAACATTACGTTTTTAATAAATAGAACAAGGCGCATGTCTTAGAGGAATGCCGTCATCTGAAACTCCCTGAAACCGTGGTTTTGGAGGCATGTAAATTAGCTTATTATACAGTTTATTACAGTCCGCTCAGCTTACTGGAGGAGACCACGTGGGGCTGGTAAAGTGGGAGAGGCAGACAAAAAGCAGCCTCACCAACATAGTGTCTGACCAGTACTGTAGGCCTTTTGTGTGGGAGGGCGGCTGGGCAAGACGGCTACCAACAGCTGCCTCCGTCCAACAGAAAAAGCACAGGAGAAAAAACAGCCAGACACACACACACACACACACACACACACACTCCCACGCAGACACAGAAGCCCTACAGAAAAGCACACACACAAACACAAACAGAGCAGGCTTTGACCGGCAATCCCCGACATCCTGTCAGGCGATCACTGAGCCAGTCACAGTTCATTTCGGCTCGACGCTGGCCGCTCTGGACGGGAGCGCTCCCCACGCCGCGGAGCGCCGCGGGCCCGTCCAGCTCAGTCCACTTATTTGCAGACAGAAATCCTACCGAGTGGCCGTTGCCAAACATCTCGGCCTCGATATGGAGAGCTGGGGAGTTGCCATGTGGCTCGGCGAACCACGGCTAGAATTTAGTTGGTTTTTTTTTGCAAGTCATTTTCTTTGCTGCCATGTTTTAAGGTTTTCAACCATTTTGGCACATGGTTTTCCGTCTCACGCTTCCAGCCCTTCCCCCTCGTATCCTTCCGCTATACAATTTCCCAAATGGGGAAAAGGCTCTAAATATACTGATGACTTGGTAATCGTTTGGAAGAGGCTGTGTGTGTGTGTGTGTGTGTGTGTGTGTGTGTGTGTGTGTGTGTGTGTGTGTGTGTGTGTGTGTGTGTGTGTGTGTGTGTGTGTGTAATTAAGAGGATAGACACCCTTGTCCAACTGAACCTGCGATGGCCTCCTTAAACACCTTTCTTCTTTGAATGATTCCTTTGAGAGTACACAGCCTGGAGGAGGAAGAGGAGGAGGAGGAGGTTGAAACCTGAAGGTAGTCGGCTTAGTGGCGTAGTACAGCCGAGCAGCAGGAGGTCGAGGACAGAGGACGAGGACACCATCCAGAGACAGGAAAAGGCCAGTTGGAGTTAATCATCTCCTCATGCAACACAGCCACAGCTCAACCCTCCTAAAAAAATAATCACTCTGAATATACCCTGAATATCACACTGAATAACCCTAACCCTCACTCTGACCATACCGAGGTGTATTCTGCTCGACAAGCGTCCTCACACAGACAACTTTGACCCTGACGTTGGCCTGTGAAACTGCAACACAACATAATCTCTTCTGAGGTGCAAATCCATTCCACTGGGACGCAGGCGAACAGGGAGAGTAAACGCTGACAGTGGAGAGTGTGGCATTAGCGGAAAATATGGAAAGAAATGTGCCCTGCAAGCGGGAAGTAGCAGCCCTAACCCAGACAAAGGAATGGAAAAGCTGTCTGCTGCCATGCTATATGTTAGGAGATGACTGGAAAGACGGGCGTTATCAGACTAATGCCTCATCTCCTCCAGAACCCTCCATCCCTCCCCCCATCCTCTCATCATAAAGAGATCTACCAAAGCATCTACTTCCCATTTACTTGAGTGAAACACACTGTGCCGGCCCGCTACGTCCATGAAGGATCTGTGTAATCTGCATCCAGATCCAGTGTGTGTCCGCTCGAGACTACTATTCCTAGTTTTAATCTGCAGCCCAGCGGGAAACTCTGTAGCTTCCCGGAGCAATGTTCTCCCAGTCGGCTGCAGATGACAGTCTGCAAACTGGGAAGAAAAAAAAAAACACAAGGCTGCTGGAAGCTGTGGAGCTGCTTGCTGCCTCCTCAAGCATCCGTGGATGCTCCAAGGGATCCCGACAATAACTGTCTGCAACGCTTTTCTGACAGTGTGACCCACGACTGCCCCCAATACAAGGTCCCTTTGTGCGGATAGCCTACATTCACTTCAGCAGTCAATTCCAAGTGCTGGACCGAGGCCGGAGTTGTTGAAGAAAATGCTTAATTTGGTCATGTGGGGATGACCACCACTAGAGCCCCAGGGGGTCGTTTGCTGTCTCCAAACCACGCCCACAGACCATGTCATCGAGCCACACACACACACACACACACACTTTTGAGGTGTGTATACATATATTAACATGAGTTTGAGATCCCAATCAAAAGGTGTCTGCAGACAGTTATATGACACATCCTGGTGCATGAGGATGTTTTTTTTCTGAATATTTCAAATCACTTACATCTCGAGCATTATCTCGTTGAGGTAAATCCCATCCACTAATTCAATATATTCCGATAATTGGGAGCCATCGTTCAAAGTCGCCTGGCCGACTGTCTTCACCTGGAATGGGACAAAGCAAAAGAGGTGTTAGGATCATCAATAAGCGCTTTAATTAGCGGGCTTAATACACATAACGATGGTTAATCAGGCTCTTACCCAGCAGACCAGCGGCGTGAGCATAAACTGCTCCAGCAAAGGGGTGAACACCTCGCTTTCCATGTTTTCCAGGGGCAAACTGGCGCCTATTAAAAAATGTGCACTCCCGGGGAGAAATACGCGTTTGTGTTGGCTCCGCTCATGTAGCTGATTCAATTAAATCGACGCTCATTTTGGACACGCGCACACACACAAAAACACCGGGTCAGTGGTTTTCTTGGAGATTCCCGGTGAGGGGAGGAAAAAAAAAAAAGAAAAAAACGTTAATCCACAATCTTCTTGACACGACACAGCTGTTTCAGATGCCAGCGGCTGGGCTGGGCTGCCTCATTTGAAGGAAACTGAATTACATCTTAGTGAACACGCGCTATCTACAGCAGCGAATGGAGACGGTCTCCATGAGACCTGAGCCAGGTAGGTAGGGCTTTATGCTCTGGAGGAGGAAAAAAAATTATCTCACAGAGGCGAATCTAACGTTAAGAGAAATATTCCTCCGACATGATTCAATAAATGATAATATCCAGTGCGCGGAGGCGGAGGAAAAAAAAAGTCCAGTAGTTTGCAGGTCCTGTTTTCTCAAAATTGGTTTGTTTACTCCTCAAATTAAGTGTGCAGTCATTTGCTACCGGTGGCTTGTCTGTGCTCCCCGTTCAAAACGCTGCATACGAATGAAAGGAGGGAGGTGAGAGGATGGCTGGAGGACACTTAGCACCGCCCTCTCTCCTCCGCATCTCCCTCCGCCCCTTCTGCTCCAAAAGAAAAAAAATAGGGCACCGATGAAAGTGTCAATTTCCATAAAAATCTAGTAAATTATTTGAACAGCGTATGATGCGGATATAAAATGAACTGGGAATAGGTGTTGCTCTATAGTGATAGAGTAATTTATATGCAATGGCTTGCCAAAAATATTCTGCTTTTTTTTTATTATTCCTGTACAAAAATACATTTTGTCTGCATTTACAGCATGCAGAAGGCTACATTAAAGCAGCAAGCAAGTAGGCTACTGACACCTAGTGGGTAATGTACACGATGACTGTGAATGTACAGTATGTCATATGAGCTTTATCTTAAAATCAGTGTCCAGTCAAATGAATAACTTCCCTTTTGTGGGAAATGCATCACATGGCATTTGAAAACAAAGAAGGACAGTGTCAACAGTGTATAATGAAGGATTAAAATCAATTACAATCTATGACCATTTGTAATTTGGAACACGTGAAATGGCACTCGAGGTGAAACGATTATCCAATTAGCTACAAAGAATCTGGTTTTAGTAGTTATATTTTTGCCCAATTCCACCAAAAAAATAGCCAAACACACATTTCCAATTTCAGATTTGTAGATTTTTCTCTTATATCTTATTGTAAATTAAATAATGCTATTTGATGATTGTGTATCAAAGCTCTTTGGGACTTACGGTGATCCTGCAGCTATTATACCAGCAACCAGCTGTTTTAAACACACAGTATGTATTGTAGCTGCATCAGCAGCAAGGTAATGAGTGAATTACAGTGCCACAGTCAGGAGACACTTAATCAACAGTTGATGAATGGCTCTGTCGGTGTGAAGAGGGAGCAGTGGCCGAGTGACCAAATAGCCAATGAAAACACAATCACTGACTTGGGAGCTGGGGACCTGGGTCACCTCTCAGGATCACATAGATTATTGTATGTGCCTCTAAAACTTATAATAAGCATATTCCAGCAGCAGCTCTCTCAGATAAGCAGAGGCTCTCATTTGCATTTAGAGTAACGGCCGTTGTGGTTGGTAGTTCAGCTGCAGGCTATGTACAGTATGAGATGTATGTATCCAATGTAGGTTAAAACAGCTGCTCAAAATCTATCAAAAATATGTTTGTTTTTCTGTATTTGGCTGTCAGTGTCACAATAAAGTCTATCTTCAGCTATGCATTACATATAATGCTGCAGACAGCAAAACATGCTCATTAGATATGGCATGTGAAGAAGTCACACGTTTTTGTCTGATTGTATAATAATATATAACTTTCCTCAGTCCAAATGTGTGGTGAGTCAATAAAGATACTTATTTTGTATAAATCACTTGCATACTGAATACCAGCACTAATGCATTCATTCTTTTTTATATTTAAACATATTTACTTGAAAGCTTTTGAAAATGTAGTTTCAACTCTATGTAACCTTTGCTGAACAGCGCCCACTGTGGCCACAAGTGGCAACTACAGGAGAATGTAGACGTCAATGATTCAATTTCCTTAAAAATCAATAAGCTTTATCTTATCCTACTGATGTGAAAAATAAAATGGGTAATTTGCTTCGGGGTCTACTACAAATTGTTGCAAATCAAATAAAGCCCCTTTTCTGTGGGAGCCCATCACGCCTCTACTAACCCGGTCACCCCAGCACAATAAACACTGACGCAGATGATGAAAACCTTTCATGGCTCATGTATAGTGGCCGCTGCTCACCAGAACACAGCAGGCCGAGCACAATCATGCTCTGCTCCATTACTGGGGGGGATTAGGAGGATATTCTGTTTAGCCCAGTGTGTTTATTGTGTTAGGATTTATTTACTGCGGGATTCATTAACCTTGGATCGAACAGGGTGCCGCTCCGGCTTGTTTAATTAAAATCTATTATTCATGATGCTTTTAAGAACTTTTTTTGCACAAAGCGCCTCTCCACCGTCACCTAATGACTCAGTGATTGTAGAGACTCACGGCAGCATTCCTCACACACACTCAGCTATGAAAGCAGGGGAAACCGCCTCTTTTGGCTCAATATCTACACAACCAGTGTGCACATGGAAACACGTGGACATATTTCCTCTTGGCATTAATCTGGCCCAGCAATATGAAGCCCACAGCCAGGAAGCAGAGCTGCTCTGAAATCCATAACGAGAAAACAAATATTCTCTCTCTCTGAACAACCAGATCCCCTCGCAGCTCCTCTCTTTGACACAATTGTCTTTCTGTCTTCTTTAGGAGAAGCAGCAGTTTCCTGTTAGTTATTTCACAGGAATTTACGAGCGACCACAAGCATCTCCATTCGGAGCTGTGCTGATCTCATGTGGCCTTGAATGCAGGGTGGGCTTTAATCTTTCTTCAAGTGGCATATGACTGGTTTTGACTTCCCCTCGTAAAGTATTATGAATACTATAAGAGCTAAGTTAAGTTGATGAGTCAAATACAAACAGCATATTTTGAGTTAAACCGCACACATTTAATGGATTTCTGTTGACCATATTTAGAATTACTCTTCATCCTGTGGTTATGAGTATGAGCGTTTATATCAAATGACATGGCCAAAGATTGAATCAAAGATAGATTTTGACACAAAATCATAATCATGCCCTTCTGTATCTTCATGAAATAAATCAAATGTTATCTGGTCAGTTGTGGAGATAGGGCCATGCAGGCCAACATTAATACTGACACAAGCCTGTAAAATTAATAAATATTCACGCTGTAGTAAAACAAAAATAGTCTCCTAGGCTGACTGATAATCATGTGATCCAGTGGACCTTTTTTTTGGATTATGTTGAGCACACACATACAAATGTACCATCAGAAACATGGCAATAATAACACAAAAAAACATTAATCCTGCCTTAATAATGCCTAAATAATTTAAAGGTCTGACCTCGATCTTTGCAGCAGAGGTCACTCCGGCCGTCCTCTCTGGTTCTGTGTGTCGTGCTGCGATGGGAAATCAATGCCTGACGTTCAAATATCCAGTTGAAATGATTAAGACCCCTGTGGCAGCGTCAACGCCTAATTCAATACAGGCAGTAACGATGTGTGTGATCCAACCCCCTGCATCCTGTAAATGGTGCTGCATTCTTTAACTCAGAGGAAATAAATAAGTATTTTCTTTCATAAAGACATAGATAGCAACGTAATTCTCTTCTCTCCAGACTCAAACCCAAAGCCGGGCTTTATCTAGATTTGTTTAACCCGTCCTGAGCCACAGCCGAGTCAGAGGTTCTCCAGATGAGCCGTAATGACGGCTCTGGATTTGAGCAATCAGCTGTTTGCAGTCGAGGCCTCGAGGCTTTGAATCAATCGGCCCTCTGGTCTGAGAGGCTTTTTAGATCAACAACGCTGCACGGAGCCAATATCCAGGAACGCAGGGGTCAGAGTTGCAATTAAACAAATTTCAGTCGCTCTGTATGTTTCATGAAAATGTTCACTGAAAGATAATCAAATCAGATACACGTTGGTTTTGTTTCTGGCCCTTTCTTCTTTCCATGTTTTAAACATATAAGTTGTGCACGCTCTTATTCTCTTTGGTTTCTGCTCACTGCACCTTTTGCCTGTTTAAAACCATTGAATTTGTATTTTATGTGTATCTTTTTCCTGTTATTCATGAATCATTGACTCTGACCTAGAGTTGATTGACAGGTCATCGGCTTGCTGTTTCTTGTGCATGTATCATACATTCTTAGACATATACCCACTCATCTATGAATCATCATTCTTATCCAGACAGACACTGTGTCCACACACACGAACACACACGAACACACACTCAATGGCCGTTTTCTCCTCTACATCCAATCATTACACCGTTCCTGTGAGGCTCAGTTATTATGGGAGCTTTATACTGACAAAGCTAGCCTGACTCCATGTGTATGGGGAGCTGATTTTCTTTAGATAGAGGATTAGCGGTGACATAGTACCTGATGTACCATAACAGGCACGTAATGGCCCCGGGGTAAATCCATCATCCGTCAGAGAAAGTAGATAGTTTAAAATCAGGCATGGTAGAAACCTTCTGTTCTTCTTTGTTCTGAGGGAGTGGAACCGTATACGACGTGGATCCTTTCCATGTGCAAAATGCAATTACCACGCTTGTGACAAAGGAAACCCTGCGTTGCCAATTCAAGTCGCTAGCTGTCCGAACGGTGATTCCCTCAAGCTCATGCATGTCCGTGTGAGTGGATCCAATTACTGTCTGTTCAGTGGCTCGCAGGATCAATAGAAATAAGTCTTTCCACGACAGGAAAGGTTCAACGCAGGCAATTTACAACATCACTGTTCATGGAACATTTGGAAACAAATCCAATTCTGTGAGAAAAGTTGTCACATGATGTTTAGGATGATATATATATATATATATATGTGTGTGTGTGTGTGTCTGTGTGTGTGTGTGTTTGTGTGTGTGTGTGTGTGTGTGTGTGTGTGTGTGTGTGTGTGTGTGTGTGTGTGTGTGTGTGTGCGTGTGCGTGTGTGTGTGTGTGTGTGTGTGTGTGTATGTATATGCATTGACCCATGCCATGGACCCAGAAAAACCTCAGATTCCACCACTACTAAAAAAAACACAAGATCTGTATGCGTGTGTGTGTGTGTGTGTGTGTGTGTGTGTGTGTGTGTGTGTGTGTGTATGTGTGTGTGTTCATGTGAGTGTACCAGAGATCAATGCTGTTGTCATCTCCTGACACACCACAGCATTAACCCCTCGAGTCCTGAAGCGACCGAGGTCACACACTGACACACACCGACAAACACACACAGTGAAACACCCACAGCTGATTTTTCCATGATCTCTTTCCACACTTGGACATATAAAATGACAACAAGGAACAAAATTAATCTTCTCACTTTATACATTGTTCATCACTTCAAAGACCAAAAATGTCATCGCTGACATTCACAAACAACGAATAATGGCCTTGTGTTGTCTTATTATGACTTTTCATCAACAACAACCGTGAATCAATCACCTCTTTACACTGCTCGTGAAAGGTCACGGAGAGCTCTAAGATACGGATGGTTTATTAATGATGAATTGATACACAGACGGCTCACAGATTGATTTCTATACTGGCCGATTGACATTTACACGAGGAAAAGGAAAGCTTCTTCAAGTCAAAGCGAACACAGCATCCTCCACCAAGCTGTTTATGAGCCTGGTATTCAGCCGCAGAGCACAGACTGGTCCATTACGCACTAATAGTCCATGGCTCTGCTTGGTACTGATGAGATCTTAATGTGTCCCGGAGCCATGGAAACAAGATAATACTATAGAGCCCTTTGGTAATAATGGGAGCGTGTGCCTGTGTTTTTCAGTGGGTGTGAGCTTGTGTGAAATCCTGCAATTAACTTGAGTGTGTGCATGTCTTTGTGCATGTGAGAAAGTAATCCAGAGTGTGTTAGAGATGCTGTTAACACTCATCTGTTGCCATAACAACTGCAGCATCCCCACTGTTAGTGAGTTGGCTCGGTGACCGACTGGAGGGCTGTCGGGCTGGAAGCTGCAGCTTCTGGACAAGAAGCAAGGTCACTGATGTGCTGACAGTCTGACAAACTCACTGGAGCACATAGAGGCCATTTGGATAGTTCGGGGAGCTTTTTAGACAATGTGAATAACAAACGGTACAAGTGGACAGCGGTCGTACAAATTAATGAAAAATTAACTCAAATGTGTTTTTAAATGTTTTTCAAAGTTGAAAGGTGATCTTTATGAGGCAACACTGACACCTAGTGGTAGGGATTACAAACAATATGGGCCGATGTTACGATTTTATGCTCACAAACTGCTGCTGCTGTCTTTTCTCTGTCACCAGTCTACTTCCAGAGATGTCTACATTATCTTAGATGGGTACTGGCTTTTTTTTCATTTGAGAAATACAGTGTGAGCATATGACAATTGGATAGCCAATTCGAATCCAAGTTGTAGGCCCTTCCACGTTCGCTTCACTTGTTCAGAGCGAGCTATACTGGATATTTGGGCATAAACAAAAATATTGGACACACTGTAATTTTGACCTGTTGTTTTTGTTTACAAACAAGCTAAAACAAAAAGTGTCTGCCAGTAGTCTGTTTATCTTAGTTTGTTCTTGTAAACTTGGCTATACAATGCAGCCAGGAGGACAGAGGACAGGAGGAATGACTGTGACCGTCTGTGTTCTTCGTTATTGATTATCATTTATAAACTTCAGTCAGAAAAGTTATTGATTTTTCATATTTGTTTCAGTCGAGATATAAATTACTTTATATTGTGACATTGTTGCTGTACTGTTGCTGCTTTAGAATCAATAGTTACTTATATCTAAATTATAAATAACGTCCACTCCTGCCAAAATCGCAGTTGTGTCTGCCTTCAAAATGTCCCGCCAATCCAAGTACTTCCTGGAACCATCCGAAGTCTACGTGATTAACGCGAAGCTCTAGTATTTTGAACTTCCGTTAACGCGACCTTCGCTTTACACGGCTCTGCGCTGGACGTTACCCACGCACCGTGGCCGGTCCAATCAGAAGACGCGCCTCGACAAAGTACTTCCGGACACGTGACTTAACTGACATGGAAGCCCCCATGCGCACATCTGAGCAGTAAAGGCACCGACTGTCACCCCGGTGCTTTTCCTTGTTTTGTGGTCGTGTTTCAGTCATTATGAGGTATTTACTCCGACTGGGGCACTCGTTCGCCCGCCTTCACGTCCGGTTATGTCACCAGAGTGTTTACAGCAACCATGCGAATCCGCGAAGGCTGGTAGTGGACCTTGGGGAGAAGTAAGTTGACTTTCCCGGCTTCCTTCCTTTTCTCCTCCAGTAACCGTTAACAAGTAAGGCGTGTTTATATTTTAGTTTTTAGCTAATTGCTCCTATCAAAGTGTCTTCGTTGCTTTTAGGATCCTCATGTCGCTCTTAAGCAGACCTAGAACAGACTACTGGGATGTACTGGGAACCAGAGCACAGGGTCACACGATGCCACCTGGCTGCATGTACATATGGTTTTAGTTTCTACGACATGATCACGTGTTGTGCTCTTGTGTTTTGTTTTGTAGGAAACTTGAGATCTCTTCAGGGAGGTTTGCTAGATTTGCTGATGGATCTGCTGTAGTACAGGTACAAGAAAACAACAACAATGTCAACACTTCCACCTGACAGGTGGATTGGCAGCACCTGGAAGCTGCTTGACATCCTTTCTGATGCATATGCTTCATAACATTTCACCATCACCTCCTCCTGACTTGGTCTGACTCTCAAATATTGAACTAAGGCAAAAATATGACCAGTTAATAGGATCTCTTCCAAATTAAAATGTGTTTTTATTCACATCTGATGTAACTTTACCCAGTTTTCAGATAAGGTTTATTTTTGTTTGATAGTGTATGTTTCACATTCATACGACCAGTGTAAAAAAGGCGTATAGATTAACTCAATAGGGAGCCTATTGGGTCAGTTAATATCGAGCCCTAGTTTTATAGATCTTGTGTAAATTAAAAGTGTTTGTCCCCCACTAAAACACATGTAGTTCTTCACTGCTTAAAATGTAGTGAAGAAGACTTCAGTGTGTTGTCGGGCTAAACTGGCCAGTTCCAGATGTTTCTATGTGATTTCTTTAAATAAATATTTTTTGCTAATCTCTTTCTCTTTTTGAAGCTGGGCGAAACCTCTGTGATGGTGACGGCTGTGAGCAAAACCAAACCTTCTCCGTCTCAGTTCATGCCTCTTGTGGTACGTTCTCTAACGTTACAGTAAAACGCTGTTTTTAGCTTGTTCAGTGTAGTCTTATTACATCTGTATGCAATCTAAATGGGTTTGTTGGAACAATCATTAAGTCCAGCCTGTCTCTTGCCGTGACTTTGTGCACCAGAACTAGATGCTGTCAGTTCAGAGAGCTGCATGAAGGCATACATATCTCTGAATGACCCCCCTCTGATTGACAGGTGGACTACAGACAGAAAGCAGCGGCTGCAGGTCGAATCCCCACCAACCATTTGAGGCGAGAGAGGGGCAACACTGACGACGAGATCCTCACCAGCAGACTCATAGGTGAGTCGATAAGAACGTGTGTTTTGATATGTCTGCAGCTCTGTGTGTTGACGTGTTGCCTTGTCGGGCTGTGACTGAAGCCACGCCTCCTGTTTCTGTTGCTCAGACAGGGCGATCAGACCTCTGTTCCCTCACGGCTACTTTTACGACACTCAGGTCAGTTCAGTTTTAGGTTTTCACCCTTATGTGGTCATAGTTTCAGGATATTAATGTGTTTCTGCCTGTGCATTTATGTGTGTGTATGTTCATGTCTCCTGAAGGTCCTTTGTAACCTGCTGGCAGTTGACGGTGTCAATGATCCAGATGTGCTGGCTATCAATGCAGGTGAGTTAAATCTCAGCCATCCTCGTTTTCCGCAGAGCAATAGTGTTTTAGATCCTTAGCTTGAACAATATTTTCTTTTGTTAAAGCCTCTGCTGCTCTGGCCCTGTCTGACATCCCCTGGAATGGACCCATAGGTGAGGAACACACAACAGATTTAGGCCTTTTCACACTTTATTGATCGTGCATTATTAAAATCTAGCTCGGGACTCCTTGTGTTTGTTCAGGTGCCGTGCGCGTGGGCCTTGTCGATGGAGAGATGCTGATCAATCCCACCAGGATGGAGATGGCGTCCAGCAGTCTGAACCTCATTGTGGCCGGAGCGCCCAGCAGTCAAGTGGGTAAGTTGGACGACGCTTGAAGAGTCCCAGCAGACGCTCGGATGTTACTGAAAACACTTTAAATAAATAACACAAATAGTCATTTAGTATGTCATGAGCATCATAATGCTTTAAACTAACAGCTGCTGATGCATCTGTTCACAATAAAAGCCCTCAGACATATACGATATACAATATAACTGTTTACGAGAGAGAATTTAAATTCACTCCAAGCTTTTTACTAAAAGGAAACTCAATAAAATAGTTTACAGTCGCTTAGGCTTTACAACAGTATACCTCTTTATTTTCCACTCTGCAGCAATAGATTCCCGGTAGTTACAATTTATTGATCAAGCGTTGAAACTGTTGCAAATGCAAATCATTTGATTGTTCTGATGTGAGATATTTGCAGCCAAGTATGTTGCATTTTTGTGTTGTTTATTCATCACTCCCAACACTGTGAAGAATGCAATAACAAAGTTAGTGATTATTATTGCTAAACCATTAAATTTAAAGTTTGATTACATTTTCTACCAATTTGAAAGGGACATTTTAATTCAGTTTGAAAAGTTATTACTTTAGTTACTTCACTCCATGATCAGCGAGGTTGCAGAGAGTAATTTATACATTTGTCACATATAGATTACGTGTCATCACCACAAACATGCAGCTCTGTGTCCCAGGTTATTAAACATCCTTTCTTCTGTCTGTCGGATGTCTGCCAGTGATGATTGAGGCGTCGGCTGAGAACGTGCTGCAGCAGGACTTTTGCCACGCGGTGAAGGTGGGAGTCAAACACGCCCAGCAGATCATACTGGCCATCCAGCAGATGGCGCGGGAACAGAAGATCACCAAGCGCACGCCGGTCAAGATCTTCTCCGCCCCGACTGACATGGTGGAACATGTTCGGCAGTAAGAGATGAAACTCTATATCGTTTACAAAATGAAACAGCTTTTTTTTCTGAATGAAACTGTCTATAAATGACACAAAGTCAGACATTTGAAGTGGGACTTGTATTGTTTGAGATGTTGGTAACGACTTGTTTTTCCTTTTCTTCCTCGCAGGTCAGCTTCCAAGAAGATCTATGTCGTGTTCACTGATTACACTCACGATAAGGTGAAGTCCGAGTGTTAGTCGCTTCTCTGTTTCTTTAAATTGATTTAAAGCAGCTAGAATCGCTGAAGTTTCTCTCCTCTGTGATACGACAATGTTTACCTTCATTATCTCTTGATTGGTTACAGTAATTGTCTCATCCTAATCTTCTTTTAGATTTCAAGAGATGAGGCAATCAACAAAGTCCGACTAGAAACGGAAGTTGACCTAAAAGGTAAATCATCCTCAGTGTTTGTGTTGCATGGAAATAATTTCAAGTAAGCTGCTTCAGGCATTGTTGCAACCGCCTTCACACAAGCTGAAAAATTTCAATTAATGTCGTCCATGTGTAGAACGCTTCCCTCACGCCGAGCCCTTTGAAGTCATTGAGTCCTTCAACGCCGTGAGCAAAGAAGTCTTCCGCAATTTAGTGCTCAACGAGTACAAGAGGTAAGCCCCGCCCACTGCGACATTAATGTATATTCTCGTGACTCATGATGTGTCTTTGTAACTGGATTTTTTTATTTTCACTTTGACGTGTTGTAGATGTGATGGGAGGGAGCTGACTGCGTTGAGGAACATTTCCTGTGACGTGGACCTCTTTAAACCGCTGCACGGCTCCGCTCTGTTCCAGCGAGGACAAACGCAGGTAAGAGCCAGATGTTGAACGACGGATACCATTGTCCAGATGTGATGGAGGAGATAGAGGACTGTTTGTGTTTTCTGCAACTGAAAGATAAAATGAGGAGGAGGAGGAGGAGGAGGAGGAGGAGGAGGAGGAGGAGGAGGAGGAGGAGGGTGACCAGGGAGCTTCTGAAATTACTTTTTTAATGTGAAAAAGTAAAACGTGTTTCTTTTTTTTCCTCCATAGGTGCTGGCCAGTGTCACATTTGATTCCCTGGAATCCAGCATCAAAGCGGATATTATCACCACAGCTTTGAGGTGAAGTCATCCCTCATGTAGCTACACACTGTTGACATTATCAGGACTGTTCAGACTCTGCTGGCCCTCACTTCTTTCTTTATCTGGACGTCACTGCACGCAGGGCTTCATCCCACACGGACTAAAATAAACCATGACATGTATAAATAATTCAACCCGTGTCTTCCTTTCATTCTCTTTCTGCAGTGGCGTCAAATCCAAGAATTTCATGCTTCATTATGAGGTGAGTCATATCCTGTTTTCATTTTTAAAGTCACTAAGATTAGTAGATGTCTGATTCTATATATTTTAGTGAACTTAAAATGGAGGTGAAATGGAAAAGCGGCCTTTTAATTTTAGATCACATCACCGGTCATATTGTGCACTTATTTGCATGCAAATAAGAAATGTTAATATCAAAATTAAATCATATTTTCTTCCCATAAAACAAAATATTAAGTGAGCTTATTTGATTGAGCGAGCACCGCCCAATAACATCAGGACATCCATCGGTCAATCAGTCTGCAACTTTAAGCTCTACATTCTTCGATCCAATCAAATGCAAAGGAATACGTAGAAGTACAGGCGTGAAAAGTCACTCTAACTTCTGTTTATTGCCTTTTTTAATTTCAGTTCCCTCCATATGCGACCAATGAAGTTGGAAAGATGGGAGGCATCAACCGGAGAGAGCTTGGACATGGTGTGTGTTAAAGTTTAATTCAGGGTCTGCCGGACAGAGATGTGTCTGTGGATGTATTTGTTCATGTTTGTGTATGTATTTATTCATGTTCAGGGGCCCTGGCTGAGAAAGCTCTGAGACCAGTCATTCCTAAAGACTTCCCCTTCACTATCCGGGTCACCGCGGAGGTGCTTGAGTCAAACGGTGAGCGTGGTGACATCACAGGAAATGTGTTCATTGTCTGGCAGGATGTATCCGGCAGAATCACGGGGTTTCCATGTCTGAGTGATTTCTCTTCTTCCTCCCTTCCTCCCTCCACCTCTTTATCGTCTCTCAGGATCCTCCTCAATGGCTTCAGCATGTGGAGGCAGCCTCGCTCTAATGGATGCAGGTACTGCAGGAAATAGCTCTCTGTGGTAAAATTGTTCATTTTTTTTTTTGTGCTTAACTTTAATGCTGCAGCTACCAACACAACTCAATATAACAGACAATTATATCTATTTTGCATTAAGAGCAGTATAGCAAATATTTAAATTTTGCACTTAATAGTTACTATATCTATAGTTTCATATTTACCATTTTTACAAATACTCATCACACCATAAAACTCGCCTATTACAGATGCTTATTATGCTCCTCCAAGCCAATGAAGGTGCTTTTTGTGAGATGTCTCTGACACGTCTGATCCGTGTCTCCCAGGCGTTCCCATCTCTTCTGCTGTGGCAGGTGTGGCGGTCGGCCTCATCTCCAAGGCCAACCCAGAGAAACCCACTGAGATGCAAGACTACAGATTACTCACTGATATTCTGGTACATGCAGTGTGTGAGCCGCCATTTATAAAAGAGTTTAGTGAAGCAGGACATGTCCTTTTTAAAGGTTCTAACTAATGTCCCCACTAAATGAAAACGGAGATGGTGACGATGAGCTGATTGTTGTTTCCTAACCAGGGAATAGAGGATTACCTTGGAGACATGGACTTCAAAATGGCAGGAACAAGCAAAGGCATCACTGCTTTACAGGTACTGCGTCTAAAAACTCAATGCAAGTGTCTTTAAAACAAACTTTTTGGCTCACTTGGTTGCTGAAAAAGGAATCAAATTACCTGAAAAGATATACATTTTTTACCTGCTTCATCTTTAGTGCTGTGTAAATATAATATTGTGCTGTTTGCAACATTAAATAAGAGACCAATGAATATTTAGAGCCTTAATTTGAGATTTGCACGTCTTAAATAGATACTAGGGGTTACTTAAGGACAGATGCTGTTGCATCCTGTACACAACAGGCCTCTTAAGGCACATTTTGTGATATTGGGCTGAATATTGCATTGTTCATGTCCTACACTCATTTATTGAACCTCCAGGCTGACGTGAAGATCCCAGGCTTGCCTCTGAAGGTGGTCATGGAGGCTATCCAGCAGGCCACAGGTGAGCAGCGACACTAAAACATGAAACGCAAAGAAATACGTGGGAACATATTTCTTTGGTGGCTTGATGGATTTTTATTTGAATATTCTTATATTCCAGTGGCCAAGAAGGAGATCCTGGGCATCATGAACAAATGTACAGCCAAACCCAGAGAGACGAGGAAAGAGAATGGACCCGTTATTGGTAAGCGTTGTGTTTGTACTTGGACTAGTCTGTGTGGGACTAGTTGTGTTGGATAGTGGAGATAACAGCTGGAGATGAGATACGATGTAAACAGAAGGCCAAAACAAGCTTCCACAGGAAGGCACACCCAGCGTTTGGCCCGTTTTACTGTGTACAGGAAACTGATGTGTGCAAGTTTTATTCCGCCTTCAGAAAATGTCCGGGTGCCCGTTTCCAGACGAGCACGCTTCGTCGGCCCGGGCGGCTATAACCTCCGCCGGTTACAAGCTCAAACGGGTAACAAGTCGTTTAAAATTAATTGTTTTTGTGAATAATTCCCTCACGGAATGTCGAAAATGTAATTTTGTGTTTTTCTTCTTGAGGCGTGACCATAAGCCAGGTGGACGAGGAGACCTTCTCCGTGTTCGCCCCGACCCCCGGAGCCATGAATGAAGCCCAGGACTTCATCAGTGAAGTCTGCAAGGATGATGTGAGTCTCCACGGCTTTTAACGTGTGTGTGTGTGTGTGTGTGTGTGTGTGTGTGTGTGTGTGTGTGTGTGTGTGTGTGTGTGTGTGTGTGTGTGTGTGTGTGTGTGTGTGTGTGTGTGTGTGTGTGTGTGTGTGTGTGTGTGTGTGTGTGTGTGTGTGTGTGTGTGTGTGTGTGTGTGTGTGTGTGTGTGTGTGTGTGTGTGTGTGTGTGTGTGTGTGTGTGTGTGTGTGTGTGTGTGTGTGTGTGCACACGTCCATGTTTCTTTGTTTTTCTGTTGCAGCAAGAGCAGCAGCTGGAGTTTGGTGCGATCTACACTGCCACCATTATTGAGATAAGGTGAATCAGAATCTGAACCATTTATTTCCATGTTTGTTTTCACATTTCAAGGAATTTGTCCTGGCAGAAGGTGCATAACATTTAACAGTAAACAGAGTAAACAAATGGGAATGAATAAATATTTACAATTGAACAGTAGAATATAAAAACAAGGTAAAGTGCATGGAATGTGTGAAGCAATAAATTGCGATGTTTACTGTAAAACCGTATTTGACGCCAATTATCGGCACACGGTTTGAACATTTAGTCTAAATGCATTCCTTATCAGTGCATACATCAAACCTTTATGATCTAACGCCTTGTCCCGCTCTGCTTCAGGGACATCGGTGTGATGGTGAAACTTTATCCCAACATGAGTGCCGTCCTGCTACACAACTCGCAACTGGACCACAAACGGGTCAGTGGATGAGTTTTCATGTCCATGTTTCTGTGAGTGTTTGAGGATGACATCATCGCTTAACGGTCACTTCTTCGTATTTCCCTGTAGATCAAACACCCGAGTGCTTTGGGTTTAGAGGTGGGCCAGCAGATACAGGTACGTGTCACCAACGATGGGCTGCGTTGTCAAAAGTAGCCTCCTGTGTTTACATTCTGGGCTTTTTTTGTCTCTGACTGGTCTTGTGCTCGCAGGTCAAGTACTTCGGACGAGACCCGACAGACGGCAGAATGAGACTTTCGAGGAAGGTGCTCCAGTCTCCTGCTGCAACCGTCGTCAAGACTCTGAGTGAGAAACAGAGCATCTCCATGGGTTCGAGCAACGGCCACTCCACCGGCACCGATTTGTGACACGGCAACACGAACGCCACAACTTCTGGCTGTGCCAACGAAGTGGATTTTAGCAACAAAACGTTTCTGTTGTGAAATCGACCCGAACCGAGAGCAACAGTGCTGCACTTGAAGAGGTTTCCCCGGCGGCTGTGGGTATGGACGTGTTCGGCCCGCACTGGGATGAACTGCCGCTCATCAAACCCAGCGTCCTGTTGTCATCCGTGGATATACACCGACTGAAAAGAACACTGAGCAAGTTTTATTTTGAAGTATACCCGTTTTACAGTGTCTTGTTTTCATGTTCCTCCAATGTCATCTAGCAGCGTTCCCCGTGTAATGTATCAATGGTTTCCTTATTCTCATGGTTATTTGGTGTCCACTGTGGCAGTGTGTTCTCTAAGCTGCCGGGATCAAGACATGGACAAAGAAAGTAAAGTGGGAGAACACGGCATACAGTTTTTACAAAAATATATTCCTTTTACTAAAGGGTTGAATTTAAAGTATATGCGAGTCGTCTGCAAATGGAACACTTAATAGTTACTTTGTATTGTTAAAAATCGCAACATTCAGACGCCAACACAGAAATACAATACAAAAAAGAATGTAATGTTTTAAGAGTTTCACACACTCGCCACATACAACCCTGAGCTATTGGGAGATACCTACGTCAGGATCCGCTGTGCCAGGATCTGGTCCTCCAATGTGTGACAGAATCTCAACCCTAAATTTGTGGCAGAAATATGCAGCAAATTAGGACGGTCTCGC
This sequence comes from Cottus gobio, assembly GCA_023566465.1. NCBI lineage: Eukaryota > Metazoa > Chordata > Actinopteri > Perciformes > Cottidae > Cottus > Cottus gobio. The sequence goes on from CM042225.1 coordinate 6,254,116, forward strand.
CATGGGGTGACAATTTTAATACAATTAAGTTCTGTCAATGCATATGGTCTAAAGTTAAGCATATGTTGTGAACTGAAAGCAGTTTTCGGTTGTATAAGAAATGTCACGCTTTGTGCAGGGGGAGTACAGCACTTACTGTAAAATGTTTTGTTTTTTTATATACTCATATACACTTGAGTGCACTTGAGATGCTCAATATCTGTACTAATAAACTGAGAAGGTATTGCAATTTGTTTGGCTTACTAGTCTCAGATGTTTGGAAATTAATTAATTCATGAATTAATTAACACATAATTTGAGACCATGATTTTATACGTATGCAGCAATATTTACACATAAATAAATACAATAATTTCTGACACACGTGTCTACATAAAGTCATCTTGCAGGCAGTCGCTGCAGCCAGGCGCTTCTTCCGGCCTGTAGGCGGCGCGTTCACCTTCTGGCGCTGCCGGCTTCACCATTGGACGACGTCGCTCGGAGGGGGAGGAGACCCCGCGGCGGTTAGCGCTTGATTGACGTCGAAGAAGAAAAAGAACACAAGATCGGATTACAAGATGGCGGCCTGTGGACGTTAGCAAGAAAGGCCCGTGAAGAGTTGTTGTGTTCTCTGTGAAATCTACAGTTTGACCATAGGCCCGCCCGTCGAGTCGTTTCACGGCCGTGCACGTAATGTGTTTATGAAAGCAGCTACCGGTACGCTTCACCGCTACGGTGAACCTTCCCTCGGACGCGCATGTTTTATAACATGCGGGTGGAAACAAAGTTAACAGGTCGAGGCTCGGAAACCACCAGACGGGGTGAGGCGATAGCTTGTTAGCTACGACTCGGGTTAACCATGTCGGACACTCGGCGGCGGGTGAAGGTGTACACGCTGAACGAAGACCGGCAGTGGGACGATCGGGGCACCGGACACGTCTCGTCCACGTTTGTTGAGCGCCTGAAGGGGATCTCGTTGTTAGTTCGGGCCGAATCGGACGGTGAGTTCCCGGCTAGCGCAGCCGCGTTGGCGCTGCGTTAGCATGCTAACTTCTGGTTGTTCGGACAGAAAGGTCTCTTCTGTGTGTTCTTGGGTTTCTTTTTTGGGGTTGCTTCTTTGAATTAGCAGCTTTTATTTGTTGGAGCCAGTGTTTCCTTACTGTTGGGATTCGATAAAACGGAGTGTTTTATTGAGTAGCGAGAGCTAGCCAGCCTAGTTTAGCAAGGCTACAGGCTCTCGGTAGCATGGGGGGCCTTCAAAGTGTTGTCTTAAATGTACAAACTTATTATCACTCCGGTTAGTAGACATCTGTAGATCCACGCACAGATCATCCCAAACCACGAATAACACTAGAAAATGGCTATTTTAGCTATAATAATCCCGCGGTTGTTTTTTTTACGTAGTATTTATTATGCAACATTGTTTTATTCCGCGTTTCACATTGTCGTCTTCGCGTTTCTTGCTCTCTGACTGCCAGACAGGTTAATTGACCGTAACCTTCAATACTTTGGTGACGTTAGCGTCTAGTTCTCGTTGCTGTGAGTGTTGGCACTAGCTCGGAGATGAAAAGTTACCCAAGTCTTTGTGTTTTTAGGATCTCTGCTATTGGAGTCGAAGATAAGCCCGAATACTGCATATCAGAAACAACAGGTAAGAATAGATGATCTGAGCCTGGATCAGCTACAAAAAGGCATAACTCGGTCATTCCTAAATTACAGTGTGAAAATGTAATCAATTCAACATTGAGGCCTGTTGCTTCACACGTACTGCCACACAGATACATAGCAGACAATCAGCATCTGATACAAGTGTGAACCTGGTCACAATACCAGTCAACATGTTTTTCAACATTTTTAACCATGAGTAACACACGCGCCACATGGTTTGAGATAATAAATCTGGACATCGAAGACTGGTAAAAGCGTGTATGTGTGTTGGTAATATGTGGCGTCTTACTCTTTTTGAGGTGTGTTTTGATCATGTGTGTGTGGGTCTGAGTTTGAGTGTGTCCTGTAAATATGATCAGCATTTCTTTGTATACAGTTTGATGTTTATTTTTTCTCCCGCCAGGACACACTGATTGTCTGGTCGGAAGCAGATAATTATGACCTTGCCCTGAGTTTCCAGGAAAAGGCGGGCTGCGATGAAATATGGGAGAAGATTTGCCAGGTAAAGTAAATCCAGTTTGTCCGGGATTTGTGCATTTGTCTTTTAAAACATTTGTTTACTGCGGAGTACACCCTTCTATTGACGCTAGCATAAAATGCAGACAAAATGCGTACACTGATACTCCTAGTTACATTTTTCACTTCATATCTACCAACTATTTATTTCCTAGGTTCAAGGCAAGGACCCTGCCCTGGACATCACCCAGGACCCTATCGATGAGTCGGAAGAGGAGCGCTTCGAGGAGATTCCAGAGACGAGCCATTTGGTGGAGCTCCCTCCTTGTGAGCTAAGCCGACTGGAGGAGATCGCTGACTTGGTCACCTCTGTGCTGTCTTCGCCCATCCGGAGGGAAAAACTGGCCCTGGCCCTGATGAGTGAGAGCTACATCAAGAAACTCCTGGGTCTCTTCAGAGTATGCGAGGACCTGGACAACAGGGAAGGTCTACATCACCTCTATGAGATTGTCCGTGGTGTCTTGTTCCTCAATAAAGCAGCCCTCTTTGAGGTGATGTTCTCTGATGACTGTATCATGGATGTGGTGGGCTGCCTCGAGTACGACCCGGCGCTGGTTCAGCCTAAACGGCACCGGGAATTCTTGACCAAGACGGCTAAGTTTAAGGAGGTAATCCCTATCACGGACTCTGAGCTGCGGCAGAAGATCCACCAAACCTACCGGGTGCAGTACATCCAGGACATCATCCTGCCCACGCCATCGGTTTTTGAGGAGAACTTCCTGTCCACACTCACCTCTTTCATCTTCTTCAACAAGGTGGAGATTGTCAGTATGCTGCAGGTAAGGAGCCAAACCAGCTAACTTGTGTTATTTATTAAAGCACATTTATCTACAAGCCATTTTCATTTCTGTACCGGTTGAACGGGTTAACATTTCTGCTTCTACTGTATTTTCCTAAATCTATAATTAGTTAATAAATCCATAATACATATGTTCACCTATGAGACGGGTATATTTATGCATTTCTGTCCACACGTGTGTGTCTGTGTATCTAGTTTTGTCTTGTGAAGCTATAACATAATGAAAATATCTTTGAATGGTGTTAAGATCTATTGTATTGCTTTTAAGTGGATTTCTATTATATCTATATATATATATAACTACTCAGGTGTTAATTGAAAATAATTTGTGCCATTACAATAATTTTCATGATACAAACAGTACCTTACAGAGCACCCATTTCATATTCACGTTGTCTACATCCTTTGCTTGTGTTTTAGGTCTAATGAGGGGTGAAGTGGCTGTCTTTAAGATTCATTCCCTCTGTTTTAGGAATGGCTCACTTTAAGACTTTTTAAATTTTTATTCCAGTTGATGCTAAAGTAGAATAAAAACTGTCCAGGATTAAGTTTTGTATTCCCTTTCTGTTTGTATTTGAATTTCAAGCCTTTTATTTCTTCAGTAGCTTGGTTTCTTAACCCCTTGTGTTTCATGTGCCAAAGGAGGACGAGAAGTTCCTAACGGAGGTCTTCGCACAGCTCACAGACGAAGCCACAGAAGACAGTAAAAGGAGAGAGCTCGTAAGTCAAACAGTGTTGTGATGTTGTGAAACTATTTTTGTTTAGTTTGTTGAAATGTAGAAACCTAAAGGTCGGATGGTATTATTGTGATATTGACATTCGGTGTTGTGGGAATGTGCTCAGTACTACTGCCATTGTATGAATGAATTCTGCTGTCTGCAATGCTACTACTTTTGCAAGGGTTAAATATTTACTGCACGGTTTTCCATAATGGTTTTGATGTCAATTGGCTATTTGTGTATTGAACAGCTTTGTCAACATTATGCATTCAACAGTGCAGGCTCTTGATGAGAGTAAAATTATTGATTCTCTTGGTCCATGGAGTTATTTTTTAATTCTTTTGAAAAGCTTCGTATCCTGAAATGAAGAAGATCACTGTTGGAGACTAAAAATAAATTATCCCTCTGCTGTCCAATATTACAAATGAAACGATGCTTTGGAATAATATCTTTGTCAATGACTTTTAACTGTTTGCTTGAAGCTGTCAGTTCAACCGTTTCTTTCTCTTTTAAATTTCAGGTGAACTTTGTCAAGGAATTCTGTGCTTTTTCACAAACGTTGCAGCCACAAAACAGGGACGCTTTCTTCAAAACTCTGGCAAATCTAGGCATTTTACCTGCTCTTGAAATAGTCATGGTATGTTCTGGCCGTTGCATGAATTTGTTGTTAATAAAACACTTCCTTTGGTTTATCCCATGCTTATGAGTGATCAAACTGGGGAAACATTTCATTGTCAAACTCTTCTGGTCTTCAACTCCTACTTTGCTCCTGTTCAGGGGATGGATGACCTGCAGGTGAGGGCGGCAGCGACAGACATCTTCTCTTACCTGGTGGAATTCAGCCCCTCCATGGTCAGGGAGTTTGTCATGCAGGAGCCACAGCAGACGGACGACGTAAGCATCGAAACATCACCGACACCGGTTTCATGTAGCGCAGCGGTGATGGGAAAAGTGGAACGGTTGAACCTATTTAAATCAACTGCTGTCAAGTTGATTGATATTTGAGTGATTTGCAAACATACCGTTTACAGGATTCCCCTCATAAATGTTTTTTATAGCTCTGTGCTATCAGTTTGACATACAATCCATGTGCAAAAATACTTGCACATGCCAAAAAGCATTCCAGTGTGTGTGAAGCCTCACAGGCTCTTAGAGCTTGTGTGTGTGATTGTGAACTTGTATAGCCTAAAATACAATGTGGATGTACAAGACGCCTACAGCTGGCAGAGAAATAAAACTAGTCTATTGTGGGCGACTGTCTCAGTGGAGAACAGGGTCGTCCTTCAATCAGAGGCTCGGCGGTTCGATCCCTGGCTCCGCTAGCCCATGTCGATGTGGGCAAGACACTTAACTCCCGTAGCTGTGCCTATGGTGTATGGATGTTGGTTAGTCCTGATGGGCAGGTGGCACCTCAGTGTATGAATGGGTGAATGATGCCCTCTTTTGTTTTTCTTCCACTTCTATACATAAAAGTAGAGCTTTTATAGTTCAGGGAATCATAATATTTCTTTAAAATAAATCATCTTCCCCCGTGCTGTTAGTCTTCGTTGAATTTCTCTTTTAATTGTAATGCACCATCAGACCGAATACGCATTATTATAACTTATTTTCCACCGTGTTTCCTTTTGTTTCCAGGATGTTCTGCTGATAAATGTTGTGATCAAGCAGATGATTTGTGACTCCGACCCAGAGTTGGGCGGAGCCGTCCAGCTGATGGGTCTGCTCAGGACGCTCATCGACCCTGAGAACATGCTGGCGTCCACCAATGTAAGCAGAACTAACGCGCGCAAGAATTTTAATGGTGGCCGGCAATAAACCGGCATGAAGGCCACACACACACACACGGAGGCCTGCCGGTAAATTCCAAACCCCTGTTTGCTTTGTCCAACATTAAAACGTCAAACGCTCTCCTCCGTCTCATCCGTTCCCTCGCAGAAAACCGAGAAGACGGAATTCCTGAGTTTCTTCTACAAGTACTGCATGCACGTCCTGACGGCTCCTCTGCTGGCCAACACCGCACATGACAAAAACTCAAAAGGTGAGCTGGGGACAGAGACCTCGCAGAAACTGGAGTGTTTCAGACTGTAAGATAAACAAGCGAATCTGACTGATTTATTCTGTGTCACGGCCTTTCAGATCTGCAGGAGGGATCAGCCAAGATCAACCCCGTCTGTCCAGGTGAGTGTTGCGTAACTCAACATCAGACATGAACCGCCCAGGAGTCGTAAACCTCGACTGGGAATTGTTAGTCTTGGCACATAGTTATAGTAACATTGTATTTCAATTATCTTTTAGTCCCACAATAAAATGATCCAATAAATCAGAATCAGAACCATTTATTGCCATGTATGGTTACACATACAAGGAATATTAACATTTAACAATTAACAGTTAAGGCAGTGCAATAAATGAGGATGAATGAATATTTACAATTGAAACAGTAGCATATCAAAAATAAGATAAAGTGCATGGAATTGCCATGTACCTCATCATAATGGCATAAATGGCAGCTGTGTTTGAAAGTCACAATATAATTGTATTATGTTGCACAATTGCTTTAAATGCAATAATTAATAAAAATGGTGATCTACAGAATAATGTGAATTTTTTTTTTTAATATTGCATTGCTCATTTGCTTTTTGTTTTTTTAATTTTGTGTAGACAACTTCCAGACAGCTCAGCTGCTGGCACTGATCCTGGAGCTCCTGACGTTCTGCGTGGAGCACCACACCTACCACATCAAGACCTACATTATGAACAAAGACCTGCTCAGGAGAGTGCTGGTGCTCATGAACTCAAAACACACCTTCCTGGCTCTTTGTAAGTTCACACACACACACACACACACCATTCTGCTGCTTTTCCTGTCCTCTAGAAGTTCTGTCAGTCGTATACAGTCATGTGTTGACCGTATCTGAGCTGTTGGTCTGAGCTGTTTTTTGTTTTTTTCCCAAGGTGCCCTGCGTTTCATGCGCAGGATCATCGGTCTGAAGGACGAGTACTACAACCGGTACATCATCAAAGGGAACCTGTTTGAGCCCGTCATTAACGCCCTGCTGGACAACGGCACCCGATACAACCTCCTCAACTCGGCCATCATCGAGCTCTTTGAGTTCATCAAAGTGGTGAGGAGACGCACAACAAATGTACCGTAATGACAAGTGTTCATTGTAATTATTGGGTGTGTGCACGTAGCACTGAAACTGGATTTTTTTCCTTCAACCGTTTCTTCTCTTTCCAGGAGGACATTAAGTCTCTCATAGCTCACATTGTGGATAACTTCTACAAAGCACTTGAATCCATTGAGTACGTCCAGACTTTCAAGGGCCTGAAGGGCCGGTACGAGCAGGAGAAGGACCGGCAGAGTCAAAGACTCAACAGGTGAGGAGACGGCTGGGACATAAAGGGCTCCCCAACACATGAAGGAACATATTTTGTTTCATCTTTTCCGTACATAACTGAACCTCATTGAGTATATTTCTTTCCTCCTTGTAGATATCGCAGAGACGCACGGTCGATGGACGAGGATGAGGAGTTGTGGTTCAACGACGACGATGACGACGACGACAGCGAGGCTGTGGAGAAGAGCCGAATGGAGGACGACTTCTCCGACAGCTACGGCAAGTACATGGAAGCCAAAAAAGGTAAGCTGCTGCGGTAAAGCTTTCCCCTCCGGATCGCAAACCCCTCCAAGTTTGATGTTCACAATCCGTGTTACTGCAGGAGCGGCCAACGGAGCGAACGGTGCCAATAATAACGGGAAAGCCGCCGTGATCCCCCCCGCCTCACCAGCCCTCACTCCAAACAACAGTTCAACTTCCTCCGTCAAAACGGTCGCTCTTCCTGCCACTCCAGTAGTGAAGGTAAAGACGGTCACAGTCAGAAGGACTCGCTTGTGCTTCCTGTTTGGCCATTTTTTTCACCGCTTTTTTCTTCTCCTAGACTGCCCTTGTTGGTTTGGTGGACTACCCTGACGATGAGGACGAAGAGGAAGAAGAGGAGGAGGAAGAAGAGCAGTCTCCAAGGAAGCGGCCCCGCCTGAGCTCTTAAGGCTGATTGTCCTCTGTTTGGTCGTAGTGGACGGACACTTGAGTCCCTCCCATCCTCCCTCCTCTGGTCGTCTCATTGGTCCTCGGCCTGCCAGCGCCACCTGTCAGTCTCACTGAGGAGGCGGGGCGAAGACGAGCTCCCCCCCTCACCCAGCCCCTCCCGATCTCTGCTGCTCTTTTCTCCCTCCGGAAGGAGATGGAGAGCGCCTCTGTTGGACATAAAGACAAATCAGTCTGTTCCTCCAGTCTGTTGATTTTACCTCCTTTTTTTTTTTTTTTTATATACCGGCCTCCTCTAGAAGATCCCAAATCCCCTTTCTTCCTCCCGTGGGAGGGAGGGGGGGGGAACTCATTGACTCTTTGCAAACTCACCCCTCCTCTCTTTCATAACTCCTCCTGCTCTCCCAGTTCCGACCTCCTCCTCCTCGACAAACTCCTCTCCTCCTCATCCAGCATCCTACGTACCGACCAGAGAGGCTTCGGCGGACGTAACGTTGCCAAGGCGGTTCCCCCCGACTCTGCTCTGTTGCTATAGCAACAGCGGTAGCAAGGAAGCTGCGGTACTACACCCTCCCGCCCCTCCCCCCCACACAGGAAAACCCTCATTTGAACTCGACCCCTTCCATCCTTTCTCGAACCCCAAAAACCAATGAGCTCCGGAGACAGAGGAAGCCAGAACACAACCAGCCAGTGTACGAACTGCTCAGCAGGCCAGTCAGGCTAGCAGGACTAGCCGCCACAGTTGTAGAAAGCTTGACTGGCTGGAGCAGTGTGTGTGCCGCCCTGCCAACCCGAACGGTTCTCTTTTTTTGTTGGGGATAGAGGGATCCGGGCAACATGGAAGAATGAAATGTTGAGAGACGAGGGAGGTCACAAAGTACCAGGACGGGGGGGAACAAACTCAGCAGTTATGAGGCTTACATCCCGAGGAGCAGGACTCAAACCTACAAAAGCCATGGCGTCAATATGGCCAAGGCACACACACATCTCTCACACACACACACGGCGTCTCACACACAGGACTGCGTCTGCCAGAAATCCTGTATTTCATGACTTTGTTCAAAAGTACTGTACAGATGTTTTTTTTTTCTTTCTTTTTAATCATTTTCCCTGATCTGATTTTCAAAGGGGAGAGCGATGCCTACCTACCTGTGTATTTTTGTTGTTGTTGCACAAAAGGTGGGGGTCCCTGTTTACCCTTCAGTCCAGTTCATTTGATTCAATGTAAAATGCAGAGAAGTTGCAAATGCTGGTTTTAAAAAAATAACGTATTAAAACTGCAGTAAAGTCTTTTTTTTTGCAGCCAACATTTTGAGGATGTCTGGAGTTTTGTATTTTAGTGGATTTAAGAATTTAGTGGCCTCGTTTTTTTTGTTTTCTTTTTAACTGGGTGACAAACCTGAGCTGTTGGTGTGCTTAGAGTAGGTTTAGTGCACACTCTTGTTTTCAGAGGTTTTAACACTTGGCACCCTTCTTCCTCTCAGACGGATCTCAGGTTCAGAGTTCACTTTGCGTCAGAAACAAACCGCCACGTCCGAGCACCGTAACGCCGCTCGCTGGTGAAACCCCGAGGCTCGGGGTGCCAGGGGCTCTTATCCCAGTTTGGTCCAGAATGTTAAACACCAGTTGCTCCAGGTCTCTGGCCCGTGACACAAAAACAACTCTCCAGATCAAACATAAGTTGAAGGGAAAACCTTTTTTTTTTAAAGTTGAATTAATATTCTGATTGGATGAGCTGCTTATTAGTTATGAAAAGATTCTTTTTTTTTTTAACCCCAGAGTTGATGCAAATCAAATCGACATGTGTTTTTAAGTGGACCATTTCTGACCACACACACAGGCGTGACCGTCTGAAGATGGGTCGACGGCGTCGGGTTGGATCATTTCGTGTTGTATTTCCTCTCCTGGCCTCACCACAAGCACACTGGGAGGCAGCTAGAAATGCCGAATCACACGGACGTCTGTCTCCAAACCTCCGAGTCACGAGCAGCAGCACGTGTTAAACTATTATTGCCAATAATGTGCTTTTCAGGAGTTCAGCCGTACACGAGCAGCGAATTGTCTTTCCTCCTGTCAGTTAGCGACGCCCAACCATTTGACTGTCTCTGCCCCTCCCCCTTCCTCCCCCCTTGATGAATTTGTACCAAGTGCATTTACTACCACTATCCATTCTTAACATTTGTATGAATTTATTTGATAAGTTTTGAAATTAAATGTGACCCTGACATTGAACTTGTAAATCTGGCTTTGTTTTAATTTACTGATCAGGCGTTTGGAGCTCCAAAATAATCTAATTGTTCCTTTTTTTTTGAGTCCTGGTATTTTATCAAAACTCCCCAAACTTAAGCAATCTGAGATGTTACTCAGTGGAAAACAGTTTGTACAAATTTTACAGCCAGGAATCAACAGTATTGACATGTTTTTGCACCAGTAAACGTTTACCGTACTGTCCTGAGAATGTTCTAAACACAAACGAGATGGTAATGAATCCCTCGTGGCTCTGCACAACCCCAAAGCACTTATCGGGATTAAAACAGATCGATCGGAGAACGGGTACCTAAAAGACGTCTGTTTTTATAAACACAGTCTGGGGGTCGAGCTTGTTTCTATAAAACGTGATTTTATTAAACAGCGTACATGAAATACTGCGTTCTTCGTAGGAAGCAACACACCGTTGGCTTGGCCCCTTGACGACTTCTTCACGACTTCCACGCTGCTCCTCGACGAGGACGAGCTGCAGCGTCATCGCCTCCCGGCTGACTCCGCCCCCCTGGCTGACTCCGCCCTCTGGGAATGCTCAACAAGACTACCATGAACCCATCACTCACCCATCACATATTCATGACCTTTTTTTTTGGACTGTTTTCTACAGAGAAACATGCAGGGATGTGTTTAAAATCACTCCTTAAGCCACTAGTCACTGCTTTACTCTGGCGAGCACAAACATCGTCTTTGGCTTTGGATCATACCGATCAGTGCAGTGTTGCATAATAAACAATACTATCAATAGTGAAGCACTGCATTGTTAGATTTGTAGTAGCGTACATGCAGTTTTCATTCCAGCGTGGGGTGATTCGAGGCCTTTATACAGTCCATATGGTTTGCATTTAGAATTTGGACACAGACTAAATGAGAGCAAAGTAAAGGTGCAGCCAGTGGACTCAGGTGTGTGTAGTGATGTAAAGTCAAAGCCCTCTGGGTTCTCCACTCAACTCTAACACTGGCAGCATGCTGCCTGACTGGTCGCCGTGTTTTTGCCACTTTCTCAGTCAGACGTGCTTGAATACGTGTGTGTGCGTTCACGAGTGGAGACACTGGTACATCCCAAATATACAAGCAGATGCACCTCCTTCCTGTGTAGACGGCGACAATAATAACTTCAAGGAAGGGAGATCTCATAATGTTTGTGTTTCTTTGGGGGGGAAAACCCTTGATCTGTGTTACGCAAAGTGAATTATCTGTTTGTAGGCGGCAGCGTGGAGGAAGACGTGTGATTAACGGAGCAAACTGATGGGATATCGTTTGGGATATTGCAGTTATTTCTTTATCACTTCCTCTTTCAGCTTGTCGGCCAGATGTTTTCTCTTCTGCAGCTTCTTCCTCTCCTCAGCAGATATCTCCTGCAAGAAGACAGACATAATCACCACCAGTGGCCGAAGACAAAGTGTTGAGGGAACAAAAAGGCAATAAGGGAAATAACACCAAGCACACGTCTATGTGATCAGCTAGAAATCAAAAACTAAAGCAGCTGCTATTGTAAATATGGATCTGTGACACATTATAAAGCCGTATATAGATCTAAAGGATGTGTTGATACATTAAAATGCTACTTTTCAATTAAAAACCATGAGTCCACAATGTAAATGAGACCTCATTCCCTTCACTTTGTGAAAAGGAACACAAAGAACTTTTCTGTTCTTGGGGGATTTTGATGGATCACCTTCTGTTTGGAGGAGTGAGCAGAGAGTTGTGCAGGAGGAAGAGAAGCAGGAGGAAGAGGAGGAGGGGGACAGGCCCCGTTCCTCTGGGACTGCCCCACCGCCTCCTGACAAGCCAGATGAGGTCAGACATGAAATGGCGAGCGAGCAACCAACCCGATAAATAAGTCGACGGGATGATTGGAAGGAAACGAAAGAAAAAGCAGGAGAAAAGATGAGGGTTAAAGAAAGATCAGCTGAAATCAAGAACGTGGTTTTGGACTTAAAAGATGAGAAAAGGTGAGCAAAATGAAAAGTATGGAACAAATATGAAATCTAAATGATAAAGCCCCGGCATAACCTCTAACAGGACAATACGAGTGAATAAATAGTTAATGCATCGAACATCGTCGGCCATGTCGTGCTACCCGACCTTTTGGTGAAGATAGAGGGAGGGGCTGTACTCACTGGGACGGTGGTGGTGGTGGTGGTGCTGCTGGGGGTCTCCTCCGGTGCGGCCGCCTGCTTGGATTTCTGCTGCTCTTTCTTCAGCGCGTGCAGCTTGTCTCGCTGTTGACGCAGATATGCCGCCCTCTGCTGGAGCTGCTCCTGCTGGGACGCAGTTAACTCCTGCAGGGAAGGGGAGGCGCAGGTGAAACAAACAAACCTGCACAAACAAACGCTATGAGTGTGTGTGCCCATTTAACCCATTAAGCCCATTTTCCAACTGTTTTGAATGAAAAAAATATATATTTTGGATATTGGGTCACTAATGAGCAAAAAAACTAAACAAACACGTATGTTTATCAAAGTTATAAGTGAAATCTTTCCAGGGACATTTTACATTGTGTTTGTTATACTGGATATGTGTGTTATGCACTGAACTGAACTCCCAGATTCTTGTATCCTCCAGATTAAAGCTGCTCAGAGGAACTTGTACTCCCTGAAGACAAAAGCAGTTGTGTTTCCAGCACCAGAGTCCGTTTAGAAAACCTCTATTTCTTACTGCGAAAGGCTCTGACAGTCTACTCCGTGCAGACTTGGATCTGGTTCTCCCACGAGGGAATTTGATGTCCTACTTTTCAGCCCAAAAACAACAACTTCCCACAACTGTGCTGAATGAAACGAGGCAGGCCGGTAAATGCTCACAGTGTACGGCTGGGAGAAGCCAGCCTCCCTGTGCGCCTCCTCCAGGCACGCCTCGGCTGCAGGACCGAGGCCGACGGACTTTACTGGAGCTCTCAGGGCAGGAAGGACTCTGGACTCCACACCGTTACTGCCACAATCTACACACACACACACACACACACACACACACACACACACACACACACACGCACACACACACACACACGCACACGCACACGCACACGCACACGCACACGCACACGCACACGCACACGCACACGCACACGCACACGCACACGCACACGCACACGCACACACACACACACACACACACACACACACACACACACACACACACACACACACACACACACACACGCACACACACGCGTTCAAATCAGTTTGATAACTTTGCAGCATTCTCAGGTTGGTTGTCTGTTAAAACAAGACATGTTACTACAAAGAATCTTTAGTAAAACAATATTAGCATGTTACTTTGATAATAGGCAAACAATATAACACAATGAATCTATAAATACATTTGTTTTGAAGCTCTTCTGAAGTACCTGCTGTGGGTTTAGACGTGGAGCTGCGTTTAGCTGCACTTTTCGTATCTCCTCCTCCCACAGCGGGCGTCTTGCTCTCTTCCTTTGTGACAGATTTGTCATTGACCTGGAGGAAAGGACCCACGCGCATAAAGGGAGAATGCACCGCAAAATCAAAAACACGCATGTTTCCTATTACCCGTGGTACTGTTTATTCATCTAGATTGTTTCGGCACGAGTTGAAAGGTTTTGGAGATATCAGCCGTTAAGATGTCGGCATTGTGAGGCTCAAAGCGGCAAAAAAAAACACACAAAAAACAAATAGCAATGTCTCTTTTCAGAAATCATGACCCGGTTACTCATGATAGTCCGAAGACGTTGATGTGAGCAGTGAGGTCTTTTTTTAAATGCATTTCTTTTTCTCCAAAATGAGGCAATCATCTAGATTTATAAATAGCACTACAGGGAAAAGGAAGAATGTGTATTTTTTTTGATTTGGGGATGAACTATCCCTTTAACACATGTTGGACAGATGTCACAAACACTGCATCATAATCAGCCCACTACTGCAACACACTAATGCTGCTACAACCACATATACAGTATATATATACATATACATATAGTCCTCAGATTGTAGACTTGTCAGCACGGGTGTCACATTACTGTAACCACTGCTGGATTCTGAAAAACACGAGACTCTAAATATCTAAAGACAACGTTTCACATCAAATTGTTAGTAGTGTGTAAACAACAAAACACATCCCGGTCTCCCTGCAGTCAGCAAATATTTAAATCTATTGATACTACACAAGCAACCTCAGTTACCGGACCTAAAACTACAAAGCGTTGTACTACTACGCAGGCTGTGAAACTACCTATAACTAAGTAAATACTACCTGCCCTCAGGATGCACTGATACTTTTGCACATGCCAGTATTGTGTACCATGCAGTACATTTTGGTATCAGTGAAAAAACACTGATGCTTACCTGTTAACAAGAGCAGGCCAAACTAAACCCAATTCACATGCATTCAGTTGTACATGTGCCAACTCGTTTTCTGGGCCGTTTCAGGTGAAATGGTATGAATGCATCCTCAGGTTGGGCAGTGCTTTTTATGAGGTTGTTGACTCAAATTGTTCAGTTACCGGATTCAATGCAGCGGCAGTGTTTCCGTTCACCTGCCGGGCGTGGTGACCGTTACTGCGGCTGCTGTCCCCTTTCCCCTCAGCTTTGGTCTTATTGTGGGATGAACAGCACATTGGAGACAGCGGCACGTTATAAAAAGGCGAGACCGGGCTTTAAGGGGGGAAAGTATGTCGGCAATAACCATTAAGCACTGGTATTATGCACTGGGTCTGAGTTGGGAGATATAAGTCTGATAAAGGTAACACAGAGGTGCTGCTGGTTTTACATTTCCCATTTGTCTCATCCTGGTTTTACACTTCCTATTTGTCTCATCCTGGTTTTACAGGTCCTATTTGTCTCATCCTGGTTTTACACTTCCTATTTGTCTCATCCTGGTTTTACAGGTCCTATTTGTCTCATCCTGGTTTTACACTTCCTATTTGTCTCATCCTGGTTTTACAGGTCCTATTTGTCTCATCCTGGTTTTACTCGTCCTATTTGACTCATCCTGGTTTTACACTTCCTATTTGTCTCATCCTGGTTTTACATGTCCTATTTGTCTCACCCTGGTTTTACAGGTCCTATTTGACTCATCCTGGTTTTACACTTCCTATTTGTCTCATCCTGGTTTTACACAACCTATTTGTCTCATCCTGGTTTTACACAACCTATTTGTCTCATCCTGGTTTTACTCATCCTATTTGTCTCATCCTGGTTTTACTCGTCCTATTTGTCTCATCCTGGTTTTACACTTCCTATTTGTCTCATCCTGGTTTTACAGGTCCTATTTGTCTCATCCTGGTTTTACAGGTCCTATTTGTCTCATCCTGGTTTTACATGTCCTATTTGTCTCATCCTGGTTTTACACAACCTATTTGTCTCATCCTGGTTTTACAGGTCCTATTTGTCTCATCCTGGTTTTACAGGTCCTATTTGTCTCATCCTGGTTTTACAGGTCCTATTTGTCTCATCCTGGTTTTACACAACCTATTTGTCTCATCCTGGTTTTACACTTCCTATTTGTCTCATCCTGGTTTTACAGGTCCTATTTGTCTCATCCTGGTTTTACAGGTCCTATTTGTCTCATCCTGGTTTTACAGGTCCTATTTGTCTCATCCTGGTTTTACACTTCCTATTTGTCTCATCCTGGTTTTACAGGTCCTATTTGTCTCATCCTGGTTTTACAGGTCCTATTTGTCTCATCCTGGTTTTACTCGTCCTATTTGTCTCATCCTGGTTTTACAGGTCCTATTTGTCTCATCCTGGTTTTACAGGTCCTATTTGTCTCATCCTGGTTTTACTCGTCCTATTTGTCTCATCCTGGTTTTACTCGTCCTATTTGTCTCATCCTGGTTTTACAGGTCCCATTTGACTCATCCTGGTTTTACAGGTCCTATTTGACTCATCCTGGTTTTACAGGTCCCATTTGACTCATCCTGGTTTTACAGGTCCCATTTGTCTCATCCTGGTTTTACAGGTCCCATTTGACTCATCCTGGTTTTACAGGTCCTATTTGACTCATCCTGGTTTTACTCGTCCTATTTGACTCATCCTGGTTTTACAGGTCCTATTTGTCTCATCCTGGTTTTACACTTCCTATTTGTCTCATCCTGGTTTTACATGTCCTATTTGTCTCATCCTGGTTTTACTCGTCCTATTTGTCTCATCCTGGTTTTACATGTCCTATTTGTCTCATCCTGGTTTTACTCGTCCTATTTGTCTCATCCTGGTTTTACACTTCCTATTTGTCTCATCCTGGTTTTACACTTCCTATTTGTCTCATCCTGGTTTTACTCGTCCTATTTGTCTCATCCTGGTTTTACTCGTCCTATTTGTCTCATCCTGGTTTTACTCGTCCTATTTGTCTCATCCTGGTTTTACTCGTCCTATTTGTCTCATCCTGGTTTTACTCGTCCCATTTGTCTCATCCTGGTTTTACTCGTCCCATTTGTCTCATCCTGGTTTTACTCGTCCTATTTGTCTCATCCTGGTTTTACTCGTCCTATTTGTCTCATCCTGGTTTTACTCGTCCTATTTGTCTCATCCTGGTTTTACTCGTCCCATTTGTCTCATCCAGCTCGTGATGCCTTACCTTGGCCGTGCTGCTTTGTTGGCTTGGAGCTGTGGTGGCATTCTGGGCTTCACTGCTTTCTGCCATTGGCTTATCGGAGCAGCTGCTGGAAGTGGAGCCAACCTTTTCATCTAAAAGCAGCCTCCTGGACATCTCCTCATCATACTCCTCTTTTGACTTTCTGAGAAGAAAAAGAAGAAGAAAAAAATGATATTTGATACTTTCTCTGTGCATAAATTAGCCCAAGCAGAAGTAATTGTTTTTGGACTGGTCCCGAGAGCATTCCAGAGCACCCTTGGGCCGTCTTTCAGAGTATGTTTAGCAGCACAGGTGTGATAAGAGCGAAGCTAATCATTTAAGCAGGTTCTATTGTACATTTAACCTTTGGCAGATGGAACAAACGGACTAGAAGCTAGAATAAGACCGCAGCGTCATGTGATAACCACAATATGCTCTCGCCTGCTCCCGGGCATCGCCAGGGCCCCACACACAGATCCTTTAAATTTTATTTATTTAACAACTCCATTTTAATTAGAAGAGACTTCCGTAAAGCGTTTACTAGTAGGCGTGCAGAGAGAGAGAGAGAGAGAGAGAGAGAGGGAGGTAAAAGAGAAAGGAAAGGATGGTTTATAAAGCTTTTTTTAAAATCAGCAAGATGGGTGTTTTATGAGACTGATAACCAAATTAAACAAAGATAATGCAAAAAAATAATGTTTTACTATTGCAGAATTTGTCTGAAATGATTTGTTCAACAAAACTGAATGAACGACCGTATAGTTGAAGTCATTTCAGCTTTTTTAGAGAGCCTGTGAGGATTTATAGCATCCAAAAAGAAGCGGCTGAGATACTGATAGCACAGCAGAACATTTGGAACGTCAATCAAGGCTAAAGCTGTAACTGTCTTGTTATGTGACAGGAATATAGTTCAAATCAGTCCCCCAGATGTGAGACTGCTGTATTGCTGTGCTGAGTTTCCAGCACCTGAGAAAAGCAATTCTACAAACGATGCTGTATATTTGACCAAATCCATCACAGCAAACATTTAGTTGCATTAGAAAATGTCATGGTACTTTGTCATTGAATGGAAATGCAGTTGCAAATCCCTCATGGTGCATTCAAGTGCCTATGGTGAAGGCATTGTATTGGCATTATATAAATGTTCGAAAAATGAACTGCAGGAGACAAACACGAAAACGTTGATAAGCAGCCAAGGAATCCTGATAAGACAAAGGGGATAAAATACTATTTCTCTCAGTGGCTTGTTAAGTGTCAATCCCTCCAATCTAAATTAGCTGGACTCTAAGGAGCTTAACTGCGGTCCCGTTAGACTCTGTGTGTTCTACTTGGCCGGGCCGCCACAATCCCATTAGAGAACAGGGGCAGGAGCTTCTAGACACCTGGACACGTAAGGGCAACGGACACATGGACGAAATGTGTAAATAGAGTATAATTTTGAAAAAAAAAAAAAAAAAAAGCATCTAATTACATGATGACTGAATTAATTCATGAGTAAAAACAATGAAATGAATACAGATGTACTGACTTAAACTGCTAGGTGTTTTACAGAATAGGTTCATTTTGATATTTCAGCCTAAAAACATAAATAGAAACTAAAATAGTTTCTTTAGTGTGGTAGGTTGTTGCATGTGCAATGAAATAATTTATATTTGTGAGCTTCATAAAAGGTTGAAAGATCAAACTACGCCTACATGTCACACCCGTCAATGTTACACAGCTGATTTCTGTCAGAATTAAGTATTTTTGAGTATAAAAGCCACACGAGGATAAGATATTAACCAACTCATCATTGCTACCCATAACATCCCAACTCCACATAGTTCAGGGATCATAACATTGAATCTATTGTTCATGCACCTCAATTTCTACTTTGATGGAAATAATTCACGGTCAGGTCAGATCAGGATATCATTGTGGTTTTGCATGTTATCAAACGCCACTGCAAAGACTTGAAATGTCTAAGAAAACCCTCAAAGGGGGGACAGTCAACTTTGTGTGTGTGTGTGTGTGTGTGGGAGGGAGAGAAAGATAGATAGAGATAGATATATAGATAGAGAGAATGACAAAGAGGTGACTTACCTGAGAACTTCCTGCAGGATTTTCATCTCTTGATCCTGCAGCTCTGTCATCACGTCCACACCATCAGTCAGACACTCAGGGAGGGCCCCTGCACACGGAGCAGGAGCATCACTTGTAGCAATATCAGTCGTGATTTCCTGTTTGTTTGTGAGCGCGTGTTTAAGTGTGTGTGTGCGTGTGTGTATGTGTGTGTTATAATCCAGCCTACCGTTCCTTTCTTTAATGACTCTGAGGGCCTGAAGCTGCAGCTCCATGTTCTTCTGGACCATCATAGAGTGAAATATCTGGAAGTCATCGGTCGCCAGAACGGTCTGGAACACCGACTGAACGACAAAAACCACAACCACTTATAAGACCATGAAGGTTAATGATGAATGAACGGCATTACGACCAGGTAGAGAGACGCGTCTGTGACTGTGGAGTAAAGGTCACATAAACACATATGAATGAAAGTGTTGATGTACTCAACAATGTGTACAAATCTATTTATTCAAATATTATATTATTTTGGTCTCCAACTCGTCCAACCTTCTTGCCTAGCTGCACTGTTTTGGTCAAGTTTACAAAGGTCTAGGAATATTTCACAAAACAGAAATGTAGGTATTGATTGAGATAGTCAGGGTTCCTATGAGGACCTCCTTGCTCTGTAGATCAGGACAGGATGTACAGTCAACTCAAGTCCCGACACAAATAACGCTATGATTGCAAACAGAGTGGTACCTAAGCCTTATCTTTCACATTAGCGTCCTGCCTCCATTCAAAAGTCTGCCCCTCCCCATCTAGGCTAATGCTTGACAAATCTTTCTGGCCAACCTTTAATACAGGTTCAGTGTTCTTAGTTCAAGCGGGTCATTCGGTTTCCAGTCCACCGCTCTTCCAATATTTCCCTTCCGCCTTTGTCGGTCTCTCTTACCGCTTCTGCCTGACGCCCAGACCTACAGTGTATCCTGTTTCTCTGAGTAACTTAATCACAGACAAGGTACAGTCAGCTACAGTGGGTAAGTCTGAAGAGGTGCATCCTGTCAGTCTCCAGCTGAAAGTCAAGACATATCCTCTTATCAGCGCCGACGCTGTAAACCACTTTCACAGTGAAGATACGGTGACATGCGCCAGACTTCACTGATAGCCGACATAAATTAATAAACATGCTGCGAAACTGTCTCAGATAAAGATAATGCATGAAAGGAACTTATTGTCATTAGTCAGTGATTCTGGACCTGGGCCTTATTCTTCATTTTAAAGATATTAAAATGAATTAAGCTAAATTGTGTTTCACTGATTTTAATCATGCAATCTCTTATATAAAAGAGGCCAAAAAGCTATAAAAATACAACACTACACAAAATAAGGCCTTTTTACAGCTGTTTGTAGACTACGTGATCCTGTTTGAAGTCTCTGCATGGGCAAACTGAAATGAGGAGAAAAGAAACCTGTTCATCTTTGCTCGAGGAGACTTTGACCCGCTTTGCAGACATTAACTATTTATCTCAGTGTTAATTAATGAGATCCATGTCTGCTGAGGATAGCGATGAAATCCAGATCGGCATCTCTGCCAATCTTGCACAGTGCAAATGAAAATGTAAGGATGGACTGTACAATCTTGAACTGGAACTAATATTATAGAGTTGACAGGCCCCATGGTGGTAAACATTTGAATATATATTAAAAAGGGGCACAAACAGGAGTATGCCAGGTATAGCTATGGTGAAGATACGCAGTCTGTGAGGACCGATTAGTCGTTTAATCGATTGAGAGGGCGCAGCCCTTATAGCACGCTGCAGACTCGTTTTGCTGAGTCATCAGGAAAAAGCACATCTGCCTTAAAGGAGGAGACCAGCTCTGTTTGGCACCATCTACAAAAGCAGCATAACTTGGGGTTATGTAAGCAAATCCCATCCTTGATTCTCCATTCAGGTTAACTGGCAGGCTGGCGGTGGTGTGCGAGCAGGGAGCTTAAGGTACCTGCAGTGTTTTGGACTTGGCAAAAGGAGAGGTGCACGCTTCCAGAAACTGCTGCTCGTCGATGCCAACCTCCTGCATGTAATTCCCCAACAGCTCCTCCACCTACAAAAGCAAAGCAGCTTACATCAGTACAGCCCCATGAGTCAATAACATAAATACCCTGACGAGCCACGTTTATGAGGCAGTTTGGCACATCTGCACCAAATACTATACTCACCAGTTTCTTATACTGCTGGTGGATCTCTGTGTATGACAGCTTATTCTCATCCTCGTCATCAAAAACTAAGAAAAGGACCAACATAATAACAACATGTACATGTTAGCAATTCAACATGTACACTCTGCCCCAGAGGAGGCATTTAAAAACACGTCCTAAACTATCTTTATTTACGTAACTGTTAAACTTAAATGACACACAAGAAGCTAAAACACACGACCCTTTTGGTAGCTAAAGTCAGTGTGTTACCTTGCTAGCTACCTTGGGTTATGACTTGCTACCTTTGTCGACTTGCTGGCGTTACTCGTGTCCTTTGTGGCCTCACTGCTCTGACTGTGCAGTTGTTAAACAGTAAATATATAAATATATATAGCGCCATATTTATATAGAGTATAGCCTACAAACAAGTCACAAGTTAGCGTTAGCTTAGCCTCGGAGCTGCTTCCCTGTGACGTCATGTAACCTGTTTATTTTATTTTTTTACCTGTGCATTTGTTCTCCATGAAGTCCGTGACGGGTATGACCCACTCGGGGCTCCCCAGGTAGCCGACGATGCTCTCTACGACCCACTCGCTGTCGTCCTCAGCCATGTTGGCTGCGGCTGGGTAACAACAACAACAACAACAACACCAGCAGCAGCAGCAGCAGCAGCAGCGGCGCGGCGATGCTCGTCGGGTCGGCGACACCTCCGAGAAGAATATTTACCCCCCGAGCTGCTGGGCCAAGACATCTAGTTTGTTGTCCGCCCTGAACGAGTCCCCGTGGGTCATCGGTTTGTTTCCTCCTCTCTTGACGGGACGGGAGCGTCTCCGGGAGCGGAAAAGAGCGCACTCATGAATTTACAGCCCGGGGGTGGTGACGCCTAATCGGTTGTTAAGGTAACCGGTTACGTCAATCCGATGCCATGCGCGAGCTCGAGCCGTTTTTTTTTTATTTGGTTGTATTAGTCGCGAATTATTAAGCACTGTTTATTATTAATATTAATTATTTCTATTTTTATTACAGATTCATTAAAAAAATAACATGGCCAAGAAAACTAAATAAAAATGCTTGTTTTGTCCAACTAAATAGATAATAATAAATCTCAAGATTACAAAAGTGAATTTAAATTGTTAAAATTATCAAATTGAAAATAAGCAAACGCAACTGGAGTTACATTTTTGCATGACACATGTATAACTATCTGACATATTTTTAATTAAAAAAATTGCAAATAAAGCTAGTTAGGTAAAAAGTATAATATTTACCTCAGAACCGTATTGGAGACTATAAAGTTGTATTAAAACAATCCCTAGTACCTCAAATGTATATAGTACATTACTTAAGTAATAGTTACATTCCACCACTCATCAATAGAGCAAACACAAACTAATAATTATGTGTGTGTGTGTGTGTGTGTGTGTGTGTGTGTGTGTGTGTGTGTGTGTGTGTGTGTATCTCTCTATCTGTGTGTGTGTGCTTTTGACCTGTACATGGATTACGTTTTCTTAATCTGATAATATCATAATCATAATCTAATCAATTCATCATTAATGCAGATTAGGCTGCTTATTCTATTATGTGACAACACTGATGATGAGTTACACTTGGCGTTCTTACCAAAATGAATAAAATACTAAAAGTTCAACACATCTCAGCTGTAAAATGTGGCCTCTCTGTATGTTTGCACCATGTATCGGTGATTCAAATAAAGCATTTAAAAGGGCTGTGCTACTTCAACCTTACAGCGGTATCTCTGCGGTGAATCAGGTGAATAAAATTGATCATTTTTCTGAATAAAATTGATCATTGTTCTGTCTACAATCAGTATGTTCCTGGAGCAACCTGAACCAACCTGTCCATGGAGGCTACATTGGGCCTGACCAACAGCCAGGCTGAAGCCCCCCTAAAATGTTCTTCAGCCCCCCCAAATAATTATTGGGATTTAAATGTATTTATTTATTTATTATTTTTTTTTTTTTTTAAATTAAACTATTGTTTTACACATGTTTGTTCACCCGTGTGAACAAACATGTGTTATTTATAACTCTAACATGCTACATATGTGAGTGCGTTTCTGGTTTGTATGTTTTCTCCCCCTTCAAATTACAATCCAATAGCCTCTCATCATACTTAACAATAAAAGCCCGGGCACTAGGACCTTGGGGAGTCTGCATCGCTGCTGCGCTGGCTTTCTCACTCTGCCAAGTAACGTCTCATCAAGACAGCAGGATTACAGCCAAGGAGTTTAGCTCATAGTAAATGATGCACAGAGTGACATTGTAAGTACAGGTAGTTACAGAATGTGGCTATCTGTAGTTGTTAACGATTGTTACCTGCTTAAATTTCTCTCTATTTGAGAAAAGTTCATATTTGTGTTGTCAAATTTCACAATGACCCTGAAATTCTGTCTCTTCTGTTATCTTATACTGAATGAATGCAAGCAAAGATACAGAGAAAAATCACACTCTTTCTGATTGAACCAATCTATGAACTGTCTGAAACAATGGATATCCTCAGCCCCAAATGAGGCCAAACATTCAGCATCCTTGGGGGCTAAGCCCCCCCTTTCTTTCAATCCTAGAAACGCCCCTGCCAACAGCCAAAGTGCAATGAAGTATTAAGGATTTACTCCTGAGGTAAGCCACAGCTTTAATTAACAGCATTTGTCTTAAGGAAACACAAGTCACTTAAGCACTGTTTATTATTAATATTAAACAAACACACAGACACAAAGCAGCAAAGAGTAAATATTTTTTTTATTAAGAGTAAAAACATAGCGCTCATATAATTCAGTAGTGTGCATTAACAAGGGTATTTTCAATAGACATTCCTTCTGTATTTTGTAAAGGTATATAAGCTTTCATTATTATCTCTAGAAAGGCTCGTAGCTAGTGTGCGCATTTCATAAAGGCAGGGCATGCAAGCAGCAGTCATGCCAAAACAATTCAGTAGAATAAAGGTAGGCGACATTAAAAAGTTCTACAGTGAGCATTTAAATTGAATAGTGCTCCAGTCTGTTGAACGTTGCAGCTACATCAAAACCTGTCAACCCTTCGGACTTCAAGAAAACACATAATATTTCACTGAATATTCAGTGAAAATGGCTCAATTCTCTTAAATCTCACTGGATGGACGGACAGACAGTAATTCAGAAACATTCCTATTGTTTTTGCTTGGATTTGATCGTTTGCGTGTAGCAGATTGTAAACCATTGCTGATTAAAAACGTAGTCCTGGTCCCTGTTAACTGGAAAACAGTCGCTTTTTTGAATGATCAAAATAGTTTAAAAACAAAATAAACAAGTAACACACACAAAGACTTGGGTACAGGTTTGCCTGCCCCCCGTGAAACAATCACACACAATAACAGCAGCGTAAAATAGAGCCTGACTCCAGATCAGCTGTCACAGATGATTGTGTCTGCTGCATATAAGTGTTAGTGTCACGTAAGAGTCAGGAGATTTTGGAGTGTTTTGGCAAACATACAGCAGCATAGGAGAGTTGTTTTTTGTTTTAGGCATATTAAAATGAATCATGGAATTTTTATGTTCATCACATTATTATTGATTTATACTTTAATGCTATAT
The DNA here is from genome assembly GCA_023566465.1 of Cottus gobio. Lineage (NCBI taxonomy): Eukaryota > Metazoa > Chordata > Actinopteri > Perciformes > Cottidae > Cottus > Cottus gobio. The sequence goes on from CM042225.1 coordinate 6,278,480, forward strand.
ATAGTAACTATTGTGAGAACAATATGTGTTATCCTATAATGATCTGAGGATCACCTCATATAAATAAGTAGCTATCAACATAATTCCAGCTGAAACGTAAGCAGGAAAACCACTTGCATTCCCATGTCGCTGCCTTTTATACATTTGATTTGAAGAATTGGCAAATAAACAGCAGTTCAAAACAATGTGTTTTTTAAATGCTTTTGTATACGTGAGAAGAAATGTTCTTTCTCAAGACATCCTCTAGAGGGCAGCATCTATCCGTCACGACCAGATTATGATGGTCAAGTGGTTTGTTTTGTTTCTTTTTCCACTGGCATCAGTCTGTACATATAGGGAACATGTTATGATGCACGTGAGTGGCGGCGTACATTTTAACCTGTAGGACAAAAAAAAGCAGGCACAAATGCTGTATGCCAAATACTGGGGATATCCACCATAAATTATGTGAAATAAACGATTATTTCTGGTTACACCTTCTATGCATTCTGACGTCAGTTTCCCAGCAGAATTAAAACATGCTTTGTTCTTCCTGCAAAGTGAATTTGGAGGAAACCCTCATTACACCTGTGCTCCTTTCCCATTAAAGCACTGACCATAACACCCTGCATATTGTCCATGGAGACATATATTTCCTGTTTTCTCAATTAATGGCTTTGTAAGTAAAAAAACAACCCCTCAAGCATTGAGCACAGAAAAGTGTGTAAACGTCTTAAACTGACATTCATGCGATCGTTCAAAATGCAAATGAAAGTCGCCACAAGCTTTCAGTCCAAAAGTAAATGAGTTATTCTATACTAACAATCATGTATTTGTGTCTCCACCTCCCACGGTTCAGGTAATATATGTTCATGAACAGGCAGGACATTACAGGCAACTATGTCCTTGAGGTTAAACTGCAGCAACTGCATCTGTCAAGCTCTGTTAAAAATTCATTGTATTGATTCGGCCGACAGCAGAGATCCTCTGGTCCCTTCGAGTATTTGTTCAATGAGTCACAAGAGTGCGTTTAAAACAATACTGTAGATATCCATTTAATACGTCTCATTTTCCTTGGGTTCGTATATTGGAAATGGAATGATTATCTATAAGGACCCTTCCAGATCAATGGCCCCTCTTCCTCCAGGGAAACATGCAGTTTTTCAATGGCGGCGACTGATTGAAAACTCCTCGCCGTGGTACATTTGGTGTTGTGTAATGAGCACAGCAGAAGAGGTGCATCATCTAATTCAATTATGACCCCCATGAAACAAAACATCTTGACATGGAGAGATACATGACGCATCATGGCCTGGTTTACGTAACGGCTGTCTGTATCGTGTTCAGTGCTTCTGGTATTGAGATTCAAACATGGGGGACATGATTTGATCAATCCCTTAAGAGCACCAGCTCCTCATCTGTAGGTCACCACTCAAAATGAGTCATGGGCTTGTTTCCGCTACAGGATTAAAGGCAATGCTTGTCAATTCCAGTGTGTTCTTGTGGGTCCGAAATGAAATTGCAATTTTTGACTCCTCAGTGGAAAGACAAAAAAGTAACTAATATATACGCATAAGGTTGTCTTGTTCTTTCACGTCATATGACATTGGAATAAATGAACAGTTTATATAAATCAGTGGCGGACCGTGCATTTTCTACCTGGGACTTCAGTGCCTTCTGATATCGTAAACATAAATACGCGCATGGCGGGATGCTGCGTCATTAACGGACAATGCATGTAGTCCAGCTGCGCGTGCATCTCAGCTAGCTAACTAAAGATCTGATTTATTAAAGGTCTATGACAATCAACGATAACGTCCACATGTTCTTTAATCCGCCCTTCTTCCATAGAGACATAGAGGTGAAATCTGATTGGATAAGAGCTCTCCTTAAAACAAGCTGCAGGCTGGAAGCTGAGCAACCGACGAAGACAGGAGCTGTGCAATGAGAAAATAAGCTAATAGGGAACAGTAATTATAATACATGTTGTGTATTTGTGAAAAACAATTCAATTACTGATTAAGTCTGGGATGAAGATTATTGTTTTTAAAAATTGTTTGCGGTTTTAAGTAATTGCACGGTAAATTATTCCAAATACTGCTGGAGATAACCAAACTACCTACAAGAGGCCAAAGTATCCACTACCAATCGGAGCACAGTAAGGCTGAGTAGAGTGCGTCGCTAATGCTAAATGTAGCCACTAGCTACACGTCCTCACTGCGTTTCCATCTCTGCATAGACATCCAGGCACCTTCCCCCCTTTTAAAGGGTGATAAATGATGACTGTCACACAACAGCTAAAGGGACATATAATAATCAGTCCATAGATAAGATTTCATCTGGAGCGAACAATGATTAAATAAGTAGTTAGCTTGTAAGAGAGTATAACAGAGTATTACTCAATGTGCATTCCTTAAAAAAATCCATCAAAAATGCGAGCCTGCAGGTGAGCGTTTACTTTCCTTCCTGAGTTCTTCGGTGAACACGATCAAGTCCTTCAAACCAGATATTACTTCAATCTTCAAAGTTTTTGCTTCAAAACGGCAACAATAAAATGCTACAAAGGCCCAGTGCGTTACGTCCATTGTCACTGGAGGTTCTGCTTGCCGTGTTCCTGGTCACAGGGACCCGGTGAAGATCTCCCTGCCGCCGCTGCTTTCAGCCGGCTGGCTGGGCGGAGCCATCGGATGGTCACGGTAAACACCTTTGACTCGTACCTGTCTGTCGTCGAGGTGACTCATTGTGACTCGTCCCCTCTCTTGGTAACTGGCTATACTGGGCACCAGTCCGCCGGCCTTGCCTTGGCGACCCATTTTGCCGAGTCTGTCGTCATGCTGCTTTGTTATAACCGGCGCCTGTCCATCGTCTTTGTGATTGTGCCTCATGGATGCTGGTCCGCGATCGTGCTGGCCCGCTCTGATAGGCACTGGTCTGTTTTCGAGGGGGCCGGCTTTGATCGGCATGTTGATCTGGTGGGTGTTGCAGACGGGGATCGTGTTGGCCTCCACTGAGTGGGTGTAGCGTGAAAACCAGTCCCTATCGAACGCAGCCTTCAGCTGCTCCACCACGGTAGAGTTCCTCTCCTCCATGCCCTCTGGCTGGCTGATCACCAGGCCGGCTCCTGCATTGAAGTTAAACTCATTGCCCACCCAGTCCAGGTTACCTGTCAGGTGACAAAAAAAAAGTGCCATGGCAAGATGAGCGAATACATTTTTTTAAAACATTCCCAGTTGATAAATATACTGAATCAAAGACCCGTCTCTTTTTCATAGAAATCGCTGACAATTTTGAGAAATACTTTTGACATTGAGAAGATGATGAGAAGATTGGTACCACTTTCACATCTGTGTGTCGAAGCAAAGAGTGGGAGCCAGGAGGCGATTAGCTTAGCTTAGCTTAGCATAAAGATAGCTCTTTCCAAACATCAAAAATAAGAATATCAGTTACAGTAAAGCCCACTATAACTAATTACAGTGTAAATCTGTATGCACACTGATGTAAAAGACACAATTTGTAGTCCAACTGCATGAGGTGAGCAGAGAGAGACATGTAGGACAGCGTCATAAAGTCTAGTCAATGAGCTCACCTAAATATATGGCTCTATCCGTCACCATAAACCTGTTGTGGTTTATTCCCTGGAGACTGCCGTCCCTCTGCACTCTGGGGTTGAAGAACTTCTACACACACACACACGCACACAGACACACACACACACACACACACACAGAGTGGTGCATCGTGCATTGATAAAGTGCATCTGTAGGTTTAAAAATAGTACGCGGTGGCTTTGTACTTACGGCTTCCAGAGAGCAGTTGGCCTGCTCCATGCACAGACTCCTCAGGGACCAGAGGAAGTTGTAAGTAAGTGGGTGAGTCTTTTCCCAGCAACTTATCAGCAGACGGACCCGCACCTTCCTCAGGATCAGAGCCTCCCGGATCAGACCGTCGATGCGGGACCAGTACCTTGGCACAGAGACAAGTGTGGGTGCACAGAGTTTAATCACTTGAACTACAGCATCCAAGCTTTTGATGAAAATATCTCCCATCCAAAGAAATTCTAAGGAAAAAAAAAAGCGGCACAGCGGCTCTAACCTGTGAGAGTTGTGGCTGAAGAGGGGCAGGTAATCGATGATGGAGATGTACAGGAAATGCCGGGCCTCCTGGATGACCCTGGAAATGGCTTCGAGGTCACTACTACGATGTTTGGGGATCAAAACATCTGGGGAGCTCTGTCAGAGGGGAGGCAGCAAGGTGGTGTTGAGAGGATGCACAGCCACTGACTGTGTTTATCACATTGTCTGCACAGCAACCAACTCTTCATCTTGATTGTTCACCAACATGAGCATTAAGGTTTGATGCCTTTGTTTTACGAGTGTGTCTGTGGGCATGTATATATATACTATTTTGGCTTTTATATATTTATTTAATCTTTATTCAGGTAATTCTCTTTTACAAAGGGTCCTGGCCTAGATGGCAGAGTTTTTATTCACCACATAAAAACACAGATAAGCGACTTAAAAAAAAAAGCAGTAAATTAAGACTTTAAACAAACCGGCAAATTATACAAATTAAAGAATTTAATGTTCGGACAAGTACATTCAGTGCTCAACTGATTTAAAAAAAAAAAAGTAGTTTAAAATGTCTCTGCAGCTCTCACCATGAGGTTTGCAAAGAAGAAAGCTTCCTTATGGGTTGGCATATCAACCGTATCCTTAAAAACTCAATACAACAATACAAACTGATGCTACCGCTGTCACTCACAGAGACGTAGGCCTGAGCCTTTGTGCTGTTGAGCGTGAGCTCCAGTGGGGCGTCCCTGTTGAAGAGCGCGAAGACCCTCTTGGACCAGAAGGAGGGGATGAAGTCTCTGTACTGGAGCCCCCAGTAGAGGCTGAACACTTTGTGGAGGTCCAGAGCCAGGCAGCTGCAGTCGTACACCAGCACACCCAGCTCCTTCCTCTGGAGAGCAAACACAACCTCCGTTAGCCCCCCACGAGCACAGCCCACGTTCATGTCAACCCCTTTTGTAATAATCCTGGACATTATTGGGATTGTTTTAAATATCAGCAAATATGCTGTCCGTCATCTCCATCAGCATCGGATTTCATTTCTTTACAAGCAATCGTAACCTGTTTTTACTCCCTCAGCACTTTTATCTGTCCATCCACCTAAACACACACACACACACACACACACACACACACACACACTTCTGTGCTTCTTCTCTTTGTTCTCAATGCTCTATCTTTGCTCGCTGCTGCCTTTTCATTTCAAAGAGGCACTTCTCAATTTCAGCTCCTAAATTGTCTTCTCTTTCCCTCCTGACGTTATCTCTCTCTCTCTCTCTCTCTCTCTCTCTCTCTCTCTCTCTCTCTCTCTCTCTCTCTCTCCCTGCAGAGTTTACATGACAAACTATTCCAAAATAAAGCTCAGATCCCACATTCTAAGGTCTTACTTGGCTCATCCGTGTCTATCTGCCTCAAACACACCGTTGTCCTTTGTATCTCGAGGTGTCTAAAGATAGATAAAGCTGCCCAAAAAAATGGGTCCGCACTTTAATGAACTGTGCAAGAATCTCAGCTTTGAAGAAGAAGATGAAAGAATGGCCACTTTCTATTTTTGCATGCCCCCACTAAACTCCCACACCCGTTCACTCGCCCATATCGAGGTCCTTTTGAGAAGAAGACACTGACTTATGCACAAATAATAATATTTCGTAACGTAAGTGTGCAGGTGTAGTATGTGTTTAAGTAAATAAATCAACTGTATCCTTTAATATATCGAGAAAAATCTAAATATATAATCTAAAAAATGCAATTGATGCATTATTTACAGGAAATAACTTATGTATTATATATATATATATATCAAATCTGGACATATTTTCCAAATTAATTAACAGGCTGTTTTCAAGAGGGACATCCATGAGAGGGCTGGGCACTTTAAATAAAACGCTGCACTTTTGAGTCCGAGCCAGTAGGACATAATCAAAGCACTTCACATCCGGGGAGACGAAACCTGCAATTATATCTCATGTAGATGCATCATGGCAACAGAGGCTGTACGTCTGTGTGCATATGCGTAAGCATGAGTGTGTGCGTGCTGCTGAGTTTCAGCTACCGTGGCAAGTGATCTCCAGTCCATGCTGGCGCTGCCGAAGTAGAAATGTTTCCTGTCAACCACCCAGAAGGAGGACTGGAGGTGTCCGTTGATCAGCGCTGTCGTGTTCACATAGTGGACCTCAGCATCTGGAATTAAGAGAGCGGGAGAGGAAGTTAGAGAGAGAGAGAGAGAGTGAAACACAGGAAGTTACATGTGAGACAAGGAGAAGGATGAAGAGCGGATCTGGCATCAGATAAACAATGTTCAACAAGGAAATGAAACACGAAAGGCAGATGAAGGGAGAGATGGAAAGAGACCGAGAGGTTTACAGGACAGACAGTCATGCTTGAACACAGAGTGCGTAAAGACAGTGAGAGGCGGGGCTGACTGTGTTTGGCGAGCATCCCGAGCTCAGTGGAGTCGATCATCCCGCTGGAGATCTTCAGCTGGATCCCTTTAGCTTTCAGCCCTTGCAGCCTGGACAGCAGAGCCCTGCCCTGAAGGGAAACACGTGGCAAAACATCTGCGGTCACATGCGATGCATGCTGTGTTTGCTATAGATTGTCTTTAATATCGGGGCTCCATCAGCGCTACTTTATGGGCTATTTTTGTGCTATTTTTGTGCTCCAGTTCCCAGCAACTGTGATGTCGAGTTTCTTTTTTTAGTTTTGATCAAGTATTCATATTTGTGGGTGGCACTCATGTCTTTGTTTGTTCACCTCCTCTCATTCTAAATTACATGAAGATGTGTCTAATATTTTTATTCAACGGATCGTGAAAGCAGTTTCATGATGTCGCCTTTTTTAAACACCTGTATGTGACAGCTAGAAGTTAACATGCGCTAACCCTTTGACTTGAGTTATCGCACTGTTAATTAAGTTATAATCAGTGATTATCATGTGATTATTTATGTAAATTCACTTAACTGATGTTTACAATAATTGGACATAAACGAATACAAAGAGACGTGCAGTGCACATGCTTGCTACTGATATCTCCACATCTCGTGACTTTACCATTACAGTTATATTCAATTTTCCGGTCCAGCCTCCCTCCAGATGAGTTGTCTCTGTTTTGGCAGCTTTTTTGCAGAGTGCTGGAGGCTGAAGGGCCATTAGCTCCCCTCTGCCCCGATGGCCTTGGAAAGCAGCTATTACTTTCCAATCAACAGCCTCAGGCTTTCATTACTCCTGACATGCTCTATTCTTTCAAACGGATCTGTGTGTGTGTGTGTGTGTGTGTGCACATTCTTGCCAACCCTCCAGGCAACTGTCAATAACACATCCAGTTCAAACCCAAAACGAACATCTAATTTCGAGCAGCCTGAAAATAGCCCAGACCAGTATTTTACCAGTAAGTCATTCTTCAGGGACCGTTATTGATTTTCTGCTCTATTGATCATGTGTCTGTTCACTTACAGTCTACCATGTCGCCATTTCATCTGATTGGATTGTAATATTATAATATTTCATAGATTATTCATTGGTAGGCACATACTGTACCCACGTATGTCCACAAGCACTGAAAAAGTGAGTTTATTTGAGGCAAAGACATGAAAAACAGACACAAAATCTAATTAAACTAAATGTAATAATACATTATTCTTATTATCTCTGTCGGCGTGCTCTGGGTTCACCTGTCTGGCAGCAGGCTGGAAGCTGGATTCGTAATCGGAGGAGTTGAGGAGCCACAGCGGGGAAACTATCTCCACAACCCGGATCGCTCGGTCCAGCAAGTTGTACAAGCCGACTAAGAGAGGGAGGTTCGATGTGCCATTGTCTGAGAAGGAGACGTCTTCTGGGATGTTCTCCACGAGCACCGCTCTGAGGAGAACAACAAAGAAAGAACGAGTAAATTAGAAACATAATTTCGTTTTTTTTTTAAAAGGGACCTGAATAAAAAAATAAATCATCGCAAAAGAGCATCATTAGACTGAGCCGCAGAGACCTGCTAATGGAAAACAGCCGAGGAAATGAATGTGAGGTTTGTGTTCTTTCACGAAAGCAATTATCTGTTTGCATTAGTAGCAGAATTATTATGAGCTTGGGTGCCACTAATATGAGGTTATATTCCTTCTGTCATACTACTGACAAATTAGCAAACAGGACCCTTCCTCTGGGTCGTTAGCTTAATGAGAGTTGGTACGAGTCCTGGACCACACATGCCCTTTGATTCCACCAAGCATCATTAAATATTGTACAGGTTTCCTCTGGCAGGGGCTGAGAATAATGGAAGGTTGAGTTGTCAGCAATGCAGATTCAATTACACCTCGTCGGGAAGAAGTGACTCATTTTCGCTGTGTTCTTGTTGGTTTCTCATATGCACTACTCACCCAGTGCATTCATGTAATCCTCAGCACTCTGATGCAGTAGGGTATACGACAGAGAGCATAATTAATTAATTCTCTGTTTTGGTCTCCACCACCTCCTTAGGGACTCTTTAGCTTCTTAATGCGCCGCTAGCTTCACCGCCTAAAGTTGCTAACTTTGTTGGTTTGCAGTTTAGTGCTGGACAGGCAGAAACAATGGCGAGAGGGAATTAAAACAAAAAGTTGCAGGCCAAAAAAAACTCTCATCTCCTCTATAGTGGAGAATGTTTTTGTTGTGTGTTGTGTATTGATTATTCCTCTTAGTGAACCAAACTTTTTGGTAAGTTATTGAGTTTTATTTAAAACTGTAAGTTCAAGTGTTTTCCGCTGCTTTTCACAGTTCATGAGAAAATAACCCTGCTCACTTGATTTACTACCTCAGTAAACATTAAAAAACATGAGTTTATGGTCTCAAACGCTGGCTTCAAGTCTTCTTCACTTGTTTTCAGGTCATAAAAAGTTATTTTTGGTCTAAACATATCTTCATCAGCTTTTGGTTGTATTTAGCTTCATCCTCTGGCGCCACATCTGGTTGCAAAAAAACAAGATGGCGAATCCACGAGGGTTTAGTCTTCATCATGTTTTTGCGGTCATATTTCTGGCAGTAAAATAAAACTCTATAATACCAAAACGGATGTTAGCGCTCGCTCCAGCCAGAGCACGGGTTTAGCTGAACTGTGGCCGCTCAGTGTCTGTCGAGTGCCTCACTCAAGGGCACGCCGGTGACAACATGTGCTGCAGGTGATAATGTACTCGCATCCCACCGAGGGGGCCAGTTGCCAGCTCACAGCTTGAAAATGTATTCCTGGACAAAGTAAAGCCAAGTCAGGTTTTTGGAAAGTGTCCAAAGGTCAAACTGTAGGACTCGCACCTCCTCTTGTGTTCATAACATGCAGATCTCCGCTCATGGAAATGACAGCCAACACCTCGAGTAACGTCGGCTCATGTGTCGCTGAATGAAAAGAGATGTGATGAAATTACAAAGAAGATTAACATTCTCATCACACAGACAGCAGGAACTAGGACGGCTACAGTAAACACCCCCACAATGAGGGAAAAACCAGCGTGGATGGAAAGCAGATGGAGGAGAAGGAGAGGTAATCTTATTTTGAAAGAAATCCTCTCAGCCTATACTGTATATGATGAATGGTGCTTCTGGGTCCTTCAAACAGGCAGACGGGCTTTGGTATTAAAAGTGGAGAAAGCAAGAGAGGTAGTCGTCTCTGGCGGCGAGAGCTTCATCGATTTAAGCGTCCTGGGATGCCCGCGGGCCGGTGCCTTCCTTTGCAACCCTTCAAGGGTGTGATTCATCCAGCAGCCGGGACCTAAGTGGCGTAAACTTTGCATTGTGTGTGTGTGTGTGTGCATATGAGAGAGAGAGAGAGAGAGAGAGAGAGAGAGAGAGAGAGAGAGAGTGTATAATAAATAATAAAAGATTCACATCTTCACAGGTGTGCGCAGTTGAATCCAAATGATAAACTCTCTCTGATGCTGGAAAAAAACTGGATATAATAATAATGTTCACATCATTCCAGAGCTGTCGGGTTAAATGTTAAACAAACACACTGTTAGCAATACTGTGTGTAAAGGCCAATCACACATGTAAATGCGTCTGATCCCGTGTGTTGGGGCCGCTCCGAGTGACAGCATGAGCCGAGCCGCTGTCAGACCCTGACATCTGATATAAATCATCCTCCCTCTCATGAGCTGCCCTGAGCTCTGGGTGTACAGCAGCCAGCGCATTAATATGGATATCACAGGCTCTGCTGCTGCTCCCTGCATGCTGCTCATTTTAAAAAGGTGGCTAAATGTCACGTGCGATGTTTCGTCGGCTCCAGCCAGAACACTGTCGCACACTTAATATGCAGAGTTCAATTCATTAGCCGAAACGTGAGCCACTTAAATACATGTTTCTTTATCCCTGATCGTCCCGTGATGTGTTTTATGGAAATCAATGGAGACTGCGAAGGGCCTAATTTATCACGTTGTTCCATGTGTGTCACGACTGCTTTTATTGGGTTTTCCCTGGCCAATACTTTGCCGCCACTAATAAGCGCTCACTATCGGCCGTACTGTAAACGTTACTGTTCCAGATGCAGTAATATGTCTCAGAGACGCTAACGCTAAGCTACCTTTAACTCAGCCAGTTGTTTAACATTTAGAGGGATCTATTGGCATGAAGGATTATAGTGTTTATATAGTGTATAATCCCCTGAAAATGAGAATTGTTCGTTACCTCAGACTGAGCCATTTATATCTACACACAGATCAGTTTCTCTTCACAGAGCACGTACAGCCCGGAAAAGACAAACCTAGATGTTGGCAGATTAAAATCGTGGATTAGAAATCAAAAAATAAAATCTACTGTCGACGTTGTGTCTCGAAGAAGCCGACTGTCCGGAGGGTATAAAAAGCTAAACAACATTTTGGGCTGCAGTAAGCCTGGTTCTCTGTTGTTTCTGCCCTTCCACAAGCCAACTGTAAATGAATACTAACCTACTTATCGGCCGTCTGACGCCGGGCAATTACTCATATACATCAGGGATGCACCGGACCAGAGGGTCGAAGCTGCTCCCACTTTGCACCCAACAACCAAGCAACACGCACTGATGTTAAGAGGAATCATGTTTTACTGCAATCACAGCTGGGGTTGTGCATCAGGGGGATAATATGAATCAAATTAAGGACGTGTTTGATTGTTCTGCGTGGCAAAGACATGACGCGATCTTCATCATCTACTGTATCTGCATCATCGGTAAGACATTTTTTATTTATTTTTCGAATGCAGACGCACATTAGCGCCAACTCATGCCAGGTCTCCTGTCCCATTAGCATTGTTTATTATGCAGAAAGAAATAGATTAAAGGAGAATTTACATAACAACAGCTGTGTGAGACATACAACATCACAAACAGAAAATCTGCTCAGTCCTTATTTAGGCTGCTAAAAGGCTCATAAAGAATATATTTTAATACATGCAAACCAAGGCAACATAGAGGATCAGTCTGCTGTATTTAGCTGTGAAGAAATAGTGATGCTTTTTAAGTTAACCACTGAATAATTTCCAACGCATGCACATGACTGAAAAGAGCTTTACAAGCATTCCTTTGATGAATTACAAGCACCTTTATGAATTTAAGCGAGCCTCACCGCACCCCATTATGAAAGTGTCAGTCTCAGTCATCTATCACTTGTTCTATTTTGGACTGGAACTCGCTTTGAGGAAAAATACTTTAGGAAATCATCAATTATGTCACACTTGCGCGCACGTCATAGGTCTTTCATTAGATGCATGTCGCGGTAAAAGTTAATTATGAAGCTCGCGGGCTATAAGTAACAGTGCACACCTGGAAAAATGGCAGCACACATTAAGAAAATGTGTTGCAAATCACAGCTGATGAATCTGTTCATCTTGTGTCAAGCCCAAATCTACCCTGATACCCTCTTCTTTTTCCTCCCTTCACCCATCCGCCCTCCCTCCAGCCTCGTATTTATCTCCCATTCTCTCCCCCCTTCTTTTAGGGGTCCTTCGCAGCAGGAGAGGAGTCCTATTCAGCTTTCCAAGTGTGGATTACACTTTCAGCCTTAAGTGGAAGAGAGCCTGATAGAGTTCTCTGAAAGGTTGTTAAATGGCTGATTTGGGGGAAAAGGAGGGAGAGACGAGATGGACACAGACAGAACAAAAGAGGCAGAGAGGGGGAAGTAATTGGAGTTTGAATGGCAAATTGGGAGAGTCTAATGGAGGGGAACCAGTAAAGGAAGTGGAGAGCAGGAATTGCTGTATCAGAGAAAACGACTGCTGATCAGCCAGTTTCACTCTGGACCACCAAGAAATACTGCAGTGGTTTTCAGGCATATTTTCTTGGGATCCATATTCTTAAGACTTAAATAAGAGGAAATGTGCTTGGTCTGGTATAAAGTAACTTTCAGAAGAGCAGGTAATCATTTCAGAGCAGAGAGAGAGGCTCATTTTGAGGATTTGTGTCGTATTGGTGCTACTTGGCATGGACTATCTTTTACTTTGAGACAACAGTATACTTTCTCTAAATGAATGCAAGCAATGCTGTGAGGTTCGCAGACATTACAGTTTATACTGCAGTTTATACCTTTGGAGGGGTAGACCTGCAGGATTGCAACACGGCGCCGACTGGGATTGATTTATGGTTCGAAGCTGGAGCTAAAGAAACTGTCTATAGCATTGGAAGCTGTTGGAATGAGTTTAATTTAATGGAAATTTGGGATTTAAGTCATATATTGCAATACATTAGCTTTGATCTACACATTGTAGCTCATATAAATAAACTCTGAGGGGCAAATTTACAAACAAATTGTGCAGCTTTTATGGCTTCTAAACCTGCACAAATAAAACAGTAAGTCATAAGTTGTGACGCAAACGACCAGAACCATTGAAAGTGAATGGTGTGTTTGCGGTTCTGGGGTTCTCACCTGCAGTTCCTGCTGCAGTTCTCCTCCGTGATCCCGTCCTCATCTTCGCCCCAAATGTCCACCGCGGAGAAAATGAGCACCACCAGGACGGCGAAGCAGCACACCAAGGCAAAGATCACGATGCACTTCTGCTGAGACTGCAAAAGAGAGAGCGAGAGAACCACATTGATTTGCACGGTGTGTTTTCTACCCTTCATCACTACTGTGAAAACAAGGCCAAAGTGCCCCAACCTTGGCTCCCATTAGTTGGCGGCTCCGGCCGATACGACGGCTGATTTAATGCACAGCTCAGCAGGTCATAACATGATGTACAAGGGAATTTAAAACAAACATGTAGGTCTACGTATGACCTCGCAAGTTCAGGCTTTCATATAGAGAACATGAGGCAGGGATGAGGGGGAGAAAGTAAAGAGGGAAGGAAGAGAGGAGAGAGCAAGGAGGGAGACGGAGAAGAACGACAGCAATAAGAAAACAAAGCGATCGATACAGAAAAAAACGTTAAAATGATTTGGATAAAGTCCAAATGCTCCCATATGGTTGAGAGGGAAGGAAGGGTCAGCATGTTTGATAAGGGGAATGAGGATGTGAAGATCAATTAAACCATTTAAAATGTATGATGTCAAGTATTACCAGTTCTTATCATCTGGTAGACTATGTTATGGTTATGTTCCTTTAGGATAAACCCATTGGGAGGTTTAATTTGACACATCTTCTCTGGAAGTAAGGCGCCAGATCTCATTTGCTGTATACACAAACTGAGAATAGAACAGATGGTTTTCCCACCAACCCCGTGGCCTGGAGATCACGTGTGAGCACTAATTTGTTTTGTCTAATGCGTTTTGAAGGCAACGTAATTGCTGCCAGCAAATGTGTTCACTGGCAACAATTTGCCAATCGCCGCAGTAATATATTGTTGTACCACACAGACGTTGTGGGACACTTCAGGGAGATGGTGGCTTTAAATATTTATAAAAATAAACAGGTTTTCGAATCAGTTGTTGACCTTTTGATTATTTAACCAAGACCACAATCTTTCTCTGACCTCAGCAAGTGCTTTGAGCCGAACAATAACAACATTAATAATTCTGCAGTTAATGAGCAGAGTGAAGGGAAAACAAATTAAATATGTTGTCTCACACCACTTTGCACATTGTTCTGTATGAATCATTAAATAGTTATTTTCAGCAACCTTCTTTCGACAAATGTCTTTTTGGCAACAATACGATCCGAAAAATATATTCAACATTGCAAATTCAATAATAATTTAATAAGATTAATGTGGCAATAGATAAGTTGATACTTGGGCCTTGAATAAATGGAAATCAATCATTATTCTTGTTATTAAAAGCGCCTGTGTTTGTCCTTCCATGACATGTGAAAAATTGAGTTCTGTATATCGATTGCTACCTGATACTGTTGTCATTACTCAACCAGTGTAAAGATCACAGCTTTCACATTGTTTAGATAACAACACCACCTCCGGTTTCTATTTTAAGACTGTAAAATGTGTATCATTATCTATTATTATCATATGTAAGTATTTATTTCATGATATTACATTTACATTTGTATGAACCCTGGTCTGAAAGTCAGCCGCACAGTGTTGTTGGTGTATCTATTGCAGCCTCACACTCTCAATCTGGGCCATAGATCAACTGTTTGTGAAACAATAACAAATGTATCCCGATCCCTCTGAAACCTTCCAGAAGAGCCACGACTAATTACTCTTGAACACAGCAGATCATTAGCACGGCCAGCCAGACTCCTCTCATTATCCTGAGAGACATTGGCTCCTATGTGGGATTTAAACTAATCTACCAGCCGGTCAATGGAGTGTCCCCCAGTGGACCGAAGAGACACCGGCAGGGACATTCAGCTTCACACATCCTCACAACCATTAGCCTGAGCCATGTCTGACATGGGAAAAGTGTTTTCTATTTCTTGTGCGGACGCCCGTGTGATCAACCAACTCGTTCTCTCATTCCGGTTGCAAAAGGGCGTCAACTGCATGAAGGTGAAAGGCATGACCTACTAAGTGTGAAAAATGCAGTTGAAGTAAGAAAAAAAAAAGAGGAAACATTCATCTCTACTGAACCTCAAAGAGCCTCAGGCACTTAACAAATGCATGCTCAGCAAATACTCGCAGGCCAAATGGATGTTAAATCAAATCTGTCAGTCATCTGTCGGACCCCTTTAACGGACGTAAAACCCACAACAGTTGAAGGTCTACCTGCAGGATAGACTCCAGCACTGTGTGCTTCTCATATTTCCAGTTCACATGTGATCAAACGTATGTGCTTCCTGGCAGGTATGTACAAAGAAAGTGTTCACTAGGGACGGTGTTACCTGACCCTGGAGCACAGCTAGGGATCAATGCACCTACAGTGTGCCTCACAGCAACTGTTTAGGAGTCATGCAAAAGGGGAAAAAGTATAGACTACTGTATTAGCTTGTCATTATTTAGTATTGAGATGGTGGCAGAAATCTCAGTGACATACATCTCAAAACCTGGACACAAGAAGGTTAAACTACCTGCATGGCTAGATCCCATAGGGACACATTTATTTTGTAATTTAGTTGAACGCACCTTTTAAAGGTGATTAATACGAGATTCTGAGCATTTCGATTGCTTCTCAAAAGCTCTCAACATGGCTGCACTGAGGTGGTCACACACCTCACGGCTAACGGTGCTAAAAGTGCTAACTGCTATGATAATGTTCTGAATGTCTTATTGTCGTGTGGTTCTGCCTCGTGCCCCGTATCCCCAAGGATCACAGACTCGGAGCGTATGCTTATCAGGACTTTTATTCACGTCCCTCACCCTCCCGTGCAACAACAAAACACTTCGTCCTGGCCGTGCGCTCTCTACTTCCGCTTCCGCCATTCGAGAGCTCCCGTCTCCTCTGGTGTCCTTTTAAGGTCCTTCTCCCCAGGCCGCCTGCATACACACAGACACGCGCACACGTACACACACACACACACACACACCCCTCAGCACAGGTGCGGCTCGTTGCCCTCATTGTCCGCACCTGTTCCCTGAGCCGCCCTTCTCTCCCCTCTCCTGCAGCTGCGCTTAACCACGCCGCCGCCCCACATACCCCCACCGCCCGACTTAGGCCGGGGAGCCACCGGCCTAACCAACTCCCCCCCCCGCCCCCCCGGAGCGGGAGAGAAAGTCAGCCACAACCATCTGCGTCCCCGGCCTATGAACCACCGTGAAATGAAAGGGCTGCATAGCCAGATACCACCGGGTGATCCGGGCGTTGGTATCCTTCATGCGGTTGAGCCATTGGAGCGGGGCGTGGTCCGAACAGAGGGTGAACTGGCGCCCCAGGAGGTAGTAGCGCAGGGAGTCGACCGCCCACCGAATCGCCAAGCACTCCTTTTCGACGGTGCTGTACCGGCCCTCCCGCTCCGACAGCTTGCGGCTGATGTAGACTATGGGTCGGTCGACCCCCTCCACCTCCTGGGACAAAACGGCCCCCACCCCTCTGTCCGACGCGTCAGTCTGCAAAACAAAGGGGAGAGAGAAGTTAGGAGTATGGAGTAGCGGCTCCCCGCAGAGGATTTGCTTGACCGCCTCGAACGCCCGCTGGCACCGCTCCGTCCACTGGACCGGATCTGAAGCACCTTTACGGGTGAGATCGGTCAAGGGGCTAGTCAGCTCCGCGAAGCCGGGAATAAACCGTCTGTAGTAGCCCGCCAGCCCCAAGAACTGCCTCACCGCTTTTTTGGACTTGGGCGGCGGGCAGGCCGCAATCGCTGCCGTCTTGTCCACCTGGGGACGCACCTGCCCCCCTCCCAAGTGGTACCCCAGATACCGTACCTCCCTCCGTCCAATCGCACACTTCCCCGGGTTGGCGGTGAGGCCGGCCGCCCCCAGCGACTCCAGTACCGCGCCCACCCGCTGCACGTGCTCCGCCCACGTATCGCTATGGATGATGACGTCATCCAGGTAGGCGGCAGCATACGCAGCGTGCGGGCGCAGCACCTTGTCCATGAGTCGCTGGAAAGTAGCCGGCGCCCCGAACAACCCGAAGGGAAGCATGGTGAATTGGAACAAACCGTACGGAGTGGAGAAGGCCGTCTTTTCCTTGGCCGCTGGTGACAGGGGAATCTGCCAGTAGCCCTTGGTTAGATCCAGCGTGGTAAAAAACCGCGCAGTGCCGAGCCGATCCAGGAGCTCGTCGACCCGGGGCATCGGGTAAGCGTCGAACCGTGACACCGCATTCACCCGTCGGTAATCCACGCAGAACCGGATAGACCCATCCTTCTTCACAACAAGAACGATGGGACTACACCAAGCGCTGTGGGACTCTTCTATCACCCCCATCTCCAGCATCGCCTCCAACTCCCGCCGGACCACTTTCTTTTTGTGCTCCGGGAGCCGATAGGGCCGCAAATGCACCGTCACCCCTGGGGTGGTCTCAATTGAGTGCACTATGAGGTCGGTACGGCCGGGCCGGAGCGAAAACACGCCGGCAAAACGCTCCTGCAACCTGGCCACGTCTGCTTGCTGGGCCGCGGAGAGGTGGGCCTCGCAACGGAGCGAGGCGGGAACTCCCGATTTTGGCACCTCAGGCCCCAGCTCCTCCCTCTCCGGAACTACGGACACCAGCGACACAGACTCCGCCTCCCTCCAGGCTTTTAGGAGGTTGAGGTGGTATATCTGCGGGCTCCCCCCCCGGTCCGACCGTGCCACCTCATAGTCGACCTCCCCCACCTGCCGTGTGACCACAAAGGGCCCTTGCCACTTGGCGAGGAGCTTGGAGCTGGAGGAAGGAAGCAACACAAGTACCTTATCTCCCGGTGCGAATTGCCTCAGCTTGGCCCCTCTATCGTACAGGCGTTTCTGCCGCTCCTGGGCCTGGCGCAAATTCTCCCGTGACAGCCGACCCGAGGCGTGTAGCTTTGCGCGCAGGTCCAGGACGTGCTGAATCTCGTTCCGGCTGGTGCTCGGCCCCTCCTCCCAGTTTTCCTTAATCAGGTCGAGCACCCCCCGTGGCGTCCTGCCATACAGCAGCTCGAAGGGAGAAAATCCCAGGGAGGACTGGGGAACCTCCCGCACTGCGAACAAAAGAGAGTCAAGCCATTTATCCCAATTACGTTCGTCTGCGCTAATGAATTTACGGATCATGGTTTTCAAGGTTTGGTTGAACCGTTCTACCAGCCCGTCGGTCTGGGGATGGTAGACGCTGGTCCGCACCGACCTGATCCCCAGTAACTCGTAAAGCCCTCTCAGTGTGCGCGACATAAACGATGTGCCCTGGTCAGTCAGGATCTCCTTAGGGACCCCGACTCGGGAGATGACCTGAAACAGTGCTTGCGCCACACTCTTTGCCGATATGTTGCGCAACGGCACTGCCTCCGGATATCGCGTGGCGTAGTCCACTAAGACCAACACAAAGCGATATCCGTGTGTGCTCCGGTGAAATGGCCCGATGATGTCCATGCCAAGTCTTTCGAAAGGCACTTCCATCAAGGGAAGCGGCCGCAAGGGCGCCCTTGGAATGGCCGGGGGGTTCACCAACTGGCACTCCGGGCAGGACGCGCACCAGCGGCGCACATCCGCCCAGATCCCCGGCCAATAATAACGGGCCATGAGCCGGTGCAATGTTTTATCATATCCCATATGCCCAGCCATAGGGTTATAGTGAGCCGCCTGGAAAAGCATTTCCCGGCGGCTCTTCGGCACCAGCAATTGGGTGTTTTCAAGCCCGGTCTGGGTGTCACGGCTCACCCGATATAGCCGGTTCCTAATTACGCAAAAATGGGGATATGTCCGCGGCGCGCCCGGCCTCACCAGCTGACCATCAATGCTTATCACTTGGTCAGCGGCCGCCCGCAGGGTCTCATCCCGAGACTGCTCGAGTGGAAAATCTTCCAGGGGGGAAATCTCGGGAGCCGGCGGCGTCGCCACAGGCGGCCGCCCCGTCTCCCCCCCCCTCTCGGCAGCGTCGGAGGGCCCTGCGTCGCCGCTGAGCACCGCGCACACATCCCACTGCCCTGGCTGCCGTGGGCGCACCTCTGTCACTTGTCCCATCAGTCTACTAAACCCCGGCCAATCAGTCCCCAGAATTAGAGGGTGCGTAAGGCGGGAGCTAACCGCGGCCTTGACCCTATGCTTTTTCCCCCTATACCGAATCTCCACCGGGACCATAGGATACTCGTGAATATCCCCGTGCACACACCTTATCCGTACCCGTGTAGCCTCCACCAATGCCCCGGGTCGAACCAGGTTCTGGTGGATCAGGGTCTGTGCACACCCTGAGTCCACCATCGCCTGATATGTACCCCCCTGGAGACTTACCGGAACGCGGTACGCCGCTCCTGGATCTGGGGAGAGGGCTGGAGACCCGGCCACCCGGACCACCTGACCCACCTCCATCAGGGGGCAGTCCTGCCGGATATGTCCGGGCTGGCCGCATCTCCAGCACCCCTGCCCGGACGGTGGAGGGACCCTCTGCAGGCTGGGAAGGCTGCGGACCGGCACCTGCTCCCTGGTCCCCGGCGGGCCCTCCCCTGGCGGCAGACTCGGCTCCGGGTCCCGTGATGTTGGCCCCGTCCACCTCTTCCGCGGCCCCGCGGTCGGACGGGCGGGCCCCTCGGCTCCCCCAGGCTTCCCCTTGTCCGGCGGGTAGACCGACAGGTGGTCCTCCGCCAGGATCACCGCGGCGGCGACGTCCTTGGGCCTGTGGCACCGGACCCAGGAGGCGGTCCGCGTAGGCAGCCCGTCCACAAACTGCTCTAGGATCACCTGCTCCGTCACCGCCAACGCCGTCGCCTCGTCCCCGGGCTGGAGCCACCGGCCCGCGGCGTCCCGGAGTGTCTGGGCGAAGGCGAATGGGCGGTCGGCGGGCCCCAGCTTCGCCGCCCGGAATCGCCGCCGGTAGTCCTCCGCCGTCAGCCCCAACTGGTCGACGATGGCCTGATGTACCGCCGCGTAATCCCGCCGCACCGCCGCCGGGAGCCCCATGGCCGCCGTCAGCGCGTCCCCCGCCAGCACCGGCAGCAGCCGCACGCTCCACTCGGCCCGCGGCCACTCACAGGCGCGCGCAGTGTCCTCGAAGGCCTCGAGGAACGCCCGGACGTCATCCCCCTCCCCCATCCGGGGAAGGGCCCCCATCGGCATCGCGGACCCCCCCGGCGACCCGGACGTCCTGAGGGCGATGCGGTCCAGGGCCTCCGTCTGCCGCTCGACCTGGTCTTGGATGGCCCCCAGAAGCCGATGCGTCGCGTCCGCCTGCGCCCGCTGCATCTCCGCGAGGCTCGCAACAAGCTGGCCCAGAGCCACGACCGGCTGGCCAGCCCCCTCCATCCCGTCTGCGTAGTTCCGGCACGAGTCACGTTGGGCGCCACTGTCGTGTGGTTCTGCCTCGTGCCCCGTATCCCCAAGGATCACAGACTCGGAGCGTATGCTTATCAGGACTTTTATTCACGTCCCTCACCCTCCCGTGCAACAACAAAACACTTCGTCCTGGCCGTGCGCTCTCTACTTCCGCTTCCGCCATTCGAGAGCTCCCGTCTCCTCTGGTGTCCTTTTAAGGTCCTTCTCCCCAGGCCGCCTGCATACACACAGACACGCGCACACGTACACACACACACACACACACACCCCTCAGCACAGGTGCGGCTCGTTGCCCTCATTGTCCGCACCTGTTCCCTGAGCCGCCCTTCTCTCCCCTCTCCTGCAGCTGCGCTTAACCACGCCGCCGCCCCACACTTATATATTGCTCCTTTAACGATGGTCAAACACCGTCCTTCCCATATTGCTTCCTCACCTTAAGCTGATTACTATAATAATAATAATAATAATAATACTTTAGTTGTATATAGTGCTTTTCTAAATACTCAAAGAACTGACGCATCTAGTTAGAAGCATCCAGTTAGAAGGATATAGTTAGTTTTCAGTTAGTTTATCCAGTTAGCATCCAGTTAGTTAGCTAACATCTAGTTAGTTTGCTAGCATCCAGTTAGTTTGCTAACATCCAGTTAGTTTGCTAGCATCCAGTTAGTTTGCTAACATCCAGTTAGCATCCAGTGAATTTGCTAACATCCAGTTAGTTTGCTAACATCTAGTTAGTTAGCTAACATCTAGTTAGTTTGCTAACATCCAGTTAGTTAGCTATCATCCAGTTAGTTAGCTAACATCCAGTTAGTTAGCTAACATCCAGTTAGTTTGCTAACATCTAGTTAGTTAGCTAACATCTAGTTAGTTTGCTAACATCCACTTAGTTAGCTAACATCCAGTTAGTTAGCTATCATCCAGTTAGTTAGCTAACATCCAGTTAGCATCCAGTTAATTCATTAACATCCAGTTAGTTTCATCAATAACTCTTTTTCTAAGCGAACAGCAACTTTTGTGCTCTTCATTGTGTCTGTGCCTCTGAGAGGCATTTTGGCTTTTTTACAGTTACAGTTAATTACAGCACCATATGCTATAAAATTAGAGTCTGCTATCAGAAGCAAAGATAGCCTCGAGAGAGAGTCATAAATAACATGATTTAGTGATCATGCTGGACGGCTGATTTAAAAGCTCACCAAAGTCCATCTAAAAATGGCTGTGCAAGGCGGATGGCACGGTGCCACACACACACACACACACACACACACACACACACGCAAAAACAAATACACTGTTTCTGTCTCACACGCAGACAGAAGTGAAAGCCAGGCCAGAGTAGGTGGATGTTTATATCCTCAGATCAGAGCTTTTAAACAGAGGCCTTCTCTCCTGTCTTTTTCAGGATTGGCACATGTGACTCATGAGATGAAACACTGTTGTCGGCGACATAGCTTGAAAACAAACCGCGTAGAAATCTCAATTTTTCTTTTGTTGTGCTGCCCTGTCACAAAACAGCGAGAAGGAAACACAAATTTGCCCACAGAGCTTTTAAAACACATTCAAGGAAATCTTGAGTGCACCTGCAGAGACGCACAATTATGTTCTTCCCAGTGCACCCTGGGAAAAGTGTCAGCGGCCCAATTATCCTCTTATGAGCATTTCCTTCTCTGTCAAGACACGGCGAGAACGAGGAGCCGTGCAGCTCGGAGGGAAAGAGATGTTTGCATCACCCCAACAAACAATGAGCAACGTCTCCTGGTCTAATCTGTCTGATGAGCACTCGGGGCGCTGCAGATGTTTCGTGGACGCTAGGAGGTCGGGTAGCACGCAAGATCGCCATGGTGACAGGATGAGTTTTTGGCAGGCGCTTGAAGAGACGGTTGCTTTTAGTGCAGCCAGTTTCCATCCATGCACAAGAGAATAGAGAGAGAGAAAGGAAAGGAAAGGGAAAGAATATGGCTTGAAACTGGTGCTCAGACTGGATAATCCAACTTTTAAGGCCTTATATACTATAACATCACTATATTATATTGTAGTAACACCAGACAACATAACAACAACCAACCCCTGGTTACAGATTACTTGTCTTACTATCTGGACTCTTGAGGTGTTGAGTGTATATTGGCAACCCTCTTGGTGCTGCTACCTTCTTTCCATCCCCATTCTCCCTCTTTGCTGCATCCATTCAGAGTATAATCAGATTTGTGATGAGCACAGAGCTCTAAAAGAAGAAAAGAAAAGACATGTTGTCCTGTTTTTCTGGCTCAAGCTGCAAGGAAAGGCTTTTTTTTCTCCTCGCCTTGTCGATAGGTGCGGAAACACTTCATAAATTGTTGATGAACTGTTGATGTCTATGTGGTACGGAGGTGATAAATGGGTTGCAGATACAGAGACTTGTTGTTGTGCTGTGACTGAGACGGTCTCTCGGGTGAAGGTTATTCCTCGCCATACAAATGGATGAAGAATTTAAATATATGTCTGTTGAACATGTTTAATTGTTTCACACAATTCATATGTGCACTGTTTGGTTAATACCCCTCTGTCACATTTAATGTCTACAAATTACAGTGAAAGGGGTGAGGACTATAGCATATCATGATATATGGCTCATAGTGAGCCTTATGCAAAACAACAATTAACCCAAATCATCCCAAACCATTTACTACTGTTTATCGGCGGCCAGGAAGATGAATGTTACATTTGATCAACGCTGTTCGGAGGCTCTGGAGAGACGAGGAGGCGTGAGGCTCTGCCAGTGACATATGCACTTTGTTTCACTGCTAGGGTCGATCTATCATAGCTTCTCCATCTTCAGTATCAAACCAGTACTTTCCAATTATGGATACCGGCCTGACGGGATGAATCAATGTCACAGTTACAGTCATGTTGTTGTCAGCATCAGGTACAGACCATGCACAGTTACTGTGTACACAACATCTTTCTCATGTCGGTCCATCCTGGGAGCGAGATCTCTTTGCTATTGCTTCTCTGGAGGGTGTTTTTGTTTTTGATGGGAATTTTTTTTCCAGATTCTAAAGCCCCTTGATGTGTGATTTTTGATATTGGTTATTTATAAAAAACAGATTGACTTGACGATCTGCTGCCATGGCCCTGATGAGAAGTAGTTGCATTGCTGATGAGTATCAATAGGTGAATTATAATGTTGCCGACAGGTATGGTCACATTACTCTTCATCCACATGAATATTTACCTCAATTTACTTCAATTGAAGCTTGCAGAATGTTTCCTGTGTGTGTGAGTCACAGTGGGGGTTTACTGATAGAAATGTTGATGCAGTACACAATATTACACTAATGTTAGTATTAAATAAAGCTGTCGGTTGTGTGCAGTGTTCATTTCCCTTATTATCCAGACACCGTACAGCATGCTGCAGTGTGTATTTATGGATTAAAACTGTAGAGTCTGTACTTTTAGGTGATGTATAAAGTTCAGACTGCTGCTGATCTTAACCAGCTTTACACTGTCTCTTCCGCACACACACACACACACACACACACACGCATACACACACACACACACACACACACACACACAAACGCAAAACACACTTTTATGGTCCTTCATCTGAAGGTGTCGTCATGCAATTCCCTTCACAGCAGAGATCTGGACGTTTCAGAGGAAAAGGATGATGAAACACACACACACACACACACACACACACACACACACACACGCACGCACACACACTACACTTTCACATCTCAAAGCTGCCTGTGTTACTGCACTCTTGGCTTCTGCACCCAGTTTTTTCACGATCAAGCAACACTCACATCAAGTTAAATGGGTGTAACACAGCCAAGTGAAGCACAATAAGCAAAGTGGATTCATCTGAAGCTTTTTCAGCTTTGGCTGGCTTTTTCTTTTACCATAAAAATGATATTAATTCCGAAAACTTAAATGTTGTACTGGAATTGAACTGTGGAAAAGCGAAAGATATTATTTATTATATTCAAGTACAATTGTCAGATGATCTGGCATTACGCTGCTGGCTCTATTAAGAATTGCTTCATGACTTTATACGTAAATATATGGAAAGTTAGGACTTTGGACATGTTGAAGGAGTGTGTAACAACAATAAAATAATCAACAAATGACTTATAGTGGCTGCTTCTGGCATTTACACCTACAGACCTACACTGTGAGTGTTTGTGTGTCTGTGTGTAGTGTATTTACGTCGCCTTTGAATGCCAGCGGTGCAGAACGAGTGACAGAAAGAGAGCAATACCAGACAGTGTCATGACATGCTGTCCACGTAATTGCTGAGGAGGCAAGTTTCTTTGTGTGTGTGTGTGTGTGTGTCTGTGTGTCTAAAAGCAAATGCGGTACATTTCTAAGAAGCTGTCTATTGGTCTCTCTCTCTCTCTCTCCTGACATGTCTCATCTCATCTGTAACGAGTTGAGTCAGATTTCATAACGCCACGCTCGTCATCATGCTGTTTACTGCCAGAGTCGGTGTGTCTCTGTTCTCTTTCCTTGTCATCACAAATAAAACGAGAGAACAGTATATGCTCAGAAACTGTTCCAGTTCAGTTCATTAAGTCCTCCATCACTGGCCCGAAATGAATAATTAATATCTCTGCAACCACAAGGTTTATCATAAGAAAGAAACATTTGGGAGATTTCTGCAGATGTGTGAACATGTAAATGAAGAGTGGTTTTGCTAGCACATGTTTTTAGTAAAGGCAGGATCTTCAAATTAGCCTTTTGGGAACATTTGGATCTCATCTGTGCTATTTGAAATGTTCTCAGGTAACTCATTTGATGTAATTTGCATGTCACTATAGGTATTAATTTCATCTAAATACAACTGTGAGGATGGATACCACTCACATAGCTGCATGGTACATATTATTGTCACAACGTCTGCCTCTCTAGTGTATATTCCTGCTCATTCCTACTGATTCCTGGGTTTTTCCCAGTTTTTGCAACTTTTCCACTGAATCACTGTATTGATCCTGTCTGCCTGCATTTGTCCGTGCATTTGTCTATGTTACCATCTGGTTAGCTTAGCTTATCTTAGCAGGATGTCTGGAAGCTGTTAGCTATTATTGATTAGCATCAGAGCTTTGTGGGCAAATCTGCATTGGAAAAAGAGGCAAATTCAGTGGCGAATAATTCCTTTGGTGCAATATTTTAGGCAAAACTGCATTTAGTCATGCATAATCTGCAATTTCAAAGACATTTCACCCTCCAACATTGCTTCATGACTGAAGCACAGTCATCTCCTGTCACCTGCCCTCTATATATTATACAAGACACAGTTTGTCTGTTTGATTTGTTGCAGATGTTCTTTCTTCTGATGCCTCATCACAACTCTTTGTCACTACAGAGTGAACTAAATTGAACTTAATGAATAAACGCTGTGTGGAAAAGACAGAAGAG
The DNA here is from genome assembly GCA_023566465.1 of Cottus gobio. NCBI lineage: Eukaryota > Metazoa > Chordata > Actinopteri > Perciformes > Cottidae > Cottus > Cottus gobio. The sequence goes on from CM042225.1 coordinate 6,304,123, forward strand.
CATCAAAGTGTGTCTAGTTCTCACTATCTAAGGAATGACAGCGGGCCGTCACGGCTTGTCACCGTTTGGGCAGCTGCTCGCTCCCCGCCTGATGGAAAGTGACATAGTGCGCCTCTCCAGAGAGACCGGGTGCTCTCAGTTCACCCCACCGACCGCCTGCTCCGGGGTCTCCGAAGTGAACGCAGGGCTCCCGAGTGCCCCGCCGTCCGGATGAGCAGTCAAACAGATCTGCTCTAACTCAAGCACAATCACAGCAGCTTTATAAGGAAGTGACTTCACGATGACAGGGCTCACCTTGACGGAGGGAGAGAGAGCGCTATGATAATGAAGATGATCTGCAGCCACGGTCGGGAGGAGGTTTCTCGTCGGATAAGCGCCGTGCAAAGTTCAAACGCGTTTTGGTCTCTTTGAGTAAAGAAAACAAAAAACAAAAACATCTTCAAGACTACAAAGCAAATCCAGTTGACTTTGAATTACGCAGAGCAGGAGCTGGCTGGCTGAGGGCCCTTTTTCCATCTCTGGTTAATCTTATAAAGGAGTGATAATCTGAGTTTGACGCCACCGGTCAAATAAAAGAAAGAAATGGATGACCAGATTCTTGGCGCCATGTGGGTAATGGCTGGAGGCCCAGACCTACGCGTCTTTGAAGATTTTCCACAATCAGTCTGTTTGACAGCTCTGTCAAGTCTCACTTTTGTGTTGCTGACTGTGTTCCTAGAAACCTTTGTAGTCGTAAATATGGAAGTTGTGTATATGTTACAATAACCCCCAATGTAATTATAAAGGTTATGTCAAGAGCAATGACAGCTGCTGTACTTCTTAACTCTTTTCTAAACTCTTGTTTGACTTAATTCAGCCTGGTGTTGTGTTGTTGGACAGGTTGACGTGGAGTTATTCGGTTTGACTAATCGGCAGAAATGGAGTATTTCATTCCAACAACATGATTTTAGAAAATTAAATATCTTTTCTTCCATAAGACCAGAAGATCAATGCCACCTCAATGCCACCCAGAGCCAGGACACCGTTAGCTTAGCAGCTAGCCTGGTTGTGTCAACCTGTGACAACAATATACCAGGACGTTACTGCTCACAAAACTTGTATTTACTTCTTTCTTCCACCTATTACCTTAAATGGACTTTAAATAAACATTTATCATTGTATTTTTGTGTTGTTTTTTTTCTGGCAATCTCAGATTTGATTAAAAAACATTCAAGGGTCCGGATGGCCTTTTGCTTACAAGGCATACAAATGGATGATTGGGTTATTATTATAGGAAAAAGCTTTTCTTTGGGACATTTTCTATGTTCAAAGGCTGATGCGTCATTGCTCTTTCTCTATAAAGTCCTTTTAGGATTTGCTTGAGGTAAATGTGAACAACCATGAAGAGTCTACAACATGATTTACGTCTTTCCACTTTATCAGCCTCTACACAGCTACGAGTAATGAAATGCTTTTTGCTAACAGAAACATGACCTGGCTTAATCCCAAACTCTGTCTTTTTCACTTTCAGACTAAATCCACACACCATCATTGGAGCGAATCAATAGAGCAGGAACACCATCCATCTTTAAGACAGGTGCACACACAGGAAGGAGGGAACAACCTGGAATACCGAAGAGAAGAGACATCCCTGTGAAGGCACAAACTACCTCACATGTTGAAGTGTGTCAGATACTACACTCTGAGTTGAAACTTAATACAACAAAATCCCAACATTTCCACTAATTCTTAGACGAAACCACACCATAATTGCTTCTGTTCTCTCTGCTGATGTTCTTGTTTCCGAGATGCCGTATAATAATGCTAATAATCCCATTATAAATCTGTGTGAATGCAATCACGTCTCAGCGGTACCTCTTCTTTAATCCCTCTCCTTTAATCAACCGCTGCGAGCAGATGAACTTCGATACTGAATATACTGTATTCTCTAACAAGGGAACTTGTAGTGTATTCATGCGGTCCTTAATTATGTGCCCCGAATGCCCCAGATGGGGGGCTCTGGGTTTGACCCTCTGAGACTGATTATACCACTATACCACTAACACATATAGGGCTTTTTTAATCTATATTCACAAGGGTTTTCTGAATATATAGCTTTTTTTTTATTTTTCAAATAGACCTTGTGAATGAGGAGATAATCAGGATTTAGTATGAGAAAAAACATTCGCAATCTTGGTTTAGAAATGTTTGGGGCGCATGAGGTTAAAGGTTGAGAGATCTTTTCTGCAGTGAGTATACTACAAACAAATAACTTCTGTAAATTAAATTTGTTATGCCAATCCCCAATTCTTAAACGTGCATATTGCAGATGGTAAGCAAACAGTTTCATTGTATCATCATAAAGAATGTAAGTCCAATATTCACTATTGGAACTTGCATTAAAGCTTCATAAAGCTTCGTAAAGCTGCAGATTCAGGGGATGAATCTCTTGAGGTTCATCCCTACGATCGACCACATCCCATTGTTGTATTATTTTCACATTGAACAAAATGAACAAACTACTTTGAACCTGGCTTTATGCAATCTTCAGATTGTTTCTGCTTTGGAAATGTATTTGCAAATTTGTACATATTTAAAATAAAACCTTATTCTTTCAGAAAACCTGTAATACAAAAAACACATCTTAATGTTATTAATCAACAGGAGAGGTTTCATCGTTAGCTAACATGTTATTCCTATTCACCTGTAGTATCAAAATTATCTATTATAGCAATAAAGTACCAGCTAATCAATGAGCGGAAACTCGCTGAAACAGCTGCCTGCTGGGAAATGAACAGTCTGCAGATAATTCCCTGTAGGATCGCCACAGCAACTCCTTTCTCATTACACTGAGTCAAGTCTTTTGTTGATATAAAGATATTGATTAGAGCAGCTTTACTGTAAGTAAGCCTAAAATCCATCAAATGTGGTATTTTATTCAAAGTAATTAGTCATTTTAATAAAAAAAAACTACATATTCTTTTTATATCGTCAAACTGATTCATGTGCTGCAGGTTTCCATATAAAAAAAAGAAGCTCCCACGACTACAAACGTACTCTAATTATATTTCTTGTTGTTGACAGTGCTATATATATCATCCGGGACACAATAGTGTCCCTTCATTTCATTTAAGTGACAAATGACTGCAGGAATGTTGAAACTGTTTCATCCCCGCGTTCCTGTACCAGTGAGACTTATAAATAAAGTTGATCTAAATTGAATTGCTTCGGTGTCAATGACAGCACCTATTGCTCTGTTGAAACTGAAGGCGAGGCCATCCATCCCTTCTCAAGGCAGCGTGGCGGTTGCAGCGGCTCCGATCTCTCCCAGATTTACTCCGACAGTCATGAACCCCTCGTATCCAAACTCATCAACTCCCGTTCAGCTGTGCTCTCAATCCGGTCGTCCATCTCTCTACCTGCACCCTCCACAACTGGATGGCACTCTCGGTGTAAGCCCATTGCGATGTCCGGACGCCTGCTGAAACTGTCTTTTTTTTGCTTATTGTAAATGTGTATATATGTACAACGAGAGCTATGTGTAACCGGAGTCAAATTCCATGTGAGTGCAAACACACCAATAAAGCTGATTCTGATGTTTTCACAAGGGAGGCTGGGACGCTGAAGCTTGAATAGCTTATGTGTGTAATGTGTGCAGGAAAAACTCTCAGAAAACTGTAATTTATGTTTTCAATTGCTGCAGCACACTGGTGGCAGCGTAGATCCTGGCTGACAGAGAGGGACTTTGACTGATTGCCCTGTTTGTCCTGAGAACACGAGAACTGATTGGTTCCTGGTGGGAATGCATTCTCTGCCTCCGGATACCTGTGTGACCGAGCCAATCAGGACTGATTAATGGTTGCACAATGGGTGATTTAGAAAGTCAGATTTATCTTCATGCGTGTCAAATAATTCCCCTAATACAAATACTTGACTGACAATATTAAGTACCTCTACTGACGTACACTAACCACCTATGCATCATCTTCTGGAGGCCAGTCAGGTGCAGTCTGCCCCTCCCCCCCTCGCCACACTGTAACTTTCCCCTGACCTTTTTTTTTTTTCCATGTCCCTGCAGTAACTGACTTCTCGGAGAAAGGCCAGCGTCTCTCTCTGAAGACGAACGGCAGCGCTGGCCTTGAAGCCGACCTGTAAAAGCTGAAACACACTCCTAAAACGCTGCCAGTGTTTGTGTGTGTGAGAGAGACAGGAAGCCAGACAGGACTGATGGAGAAGGAGGGCAGACATCATGGGAGATATTCATAAAGAGGGGATCAAAACATGACAAGATGATGCATTTAAGGCCACGTCTCATAGGAGAAAAGACAGCACACATGGCGTACTTGTGGTTGTTCACGTGAAAACCAGACTTCTATTGATTTTTTAAACGCTGTGAAGAGAATACCAGCCATGTGGGGTTTCAGTCAGTGTATGCTATTTGTGACATTTAAAGACACGGCGATGGCCTTTCAGCATTTAAACGCTGCTTTCTTCTTGTGCAAAAGCGTGCCGTGTGGCTAAGAATAGCTAAGAACTCTGGGTAAAATAACTGAAATGAGAATATTTTGAGAGTGTTCTCCAGCAATGGGCTTCTTTGACTTTCTACCTTCAAGCGTCTACAGTGGTTAACTGGAATGATTGGTATTGGCGAACTCTGTAGGCTCTAAAACCGTTGAGTTTAGCCTTCTAGCTAGTCCTAACATTTTATATCAGCATTTATTCAAAACTCTGGGTGCATTTTGAGTAAATTTGGGGGTCATTTTGAGTCATTCTTATGGTTTATGTTTATATGTATTGTGTAATAGTGTTATAAACATGACACAATTAACTTATATTGACTTGTGAGGCAGGGATTTGACATTTTTTTATTTTTTTTATTTAATCTTTTCTTATATTTTTTTGATATGCACTGAAATGTTTTAGACTCTGATTATAAACCTGGTTATTTGATCTATGAACGTTAACTTTATGCTTCTTTCATAGTAGACTCCCTGTTTCTGCATTGGGTCCAGTCACCCAAACTCTAACAAAGCAGACTGCTGCTCCATTGTAGACTTTCTTGGACTCTTTAACCTCTTCTCTTGTTTTGAAACTTTTTTAATTGCTTTAAGGCTCAAATGATGGCACTTTACCCTTATGCTGCCTTTTTTTTTTGGCAGAGGAGACCCGTTGAGTCGGAGTGACCTTTACTTCGCCATGAATGTGTACGATTGGACCAAAGCTGTCACAAGAAGTCCTTGTACCTTTTTTTACTAAGCCACAGCTTGCAAGGACTTGAAGACCCTCTTTTATAACGGCCTGATAGCATTCCTGCAGTCTTTTTCCTCATTCTCCAGACTGCAGTGAAATCTCAAGAAATCATGTTGTCCGTTGATAATTACAGTTTTTTCCCGTGAAACCGTGAAACATGTGTCGTATTGATATTTATGGAATATACATGTGTGTCTGACAGATTTTGAATGGATCATTTTGCATGTGATGGCTCAAACAATGAAAGAATGAAGAGAATGACGCTGATCAATTCAATATTTGACAGCAAGCCATGTGCAAGTGGTTATTGGGCAAGCTGTAAATAATTGCACTTCTTTGTGTCAAACACATGTAATTTGCTTGAATGAATGGGAAATTAAAACCTGTTGGGAACAAAACACCAACTGTGCAGAGATTTGAACATATTGTCGTGAAAATAATAATCCTCAATCCAGAATTGAGCCAAAACGAATAAGAAAAAGTACTGTAAAAAATAAATTGTAATTTATCTCAGCGGCTATCTTTCGACCCATCTACTCTCTCTCGCTCTCTCTCTCTCTTCCCGCATTGCAAAGCAGCTGTTCCCATTGATCCCAGCTGGGCTCTCAAAATCAATAAGTAAATTCTATTGCCTGCATTAAAATGACATGAGAGCCCTGCGGACCATGATGAGACCTGAGCCCGCCGCTAACTCGCCCAGTCAACCGTCAGTCCATTCAGTCAGCCCGGTCAAGTCTTTCAGCTGGGAGCGCTTGGTTGCGTAAGACACACAACAGCACTGCATGCATTATCCGAGCTTAACAATGCATATTGAGTGGGTTTAAAACGGTGGAAAGACTTATCTTTTCTTGAATGCCATGTTATTCCTAAGAATGAACAAAAATTATGTCGGGAGTTTGCTTCTTTTGTCCCTTTCAGAGTCTGCACTGTTCACAGTAGTTGTGAACAGTAGTGTAAACAGTGGCATCTCTATTTTGTCTGCTTCTCTGTATGGGAAAGAGATGGAAAAGAAAATCATCACCATTGATTCATTTTTTATTGTAACATCACTCAGCTGACCTGCACTCTTACAGATATATTTTATTTTGCCTGATTCCTAACAAACTGCAGTTATGGAAAAACATTATTAAACTTGCAATGACTGTTCTTTTTTGGCCACTTGGGAGCAGCATAATTAGTTGTGGACACAACATCCACATATAATCACCTTTTAAGTTGGCAAACTTGTTGCTTATTTACACTTCCAGCAGTAGGTTTTACATGGGGGTTTCAAAATAGGACCCAAATGCCAACAACGGTTCTAAAGTAAATTTATTTAACAAAAAAAAAAGACAAGGCTTCAAAAAAACTCTGTAGCAAAACTCAGAGGTAACAGGAGGAGATACACAGGGTTTAAATACACAGGACAGGTGCAGGTGATTGGACACAGCAGGAAACAATCAGGGGCAGGAAGTGGAGGGAACACAGAGAACACAAGAGACACAGACTTCAAAATAAAACAGGAAACAACCCAAGACGGTAGCAACATTACCCTTCATTTAGAGTTGTGGTTCAGGCTACTTGGCGGATATAGCCACTCTCTCATTTAGCTCTGTATTTGGTCTCTACCCATTCCTGAGGGAAACGTCTGGCTCCAAAGCTGCTAAATGCTTCACTGTGTTCATCAGCTGGTCGGTAACGGTGTCTGTCTGCTGTTTGATGCTGAGCAGGTTGAGTACAGTGGGTTTGTAGCGCTGAAAACAGCTGAAAACTGCTGAAACCCGCTGAAAACCGCTGAAAACAGCTTCCTGCAGCTAGAATGAACCAAAACAAACTTGTGGGCGGGGCATCTGAACAATGAAACTCAATATAAAGCTCTGCATGACAAAGGTGCGCCGTAGATTCAGGTGACATCGACCGCTTTCACAATGTCACATTGTTTTCACATCAATTTGGTTAATATAAAAATATGAATTATAGCCACATGGTTTGTCTTATGTATGACTTATTTTTCCTTAAGATGCTGATGAAGACATTTCTTTCTCATTTGGACGCATTCTCCGGATTGATTTATTGTACATATTTTAGCAATTATTGGAGGTGCTATAGGTGTATGATTTTACGCTGTATTTGATTGGCTGTTGCAGCGTGTGACTTGAGTGGAAGATGTATGCATGTATATAATGCAAATTATATATTTGATTGTGCCGAATCTCTACTCAACTTCCATCATGAGGTTTGAGCAAAGTACAAAATTTCAATAGGTTATTGTATCTGCTTGCACAGGCAGTGTGTTAGTCGACTGTGCCACACACACACACACACTCCTTTATAATAACAATGCCTTTGTGAATATGAAATATGTTTTATCTGCTTTTATCTCTCTACTGCTGCCATTTCATTATGTTCTTTCAACAGCGTTTTATTATGCCTGTGTTTGATGATTCCACCAACGTTTTCACGTGCTCTGCTTTCGTTTCCTTGGAGAGCGGTTTGTAATTATGTTCAGACGACTTCTACAGATTACATTTATTATTATCACTTTACTGCCTTGCCCATTCCCTCCACCACACACAAATGAAAAAGAAAAAAACATAAGCTCCTGCAGACACACAGCCCTCTGAGTCAGCATGTCAACCCTCCTCCTTTACAACTTCTATACATAGATATATCTGATACTCCCACCTATCAATAATAAAATCATGATATTACACTTACAATATGCTCCCGCTGCAGCGATACACGAGACGTGTGCTTTTTGTCGACGGCGGTACTCGCCGCGTTCTCGTCTTACTAAAAAGCAGACGTTATTGCGGACCCTCGCATTTTTCTCCACACTTCCGATGGCGTTTCCTGCCGCCGCTATCTTCTGCGTATCCATAATGCGAGTGTATTCTATTGCCACCGCCAGCTACACTTCAGCGCTTGTGCATGTGTGCGTGACTCCGTGTGTTTGTGGTGGAATAAGCAGGATGTTCAATTACACTGGCTCAGCTGGTGTGTATAGACAGAGAGGATGGTTTACAGCGTATACACACACACACACACACACACACACACACACTCATACCCAGCACACGCATCATTTGAGGGCCAAAAGTGTTTCATTAAAGCTCTGCCAGGAGAGCTGCTCGGGCTTGATCCCTTGACAAGGCACAGACCTCGGCTAAATTACCGCGATGGCAGCGATCAAAGAAAGAGGGAGAGAGAGAGAGAGAGAGAGAGCGGGAGGCCGCCATGAATCGATTCGAATAAGTTCTCCATCTCCTCTTGTTTAATTCAACTGGATTTTTGACTTAAAAAACGGGACATGAGCCGACCAATCATCACAGCAGTGTCTACTTTCATTTTATTTTGAAGGAACTGTTCAGATTGTGGAAGATGATGAGGAAAAACCCTCCGAACAGGTGCACTAACACAAACACATGAAAACAAGCGCACACTAAACAACTCATTTTAACTTTAGCTTCTGCGTCAAAGTCAGAGGTAATCTTTTTTTTTTTTATAGCCAAATAAAGTGGTCACCTTGGGGACAACGGCTCTCCAGAATCCAGAACATCTGCAGTGCAGCTAAAATAAAGCTGAGCAACAACTCTTCACTGTGACCTTTTTCAGAGTCTTGAGGCCAATAAAACTTTTCACATTGCAAAACTTTGTGAAATACAGTAGGTTGTCTTGGTCGTCTGTGCTTCTGTGTGTGTGTGTGTGTGTGTGTGTGTCTTTCTTACATAAAACCCTGCAGCAGCTCTTTGACAATGTTACAGTTGCTCAGACTGTATATAACAAATGGATGTAGTCTCCCACAGTTATATAGTACAGTTTTCAAGCCTAGAGTTAATACAATCGGTGGCTGAAACAAATGCTTTTCTTGACCTGAAAACATGCGGTGGGAGGGTCAGTGCTGTAAGATGAAAACACAGACAGTGTGTGTGTGTGTGTGTTTAGCTTGGCAACGTTGCCCAGTCAGTGCCCTTCCTTTGGTCCAAACTCAAATATCTCATCATTTATTGGATGGATTGCCATGAAATTCTGAACATACATTGCTGTTCCCCTCGGGATGGATTGTATTGACCTCAACCTGTGTGAAGTACAGCCTAACCTGCCGGCATGGCTGTGTTGCTAATCTGTTAGCATGAACCTCCTGAGGAGGCAGTTTGTTATTGTGGAACAGTCTGTTCTGACACACAGCTTCACCCTGAGTGGAGCGTATGACTGGATGTGATCGTGTGCGTGGCCCTCAGTCAGCCTTCTTCCCCTCATCCAGGCACCAGAGATGCTGACGCTCACAGTAATGAGCTGGCACTGTGAAGTGTAGTGGCAGAGTTGACACCAGGACAGGGAGAGAACTTTAAACTCACAAAGCCTAGAGTTATACACAATACTGCCACCAGAAACTTTACCTCCTGCACACCGTTCTGCTGAGTCTCATCCAGACGGGGCCATTAAAAAGCAAGAGTTCGTTTTTTTATGAAATGTAAAATTTCTCTAGGAGGCGAAGACACTGTGAGGCTTTTCAGAAATGATCTGTTCAGGGAAGATGGCTGTGGTGGAACAACCATTAGAAAATAAAACTTTAGTGAAACACTACTCGTGTTGAAAACTACTCATTTAAAAGGGTGAAGATTCATCTTTTTATCACGACAATGCTTTTCAGTTACATTCGAACACAGTGGAAAAGGCTCAGCTGTAATAACTGGAAGTATGGCTCAAAATGTGACATGCCAAATGTGCTGCATTGTAAATATTTAAAGTTATTGTATCTCTTCTTATTTTGTATTAATAATCTAACTTATGTTGTCAGATAAAAAGTGGAGTAGAAGTATAAAGTTGCATAACATGGACAGCAATGAATGCAACATTGTTAATGTTATTATGTGACAGGTTACAATGTCTGAAGATCTAAATCATTTAATCTGTAATGCCTCTGTTTTCCTTTGCTTTCAAGATAACAACACTTTCTTTTAACAAACATATAATTTCTCTGCATGTTGCATCTCCATGATTTGAGTGAAATACATGTAGCTGTGAACTGCCCAGTGACAGCAGCTTAAAGAGGATGGATGCCGAGTGAAACAGATGAGCTCTCACACTGTAGCAGAACCAAACACTGATCAGGGACATGCATGCGGCTGAAGGGCCTGAAAGCACACCGAGTATCAGGGACAAACACATCTCCGCCTCTGATATACCTCCAGTTTCACAACAATGCCATCTGTCACATAGACAACGGCTATAAAACTGTAAAATTATGCTGATGTATTATTATCGTGGCGCAATTTAAACTGGCTCACCCTTGTCTCAAAACTATCAAGTTAATCCATATTAGCGTACACATTTAAGACGTGTGTGTGTGTAATGTATTATGCTCCGATAAAAGTAATCAACTGTTTGAATCCCTAATGAACGCTGATCGACAAACAGTCAACATCCTCGTCTCTCCCACTACGCGTCTGATGTAATGAAGGGACATGCATAATTAATGCTTTGATAAATCAGATGTGCGTTCTCTGCTAAGATCTTGTAATGTTCTGAGAGGGAGAGTGTGTGTGTGTGTGTGTGTGTGTGTGTGTGTGTGTGTGTGTGTGTGTGTGTGTGTGTCTGTGTGTGTGTGTGTGTGTGTGCAATCAGTAGTAAGCAGGGCGGAGCTGGTGGCTCCAGAAATATGTCAAGGCATTTGTTTTTTACCCACACAGGCATATTTAATCACACACACACACACACACACACACACACACACACACACACACACACACACTTCCATTGTTAATGTGCTACATTGAAAGGACTGTTGCTGCAGCTTCTCTGTTTATTGTCATGGGATGTAAAAAAAAGAAAAAAAACAAGCCTTTGTTTCCAGGGCTTCTTGAGGATAAAAAAGAAGCTCCTCTGGATTTGCAGTTTCGGACCTAAAGATCATCTGTGTGAGATCTTGAGTGACACTGGACTGACTTCTGCCCCTTTCATCGCCTCTGAGGACATTTTTAATGATGTTTTGATCCAAACGGGCCACCGTCACTCACTTTGAAACTGTACATCAGCTCCTGCTGGTAGAAGGAGGCTCCTATAGATTGACTAAATATCCTGTTACCCATGAGCCACATCAACCATAGCAGTGTATAAGATATCATGTTTACTGAACAACAACAGTTATAGAGGAGCGTATGCACTAGAGGCCCAGTGCAATATATTCAATACGCTGTAGTCGCCTCAACTGAACCACACTGTATCTCAAAGTAAGTTTCCATTACAACAATAGAGCTTTTTGACTTGTCATAGCAGGAAATGCACGTGTGTAATTAACACAATGAATGTGATTGCGTTATGTTTCTTCACTCGGCATGCTGGCTGAAAGAGAAGCATCATTAGAGTTATACGAGCATCTCCTGCTACCAGTCAAACTGCCTCCAGTGTAAAAGGTCTGTTCATTAAAACGATTGCAAGATCAAAGACATTGTCATCTGAAATCAACATTTTGCTTTTTAAAGTCTGTAGTTTGGGATTTGATCGCTTGCACTGGTTGATGCAATCTCCACACAGCATTAAACAACTTTGTGTCCTTTTTTTCTTCAAATTCATACAGATTTCAGTTCAAAGAGATGCAGATAAAGAGTCACGAAAGCTTCATTTCAATGCGTGTACGGGTCTCGATCGGAGTTCAGCTCGTCCAAGGATGTCCTTTCATTCCTTGTCAATAGCTTTGCCTCAGACGGCAGAACAAAGCAATCAAACTGCCTCACACTGCCGACATGTTGGATATCAAACGCTCAGCAGCTCTCAGAGTGACAGCCAAGACCGCGCAGGCCACCCGTCTGTCGGCATCGGCTGCATGGAGCGCGCTCATTTTCTCCACCTTGACACCCAGCAGAGCCCGTATGATAATGCTGTCCTCCAGTGACAGCATCAGCCAGACTTTATGCGAGAAGCAGTCTGCAGAGCAGATTTAGACGGTGTGTATTTTCATTTGTGTCATGCATTTCGACACGTGTGTTACGATCACGCGTTCACACACATAACAGCTATCGACACACTCCACACTTATTCCTGCACTCAAAAAAATAACGTTGCTTTCAACTAAATAAAATCATGGAAAGGATTTCCACATGATTACACTGCTTTCTTTAAGCAATAAGCAATAACGTTGGTCCAGTATAATTTACTCGGGTCGGCTGAACTTAATTTATTGGAGTTATTCAAACCTAATTCACTTGTGCCGGATTAAATGAATTAATTTGAGTTGGTTCAACTTAATTGATTGTTTCTTTTACTAATGTAGAATTAGTTTAGCCAACCCTATTAAGTTAAGTTCAAAACCCTAGTAAATGGGTTCAACAAACCCTAGTAAGTTAAGTTGACACTACTCGAGTACTTTAAGTTGGATCAGCATAATTGCATTTTAATCATGTGGAAATCCTTTCCATGATTTTATTAAGTTAGTTGAAAGCGTTTTGCAATGTAGATTCTTATCTGGAGACACGGAGGCATCTGCACCTCGTTCCTTATTTATTTGTCTATATGAGAGTTTTCCATCATAACGGTCGGCCACTTGTTGTTTCTCCTCGAGAGGAGCAGGAAGTAAAACACTCACAGAGCTGATCCAGACTGTTTGATCCTGAACTGGTCCAGACTGTTTGATCCTGAACTGGTCCAGACTGTTTGATCCTGAACTGATCCAGACTGTTTGATCCTGAACTGGTCCAGACTGTTTGATCCTGAACTGGTCCAGACTGTTTGATCCTGAACTGATCCAGACTGTTTGATCCTGAACTGGTCCAGACTGTTTGATCCTGAACTGGTCCAGACTGTTTGATCCTGAACTGATCCAGACTGTTTGATCTTGAACTGATCCAGACTGTTTGATCTTGAACTGGTCCAGACTGTTTGATCCTGAACTGATCCAGACTGTTTGATCTTGAACTGGTCCAGACTGTTTGATCCTGAACTGGTCCAGACTGTTTGATCCTGAACTGATCCAGACTGTTTGATCCTGAACTGGTCCAGACTGTTTGATCTGAACTGATCCAGACTGTTTGATCCTGAACTGGTCCAGACTGTTTGATCCTGAACTGGTCCAGACTGTTTGATCCTGAACTGATCCAGACTGTTTGATCCTGAACTGGTCCAGACTGTTTGATCCTGAACTGGTCCAGACTGTTTGATCCTGAACTGGTCCAGACTGTTTGATCTTGAACTGATCCAGACTGTTTGATCCTGAACTGGTCCAGACTGTTTGATCCTGAACTGGTCCAGACTGTTTGATCTGAACTGATCCAGACTGTTTGATCCTGAACTGGTCCAGACTGTTTGATCCTGAACTGGTCCAGACTGTTTGATCCTGAACTGATCCAGACTGTTTGATCCTGAACTGGTCCAGACTGTTTGATCCTGAACTGGTCCAGACTGTTTGATCCTGAACTGATCCAGACTGTTTGATCCTGAACTGGTCCAGACTGTTTGATCCTGAACTGGTCCAGACTGTTTGATCCTGAACTGATCCAGACTGTTTGATCTTGAACTGATCCAGACTGTTTGATCTTGAACTGGTCCAGACTGTTTGATCCTGAACTGATCCAGACTGTTTGATCTTGAACTGGTCCAGACTGTTTGATCCTGAACTGGTCCAGACTGTTTGATCCTGAACTGATCCAGACTGTTTGATCCTGAACTGGTCCAGACTGTTTGATCTGAACTGATCCAGACTGTTTGATCCTGAACTGGTCCAGACTGTTTGATCCTGAACTGGTCCAGACTGTTTGATCCTGAACTGATCCAGACTGTTTGATCCTGAACTGGTCCAGACTGTTTGATCCTGAACTGGTCCAGACTGTTTGATCCTGAACTGGTCCAGACTGTTTGATCTTGAACTGATCCAGACTGTTTGATCCTGAACTGATCCAGACTGTTTGATCCTGAACTGGTCCAGACTGTTTGATCCTGAACTGGTCCAGACTGTTTGATCCTGAACTGATCCAGACTGTTTGATCCTGAACTGATCCAGACTGTTTGATCCTGAACTGGTCCAGACTGTTTGATCCTGAACTGGTCCAGACTGTTTGATCCTGAACTGATCCAGACTGTTTGATCCTGAACTGATCCAGACTGTTTGATCCTTAACTGATCCAGACTGTTTGATCCTGAACTGGTTCAGACTGTTTGATCCTGAACTGGTCCAGACTGTTTGATCCTGAACTGGTCCAGACTGTTTGATCCTGAACTGATCCAGACTGTTTGATCTTGAACTGGTCCAGACTGTTTGATCCTGAACTGATCCAGACTGTTTGATCCTGAACTGATCCAGACTGTTTGATCTTGAACTGATCCAGACTGTTTGATCCTGAACTGATCCAGACTGTTTGATCCTGAACTGGTCCAGACTGTTTGATCCTGAACTGGTCCAGACTGTTTGATCTTTGATCCTGAACTGATCCAGACTGTTTGATCCTGAACTGATCCAGACTGTTTGATCCTGAACTGGTCCAGACTGTTTGATCCTGAACTGGTCCAGACTGTTTGAACCTGAACTGATCCAGACTGTTTGATCCTGAACTGATCCAGACTGTTTGATCCTGAACTGATCCAGACTGTTTGATCCTGAACTGATCCAGACTGTTTGATCCTGAACTGATCCAGACTGTTTGATCCTGAACTGATCCAGACTGTTTGATCCTGAACTGGTCCAGACTGTTTGATCCTGAACTGATCCAGACTGTTTGATCCTGAACTGATCCAGACTGTTTGATCCTGAACTGATCCAGACTGGTGATGAAATATCTCAGCGATCGCAGCGACTCTGCATCCGGACAACGAACACGGCAGTGGTTTTGGTTGCCATGGATACCATTTCAGGTGTTTTGGGCTCCGCGGTCGGCTGGCGCTTTGCACCATGGTCTGATGGGCTTCTGGGTCGGCTGTGTGTGTGTGTGTGCATGCACACCGATGTGAGAGTGTGTAGCCAGCATATTGATGCTGCCTGAGCTCTTTTTTCTTTCTCTGCCACCTCTCCTCCCCTCTCTTCTTCTCTCCCCTCCCCTCCTCATTCCCTCTCCTCTTCTCAGTGTTTTCTTGCCTTTTCTTTCCTATAAATTTATTTTCCTTCTTTTCTTTTCCTTCCCTTCTCTTCTCTCCCCCTCGTTTCCTCTCCTCTTCTCCGTGTTTCCTCTCCTCTTCTCAGTAATACTTCACCTCTCCTTTCCTCTTCTCCTTTTTTCCTGTCCTCTTCTCCGTGTTTCCTCTCCTCTTTTCCATGGAGTAACAACACCAGATTTAAATCTACTGCCCTTGCTCATTCTCTATTTAACCTCTCTATTTGTCATCTCTCTCCATTAATACTTCAGCTGTTCTCTCTCTCTTCCTCCTCCCTGACAGACAGAGTGTAGTAGGTCGGACTTGGCCGACCTCAGCAGCCCACTAAAGGCTGAAAGAACTGAGAAGACAGAGAGAGAGAATAAGGGAAGATAATGAAGAGAAAGAAGGAGTAACGGTGAAGGGAAAGTCTCGCTGTAAAAGTGTGGTGAGGATGAACAGCTGTCCAAGATGATTTTATGACACATTGCAGTAAAACAGATCCCAGTCAGCGAGCTTCGTCTTCCTTCAGCCTTCTTGGATTTGTTGATGTAGTGAAACTCCCGTATTCAGTTAAAGGGATATCTCGCTTTTTGGGGAATTGTGTTAATATTATTATTGTTATTATTATTATGAATGTATTTCAGTGAGGCATGCTGACTTGAAAGACGAACCGGGAGCAGTTTTCATGACTTTTTGTACTGGAAGGTTGATATTGATATTACGTTTTAAAAACCTGATTATAAAATAATGGCAAACAGTAACGTAAATACTTACTATAAACAATAAGTTATGGTAGGAATCTCTTAGATTTGTTGAATTTATGACCAAGATATCCTGAGCGAGACATCTACAGTTGAAAAAGGAACTTGTTCGTGCTTTCTGATAGAAAACATATTTAAAACATAGTTTCTTAATACACGTAAACATATTCTAGCATTTCTGTAATCTGTAATTTCTTGTTAACCCTAGAAATAATGTTTCTACACTACAGCACATATGCAGTGATCTAATATTGGTCAATTTATTGTCTTAACTCTAAATAGTTTTCATAAACTAAACACTGGATGTGTATGGGATCAAATCTTTACATCACCAAATTCAGCGGTACCCGAAAAGAAAAACCAAAGTCTTGCTCGCTCTGCCCAGCAACAGAGACGCACTTCACAGCTTCCAGCTCTGTGACACTAAGACAGTGTTGCCTCAAGGGTGGCGTGTCGTCGTCTATCAGTGTCTTCATCAGGTGAACCGCGTACAACACGGCAAACTATGAGAGCCGCTTCATTAATATTAACAAAACCAAGCCGGGATCAGCACCTTCTCCTAGATTTACTGCAGTGTGCATGGACTCGCATACACACATGAAGATACTACGTCCCATCATGTAAACATGTGTGGCAGACACACACACACACACACACACACACACAGTTAAAAAGCCACCTGAGTGTGAAGCAGTCTGCCAAAGAAGTCACACCACCTGAGATAAACATTATCACTTTCCATTCGACAGCACAATGTCGAGAGGATCAATCTCAATTCTCAGATAGATAGATAGATAGATAGATAGATAGATAGATAGATAGATAGATAGATAGATAGATAGATAGATAGATAGATAGATAGATAGAAGACCTTACCTTCATGGTGCATCCATCTGTCGCTCGTCCACTCTAAAACACATGTGCTCTTCTGGTGTGTGATGAGAGAAACACAGAGATAGTGTGTGTGCGTGTGTGTGTGTGTGAGCTATAAAATCTGTCGCTTGCCCTGGAGTCTCACGGGAGGGGGAGTCCCTCTCTGTCGCTCAAATGTGTGGCTCGTAAATGCACGTGTATGTGTGTGAGATGAGTGTGTGTGTGGATGTGTGTGTGTGAGAAAGTGCTGCTCCGCCTGCCTGTTGTATGAATGAAAACTCTAACACAGAAGGACACACCTAGATCCTCACACGATGCTTATCTGCCTTCATCCGTCCGTCCTCGAGTCACTTTTGCCATCATCTGCTCTCCTCTCTACGCTTCCTGTCCTCCCTCCTCCCCGTCTCACTTTCCTCCTCTCCTCTCGTCTCACCGTATCGTGTTTATCCACCTCCTTCTAACTCTCCCTCCCTCCCTCTCTCTCCCCACCCTCTCCCTCTAATAGAAAGCTCACATTTCTCCGTTCTCCCATATAGACACAGAGGGAGGGAGGGAGGGAAGAGAGAATAAATACTAGACGGATGGTCCGGCTCTCTGTTTTTCGCCGTCCTCTCACCCAACTGTGCTTCATGGTGCCACCCTGATGCTCACTTGTTAAATCTCCATCTGACTGAAACACAATTATACAAAAAAAATGTAATTAGTCGTGAACCACTTGCAAACATTCACTTTTTTAAACTGCTACACTTATTGGTTCGCTTTCTGCTTGATCACATATGATGCAGCAAGATGCAATTAATGCACGCACACACACACGCTAATGCATCCTATTTCCTGTTTGCGAATAAGAAAAGATGCTTCTTTAGTAATTCTTGGAGGTTAACTTCACATCTTTTTAAAGTAGGCAAAGGAAGCACATTAAGATGCAGCGCAGCTCCTTTCAGAGTAGAGATAGTACATCTTATGGTCTCTGCCCTGCAGCTGTGTACTGACAAAGGATGGCCAACAGAGGGCGCTGTTACACTTCCCAGGTCAGAGCAGTGCAATGCAGATTAGAAGGTATAAAGGAAATACTTTGTTGTTCCCAAGGGGGAATTCATCTCCACATCACTGCATATCAGACCACAATATGACCGAATAATCCCTACAGCACACAATTAGACACTGAACAGTAAAATAATAACTTTGTTAACCTAAAATCAGTCAAACAGCATTTGTAAGAACTGTTAAACTTAACATTAACTGTTAACAGGTAATAGTAATTGCAACATGGAGCAGATCATTATACACGCTAGATATAGAGTAAATCTTTTTCCTTTGTAAATATATTGTCTTTGTCTTTTATGGAGTACCCACCTGCAGCTTTACTGAAAAACAATAGAAAATATTAACATTATTACTGTAACTTACACTTTCAAAACATTCCCAAATCACTTGCAAAGGTTCCAAAAGATGATTTTTAGTTAAAGATTGTTATGTTTGCCCGTGACTGGAACTGCTCATCTGAATCATGACCTACTCTCATGTTATTTTAACAATATGGAACAAGAAGATGGCGATTAAAAAACATCCACTTATATTATCCTACCTCTCATACTAACTCCATGTAAATCATCCCGAAACGTAAAGAGATGGATCCACAAGCGTAAATCTAAGAAGCTTTAATCTCATGCTTGTCTAATCTATACTATATATCTGCATGGCTCCTTTAGACCTGGAAGGGATCTACAGAATGTAAGATGTACATCAGATCAATAGCCCATCACTTATCTATGGCTGTTTCATTTCTACCTGCTGTGACTGCCTCTGAGCTCTGAAACGTCTCTCTGTGCTCCACATCAGAGGAGCGTTCATCCCCGAGGGGATACCGGGTCATTACAGTAGCAAAGAACTGACTATAAATAAGATGCAGCACAGATAAGAAACAGGAGCACTGCCATGCACTCTTCTTAGCAGGTTATCTGTGGCTCATGGGAAGATACTCGGGTGTGGGATGCGTCAGCCTCTCGGGTGGTGCTTGTATTCGTCACAGGCGTCGGTGATGCAGCTCATCTCTGCCGTCCATCTGTAGACGTTGGAGAGTCTTCTTAAATGTGTCGCTCTGCAGAACGGCGACTTTCCTGCTGACTCGGCAACGCTCGCAACATGGGGTGGTGGGCCCTGGCTTATAATGACAGTTTGGTGTGTGTGTGTGTGTGCTCTAAAACAACTGTCTCAGGGCATTGCTCAGTCATTCAGATATCAGCAGTAGCTTTCCTTGATCTCAGGCAGGTGGTGGGGAGCTGTCAGATGCTGGGCTTCATGGAGGGGGTCAAGATGCTGCCCCCCTCTGGTCAGTCAGGCAGCATACATACATCAGTCACTGTGTGTGTGTGTGTGTGTGTGTGTGTGTGTGTGTGTGTGTGTGTGTGTGCGTGTGTGTGTCACGCCATGTGTTTAGCAGTTATGCAGCTTCTACATGGATGTGTCCAGTGTCACAAAAGCATAGCTGTCAGTTTGATTCCCAGAGCCTCACTGACCCGACTACATGCACATTCATCATAAATTGCTCTGAATGAAAAGATCAGATGTGAGAGAGCTTCCCATATTACAGCTATAAGCGGTGAATTGTTCTCCTATGAAATTCAATACAGCACATTGCAACTAATCAAATGTTAAATATAAATAAAAACAGTAAAACAATCCTTCTCAAAGAGCTTCATTATGAGACATGAAGAGACTGTACGGCACAGATGTTTATCTCAGGTTCAAATCCTTCTGACACCTCGATGACATGTGGATTTCACAGATCAGTGACCCCCCCCCCCCCCCATCACACTCACATAACACTTTTCCAACTAAAATAACTTCTCTTTGAGTCTAATGAGTTTCAGCTAATTGCCTAATTAGTTCACCTCATGAAAAAGCATGGGCATGGCTTCCAGTAGAGTCCATTAGTCTGCATCCATGTGTGTGTGTGTGTGTGTGTGCAAAGAGAGTGTGAGACTGAAATAAAGAGCGAGAGAGGTACCATGTTTGGAGTCTGAGACGCCACACAGTAAAGACAAAAAAGAGCCAATTAAAGTCAATGAGATGAGAGAGATTTAAAGCTCCCATATGGTACAGCTGACAGCCAGCATACTTCAAACCCTTTTGTCCTGTGGAGACATTCAATTAGCTGGTGTTGGAGCTGATGGTGTTCATTATCGCGCTACTGCACGTTTAACACACACCTGCACACTCAGATGTGTTCACAGACACACACAGAAACCTTATAGACAACAGCTCCCTCTGCTGTTCTAAATGGTAATAACACAATCACAGGAATCTTATTAACAATAACAACACAGGTGATGACGTTTAATCTGAGGCCATTCGATTTACTTGATGTCATCATATTGTCACCATGAACACAAATAGCATGCTATACCCTCACATCTCTGTATTTCAGAATCAGATCAGAATCAGCTTCATTGGCCATGTGTGTGTACACAGTTGCACATTGCTATCGTCGTACATATACATATTATATACAAATAAACAAGAGAAATATAAAAAAAGACATTACACTCTGTTGTGTCTAATGTCTTATTTTGTGTGAATGATCATAAACAGTACTTTAGTACTGGTTTAACATACTATACGTATTTTGATGTTATTTTATTTAAATTTATCTGAATAGCTGTTATTTGCTTTACAGATATAGATTTAATAAAACGCTGTGTATGATAAGTTTATTAAATCTAATGTGTCACCAGATTGAGAAGATTGAGCTACTCAACAGCTGATCTACACAAAATAGAAGAGCTTCATTTTAACACCCCTGTTTAACATTTATGTGTATACAAATACATCTATAATGATTGATATGTATATATATATATATATATACACTGTATGTCTGTGCCATATTCTCTGACTGTCACTTTGTACAAACACGTCTTCACTGCAGGATTTATGCCCAAGCTGATTTCAGTAAATAGAAACAATAAAACACAGTTATTCATTATGTCTCATTATGATGACTGATATGTTGATCCACGTCCTGGATTTCTGTGATTTGCTTCAGCGTTTAATCGATGAGTGAATCGTCAACTTAACAGCTGCAGCATCAAACGCTTTAAGCAGCAAACAGATGGGAGGGAGGAAAACTTTAATTAAAAACCAGAAGCATGAGCACGACGTTAAACTGCTGCTGAAGTAAAGTGAAGCTGAACTTGAGCCAAGCTGTCAAACAGGGAGCCAAACACCCGAGCATCAATTTAATTGGTCCCGCCCTCAAACACTCTACTTTTTTTGTCTGATTATAAAATCTGAATCACGGCAGCGACATACCGCTCTTACAGAAATGTACCTCTGTCATTGTCTCTCCTAAATTACTTTTATTGGGTTGGATAGAAATCAGAGTACGTGAAAGTGTCCTCTCTCCTTTCAGGGCTTCCCTTCACTGGCTGACTGCCATCGGCCACACAGAGAGAATACCCTGTAACATGTATGAGAAAAACTCCCTTAATTAACTAATCACACTGACAGTGATGTCTTTTTTTTTATTGTCGAAGAGCAAACGAGGACAGGGGGACGTCTCAGTGATAAATCAAAGATGTGTAACGGCGTTGTGAGGAAGCTGCTTCACACCTGAGTGGAAGTGATGCGAGCAGCTACAGCACAGAGCTCAAGGTGAGCGTTTAAAACTCTCCAATTCACAATGAAACGCACACAAAACTGAAAACATGGCCATCTTTATCTGAAACGTGAGGTATGTGATGTACAACGTACAGGGAGTCTAAGGTGAGGACTATTTATTCACATCTAGTTCAACTTTGTGTTCTGTATCAGGATCATCTAGAACTTGATCGTGGTTTCAAAATGTTTGCAGTTTTTTTTTAATGTAAAATTTAAAAAATGTAATCATTAAAAAAAACTCTATCCAAAGTATGGTCTTTTGGCACTTTATGAATCTTGCTGACATGAATATTAAGAGCCTTGTGATATTAGATCACTATTTCTTACAATTGAATCAGATTCATCGAATAGTTCCACTCCACCTCTTCTAGTTTATAGTTTTAAAACTCAATATCTTATGGCAACTCTGGACGGCCAAGTTTCAAATCGATGGAAAAGACTGTTAAAGGAAAATATTGGATGTTATTATGACAGAATGTTTCTCTGTGGGTATTTGATCCATTAAACATTTCCAAAATATTTAATACATTTATATATTTGATGGTATTTGATACTTAATAGCAGACTAGCGTCAGGAAGATGGATAAAGCTAATCAACAGGGTATGTGTCAAACTTTCCAAGGCATATAACCAATACGTATAATGGATAGAATGGCCTTTTTGTTTCAATTTGAGTGGATTAAACTTCCAAATGCCCTGAACTCGTCTCAATCTTCACCATCGCGATCGTCATCACTCTCCCACAGCATGAAAGTGACGTAAATCTCTCAGACCACTTTGTATCCAGCAGAGAACGTCAGCACATGTCACCATGAAATTGAAAATGCAATCAGCGTGAGAAGCCGGCTCTACTCGGAGCTGCCAACCTTTAAAGGTCCCCTGAGAGATTTCACCGTCTTTGATGCCGACTGTAAGCTGCTACCTCGTCCACTTTGAGTCCATCTTAAGAGCACAATGAAAACACTTTGGATCCAGTAATTGGCTCATTAGAAACCTGAAATAGTTATTTACCTCGAATCCAATGTGCATTAAAAACCAAGCATGTGTATTGCAAGCTATACATAACATATAGGTATCAATACAGCCGTAAACTCCTAACAGTATAACATCCACTTAGATGCACTTATAGTTTTAGAAGAGAAACCGCAGTCAGCATAGGTTCATGTAACAGGAAGGCCAGTGGCTAATAGCTCCATCAGCTGGCGCTCTGCTGTCTGTTTAAAGGACTGTTACACTGTGCGATAATAACAAGTTCCCACAGTAGACGTGAAGGATTGTCATGTTCTGGTTAGTTGATAAAACATATGGCGTAGCGACAGTCACATTCTGGTATTTTGGTCCTAAATTCTGATATCGTCACACATTTTGATGGAGACTTTCTCCAGGACTCTCACTGTACAACTGTACAACATCCAAGATGTACTTCTGTCCTGTGGTTACAGAGTATTTCACGTCTTTAGTATTCCCACAAATGCTTTCTGTAACTGTATTTTTCTTGGTGAACCTAAATGTCATAGTTATACATCTTAAATCCTGGAGGAATCATGTTCAAAAAGCCCCAGTTATCAATAAAAAGAAAATGTGTAATGAATCTATATTTCAAGCAAAACGTAGATCCAATTAGTTTAGATTGAAAGGGTGGAAATCTAAATGTGTGTGTGTGTGTGTGTGTGTGTGTGTGTGTGTGTGTGTGCGTGTAAGTGACTGTCTGCAATGTATGTGTGTGCCCGTGTTTTACCCATCTTGTGGGGACAGAAATCTGATTACACATTCAGTCACTTTCTCAGGACTCGCCTCTCTTTTGGGGACAAGGTGCAGGTCCCATAAAATAAATCACTACATTTTAGGGTGAAGACTTGGTTTAAGGTCAGGGTAAATCTGCAAGATATTAATGTAAGTCAATGTAACGTCCCCAAAAGTCAAAGCACGACTGTGTGTGTGTGTGTGTGTGTGTGCGTGTGTGTGTGTGTGTGTGTGTGTGTGTGTGTGTGTGTGTGTGTGTGTGTGTGTGTGTGTGTGCGTGTGTGTGTGTGTGTGTGTGTGTGTGTATTTGCAGAAAGGGGACAGGCTGATTCATCATCCTAGTTGGTTATGCAGACAGGATTTGAAAGCAGCTCTCTGGACATGGCACTATTCCCCTCCATCATCAAATATTCAACACACACCTTTTCCATTCTTTCCCTGATGCTGACTGTCTACCGAAGCCCCGTGTAGAGCGCTAATACTGTTTACCTGCGAGTGGCGGGTCTCCTAAGGACATTACACCTGCTTTGAAAACAGAAAGACTGAAGCAATTTCACAAATAAATAAAAGGCAGTGCTGTGGAGAGTAAAGCTTGTTCCTCCAGCAATAACAGAAGATCTCCCACAACATGTCACATTTAGAGACTTACACTTAACAGCTGTTTAGAGTGGAAGTTCCTCAACACCATTTGCATGGGACACAACAAATATACTTCATGGTACGCCAACAATTAGGGCTGCAACTGATTATTTTCTTTATTGATTCATTTGATTATCATCAGTTATTCAATTCATTGAGCAATCGTAAAAACGTGACTGTATCAAAGAAGAAGAATTCCAATTCCCCAGAGCTCACAGTGACACATTCAAATGTCTTGTTTTGTCCAGCCAACAAGCCAAAACCAAAGATATGCAATTCACTATGAAAACAGAGAAGCAACCAATCCTCATTAAGGACACTGGAACCAACAAACTTTCACAAATTGTTTTTGATTCAATTCCTGTAAATCATCATTGTCCAGTAGTTCCTCCAAAACAAAGCCTGCTCTTGCATATTATTATTATTATAATACTAATCCAGTCTGGGGTTCAATATTCAAACCAACCGAACCAACTTCCTCTCAGAAGTTCACTGTGATGTTCTGAACCCTTTAATAAAGACAAATGCATGCATCCATGTTTTGATTAACTTAACCTCCACAGACGGGGTCTCCAGCTTGTTTTGGAGCACCAAGTTGTACATTGCCAATAGCAGACATCCTCTCTGGCTTACCTTTATGGTCCTTATATAACATGTTAGCCACCACATGCTTGTCTCTATTACAATCCAATTTTGATTGGATATAAATGTAAACAGGTTAATAAAGTGACTTTGTGTTATAAAATGTATGCATTTTTTAACGAGCCACTCAGTAACATAGCAAGCTGCTGTGACTTGCTGATCCACAGTTTTTGCACTACCCTTCAATCAAAAGATGAATTATTTTGTCACAAACAATTAAGCATTTCTGGTATATATTTATATATGTAAGCCCAACATTTTAGCTCTCAGATTTTCCCTTCGTCCTCTCATCCTCACTCCATCAGTTCCACCACAGCTCCAGTATTCACAACTTACATATTCAAGTTTTTCCTTCCTGCGAAGCCAGACGCCGGCTGAGTATTCCCGCTGCTGCACTGCTGTTATTATGGAACTTGCTGGAATCCCGATAGTTGGCATGCCTGCCCCTAACCCTTGACCCCTCAGGTCCAGGGTCCCTCGTAGCTCCATATTGCTAGATCGATGGTCTCTCAGTCTCGGTTAAAGGAATCAATCAACTTGTTGATCTCTGAAGAAAACTCTTCCTTCTTGGGATGCAATTACTGCAACCATACAGCTCCAGTGTGTTTTCTTCTGACAGGATGTTGAGGTTATGGTTATTTCCTAAAAATAGCATAACGCTTTCACTATCAGCCTCCTCAACTCTTCTTTTTTTGTTTCACCAAAAAAAAATGATAAGATCTGAGTTTGAAGCATTACATTCCCCACAAAGCTTTCACTGTGATCAGATATCTGTCTTCATAGAGCAGGAGCATCCCTTGTCTTCACCACTATTGGCAAATGCCCACAGGCTGTAGGAAATCCTCTCCCAAAGCGGCTCCAGGAAGCAGCTGGCTCATGCAGGGATCCCAGTCAGGGCTGGACTGGGTTATGCAGAGCACAGACCAGTTAGGCTCAGCTCCCAGCACACCAGGGTCTCCAACGACTGACTTCCACTGATTCCCGGCATCCCCCGGTGTGGGAGTGTATATGTGCGAGGAAGAGGAGGAGAGACGAGAAGGGAGGGGTTCTAGAAACACAGAGGAAGAGGTTGAAATAGAGAGGGGATGGAGAGTTGTGGTGATGCAGTTGCAGAGAGGAAGGAAGGAAAGTCCCCCGTGTGAAACGGACATCAGTGGACCCAGCGGCCCTGATGGTGGTCCATGGACACACCCAGACTTCCATCGCTCCCCAAATTCTTTCCTTTTCACTATTTCTCTCATTAAACTCTTCTTTCTTTCAGATACTTCTGATCAGATCTCCTCACCATCTCTCTCTCTCTCTTTCACAGTCTTTTGCTTCAGTCGTGTTCTCTCTTTCTTTCTACCACTCCCAACTGGAAATGGTGTTTTGATTCTCCTGATTCTGGTGTGTTGCTTTTCTCTTTTGACCCTGTTGACCGGGTGCTATCCCTGGATACACACATGCACCTCTGACCACACACACACACACACACACACAACTTGGCACATCACACTAGAGTGGTGCAGTGAGGCTGCAGTGCCGCTCTTTCCTTCCTTACCTTGGCTTGCCAGAATAGCAACAGAGCTTAAAATCTTTAATTGGCTTATAGCTGGCATTTGGGCAAAGCCATACATGCTTTACACACACACACACACACACACACACACACACACTATCTAAATGTTGACAGCATTAGTGGCAAACAGCCAGTGTACTTTAACTTGAGCTTGAAATGGAAACCATTGCATGATTTGACTCTCAGCTACTGCTGTTGAGACACTTACAGCGATAGAATATCAAGATAATCTGCTTACTACGCGAAAAATATAACTGGTGTGACAATTCATCAAAAATGTATGAAAAGAAAATGTAATGACATCTGGGATAAGCACTGCAATTTAATTAATTCAGGGAGCTGTCAAAATGTGTGTTTATTTTCTGGTTGCGTCTCTATCGACCTGAATGTTAAACCTTCATCCACCAGTCAAAACCACCATTATTACAATCTGCTGCTGCTATATGTAAAAAGAACATTCGCTCTTTTTTCCTGACAAAGAATAAAGTTACAGCTTAACGACATAAACACGAAAGCGACATAAACATGAAAGCATATGGGGAGGTCGAGGGTTCAGCCTCTGAGACTAGGAATATCAGAAAATACAAGAAAAATAAATTAAAAAAGAAAAGTCAGATCCTGAGTTAAGTCATTAATATAAGTTAATACAAGTTAATATAAGTCCTTTGTGTCATGTTTATAACACTATTACACAATATAAATGAACATAAACCATAATTATGACTCAAAATGACTCAAAGTTACCCCCAAACTGACTCAAAATGCACCCCTCGTTTTTGAAAGATGTTGATAGAAGAAGTTAGGACTAGCTAGAATGCTATACTCAACGGTTTTGGAATCCTGAGAACCGACAGAAACCTCCAATACCAACCATTCCACTCTCACACAAAGCACTGCAAAGATATGCAATAGAAAGTAATTTGTGTCCAGTAAAAATTATGAAAATTGACTTACTTTTGACTGAAATATGGATAATCCGTTAGTGTTTGAGTGCAAACTGGTCTGACCCAGCTGCAGTGAAGCGAGGTGCATTTAAGGACCGTAGGACGAGCTGTTGTGCTTTCCGTTTTTTCTGATATTTTTTCCAACTTAACAAAGCAAGTAAACAAACAAAATAACAAATAAACCCCCCATGCTGCTTCTCCCGTGCTGAGCTGGTAAAAAATCATAGGCCTACCCTCCCGGTCCTTTAAGTAAACCCCAGGTGCCCACATCATTACCCAATGAATGAACCAATAACCAATCTAAAGACTAAGTAAACAACTACAAATAATTCAATCAAAAAACTAATCCTAATCCTAATACTTCAAAAAATCTAACCTAAATAAGCAAACAACTAGAATTAAACAATACATAGCTCCTACAGGAATGATCGTATTATTGATTAGCAGCCTGCTGCCTGCTCCGCCCATACAAATGATCCCGGACTACAGTTTACATAAAGTCTGAACAAAACAAATCTGTGTGGAATAGATCAATTCCTGCACAGCTATTACTTAAATTTACCTTTTATTCTATTATCTCAGAGGTATAGAAAAACGACCACATAAATGAGGTCATATTTCATTTAGCTTTAATAATTTGCCTGATCAGCGGGACAAATAATCCATATTACAATTAATATAGTGCCCTTTCTCATTTTTTCCAGAGGCAGAACATTTTTTGTGTGGCTCAATATTTCTTCCCAACAATGCCGAGTCATTCACATTCATGAGCAAACAAAGTCTTCCACAAAGTCCCTCTCATTCAGTCCAATCCCACGTCTTCCTGCTGGCTGAGTGCACTGTAGAGGAAACGCTGGCTGAATACTGAGCAGCGAGGTTCATGAGAACTTGGCTGAACACGAGCCAACTCCATAAACATTGAGCCACGCTAAAAGGCTTCTAGATTTAAGACGTGGAAATGCATCACATCCGCTGGCAGGCTCTAAAGGTAAATGTGTCCCTAAATTGATGAAACGCTTTCATTTCACTTCATTGATATTGAAGCAGAGCTAAATATTTTCACAAATTCTCATAAACGGGCTCGACCAGCACCGAGACAAGGCAGGTGGGGGCAATTTGTTCCACATTCAGCGATACAAAAACATCCAATAAAAGTTTCCTCCCAATGTATGAGTTATTTTTTTTACAGGATGCCTAATTTTCTCAGAAATCTGACTGGTTTTGTCAGAGGCTGGCAATTACAATATCAAGTCCAGGTGTACTGTAAAAAAGAAATAAAAAAAAATAATAAACACATTAGATATATGGTTGACGACATCAACACAAACACGTATTTTATCACAGCTATCTTTGTCTACTAGGAAGCAACATGCTCTCCACTCTTAAGAAAGATTGTGAGACCCAATATGAGGAACATATCAATAAACCGTAAGTACATAAGTGCAAGTATTTCCGGCTCATACTCCAGTGATATAATGTATGTGCTTATTAGTGAGTCTCAAAGTTGCTGATTAAATCCATTTGCTTCTTCCATTTTCAGTAACGTCTCAGGTAAATTTGTGTATTTTGAAGACTTTCCTGCCAAAAGCTGAAATTAAAAGACATAAGATGTGCCCAGCGCACTGATTATGAAGTATAGTTGTATCATTATTCCTCAACACGTACTGCATAACAGATCACTGCCTCTTTATCCTGAAACTGATGGTCTTCCTTTCCCCTTTGAATTAAAGCATCAACACAAACAAGCATTGCAATCACTGTTTGCAGTATTAATATGAATCTCTTTCATTATGTAAGAGTAAAAACGCAGCTGGGTTTGTTTAACAATTGATGAGGTTTTAGTCACAAAGCTATAAAAGTCAGAATTATTCATTGTTTTGCTGTTCACTGAGTATAAACAATTTCATGTTTATTTCACTGCGTATTTTGAGCACTTTGTGTTTGTGTGTTGACATTACGACGGATTATTTTTCACCCAGCCGACTGTCTGTTTTTGGTGTACATTTCCCTCAAGCACATCGCTGTGATGATTGCGCCACAGGCTTCAATGACCTTTCTTTTACAGTGGCATCCAAAGATTAGTCAGCCAAATATGCCTCAGCCAAAATCAATAACTCCCCTCAACCATCAACAGCTTTGAAGATCAGAGACGCCTTACCTCCATCGCTCCCTCCAGCTCGTCCTGCCTGCTGAGCGTGAACGGTGCTTCATCACTCGCAAAAGCAAAAGCCAAAGACGTGTTTTATCCCCACTGAACAGACATCCTGTGGTGAATAATCCTGAATAAGGAAAAAGTGAATGGACCGTCCGTCCTGCAGAATGAGGATTAAATACTTTCAGGCCCTTTTGAGTAAAAAAAGTACTGCAGAAGAAACCATCAGGTGTCTCAGGAGACATTCATATTTTGGCTGAATTAATCGTCTAAAATGAGTTTTTGTTCCCTGTCTCCATCCTCCTCAGTCCATCTCTCTCGCCTCCTGTCACTCCAAGCTCTGCACTTTCAGTCGCTCTGGGAGTCACACACACTTGTGGCTCATCTAGGATCTCATAACTTGTGACCTGTTCATTTTTAACTTGAAAAGGAAATGCAACACAGTTCATGTTATCATTAAAATTGTGTAATCTTATTTCTAGGGTGGGGGGCACTTGTCTCACTATGGTTGTATCCTCACAATGCTGCATCCTTCTTCAGGCTGTAGGTAAAATAGTGCACATTTTAGAGCTCTGATTAATGAACAGCATCTCATTGCTTCCATGACACTTCATCCTTCTGTCACTTCAATTATCTCTCATAGTGCCCCCCCACCCACCCACAACCCCTCTTAGTGTCTAATAAGATGTGCTCTCCTCTCTCATGCTGACTCCCTAGCACCAGCAAGTAAAAGTAAAAGGCTCAGACTGCACGCTCTCTACAGTTGAAACCCGAGCTAATGGGATTGATTCCTCTCTTCTTCCTCTCTGTCAGCTATAGGAATGAGAATATGGGGGTTTATACAAACTACAGAGTAGATTTAATGTTTAAAAAAGAAATGCTTCTGTGAAATAAGCTTCGCCGATTATTTTTGAGGCATGTTCTTGTAGCAGGATGAATGAAGTGACCTGAGACAGTTATATATATGATGGGAATATTGACCGTTAAAACATGTGTGGGTGGCTGGAAAAGCTGCAGAATCTGCATAGCAAATTAAAATGTTCTAATGCATGTGTTGTATAATTATACTACATCACACAATTGGAACTTGGAACTTAAGGGTCTTCAACATGAGCAAGGTTGTTTTTGAAGGCTCATCCAATCATCGTAACCCTGAATCAGTATCCACACATACAACGCAACATAGTCTTTAATGACGTGTTATTTATTGAAAGAGTCTTTATCTTAATAAAACTGTCTAGGCTGTAGCTAATGAGGAAGAATGCCTCAAAGCCCGAGCAGGCTTCTTCTTCTTTTATCCAGCAGGGGGCAGTGAGCTCGCTTTTCAACAAAAGAAGAAGAAGAAGACGAAGAAGAAGAAGCGGCTCCAACACACTGAACAGTGAAACTATGGCCGGAGACAAGGTCGGAGTTTAACTTTCCTCGCTAACTTCCCATTGTAGTCACCGTATTAACAAAACAACCCGCCTGACCGACAATGGCTCTCAGCGGTCCTCACTTTAGGCGGAATGTATGACGTAACCTAGAACAGTTAGGAGGCTGTCGTCGCCTAGCAATCTGGTGTTCGTTAGCTTGAACCTAGCATCAGGCTATTCACTAGCTAGCTGACCCACTGCTAATATTTCTGATTTACGTTAGCTGATGTAACCTAGCAACTAACGTTCTGTATTAACACTGTACATTCTAACGTGCTGATGAATTAACGAGCTCTTGTCAGACCATGACGTCATGTGAGGGCAGCGAATCAAACACTTTGAATTTAGTTTTGTTGAATCGTTTCTATAAAAATGAGCTGTGTTATTGTTTTGGGTTTCCCCAAACCTTTTAATTAATATTCCATATTTGCATATTTCCACATTTTTACTTTAAATCATAGTGGAAATAGCATATTAATGATGGGATAGTAAATGATAGGATAGGTTTATTATTGGGTCTTCAGTGTTTGAAGCCGTGTGAATTCACAACACGCACATTGTCTGTCAGCTCACCTGTTGTGTGTTTGCCATTGTGTGATGCAGGGTCCTCTGGGCCAGCTCAAGGACCTGGTGGAGCTGAAGGACCAGCTGGAAGACATTCAGAGACGAATGGAGGACGAGATACAGGCTGGGGTTCCTCCGGTAAAGATGACACATGCACTAACACGTACATGCAAGGGTTCATCTGCCTTGCATTTTGCTCCCAGGCGAGGCAGTTATTAAACATATGTAAATATGAAACCACTGGTCAGCCTGCCTAGTACCAGGTCTAACCTCTCCTTTCCATTTCTCCTTAGGGAGGCAGTCTGCTGGGTTCTCCATTCCTGAAGGGTTTTCTGGCCGGGTACGTCATTGCCAGGTTTCGCTCTTCAGCTTTGATGGGTGTTGCCATTGGAACGTGTACAGGTGTCTATGCAGCGCAAAGTTATGCCGTTCCCAACATTGAAAGCACCATCAAAGACTACATACGCAAATTTAAAGGAGGTTCCAAATAAGGGGACAGGAAGAAAAGCAAGAAGACTAGAAGAGCAGGAGAGACCATCTGCAAGCTTAGGGGGCCACTACAGCTGCAAACGGGAACAGATACACATTTCATGAAAAACTTTTCTGTAGTTATTATTTTCAGCTTCCATATAAATAGGGGGATTCTTAAGTAGCAAGCCAATTAATGGAGTAGGGTGACTCTTGCTTGGAATATGGGCGACTGACGTATTATATATTGAGCATATTAGCAGAATGCTGAAAGGATTACCATTCAGATGATTCAAACAAAGGACATCCGGTATTTCTTTCCAATAAGGTCAATGATGGTATTTTAGACTGCTGCCTGGAAGAGAATCATTAAAGCTGCCATAATTGATTTATGTCCCAAACCCCATCCTCCGCACAATATGGGCTTTCTGAAGATGTATTGATATATAATGAGACCGACCATTATCCACATGTGCAGGCCAACTGTGTTGGCTATTTCATCTCTTTTCTGTAGGCGGTTCACTAGAGAGAAACACACCATATCACTTTTGTTGTACAAAGTCTCTCCAAGAGGAAATGTGTCATATATTGCCCTCTATTGGTCAGAAATCAATTATGGCAGTCTTTACTAATGTGCACTTTTTTCACTCAGGGGGTGATGAAGCTTGTACAGATTTTCTCAGGTTGCTCTTCAGTCTAAAACTTGTGGAAACCCTTCATGTTTGGAGGTGTCAGAACAAGATGTGGTGTGGTGTGATGTGTCTTTGCAGGCACAACACACCGTGTGGTTATAGGTCAATTTTACACTTTGTAAAACATGTTTATTTTTAAATTATAGAACTTTGGAGAGGCTCATGGAAAAATAACATATGACTCCAAAAATTACAGTGAGTTAAAAACATAATAAATATTTATCTATATATTCCACCTCAAACTGCTTTAAAAAAATAAAACTGTATGCCAAAGTGAACATTTTCTTGAAAGATGTAGATTTAATTGCACTTTTACCTAAACATGAAAGTGTGTGTATTCAGAGTATTTTATGAAAAATATATAATAATAACAGTGCCTACTCTTGTTTGAACATGGTAGCATCATCTCATGCCACGTGTGCAATAACCTTTCCCGATGGGGTTCGGCTTCCTCTTTCGTATGCTGGAAATAAATATTTTGCACTTGAATTTTAGGGATTTAAAGTTGTTACTTTGTCTTTCAACAATCAATTATTTTGTTTTGTGTCCGAAGAAATATCAAAACCTGTCAAAGAATATCGATGATAACGTGACATGTTTACTAAGATGTGGTGTCAGCTTCATGCTTTGATGAAATGTGTTTTATGAGGAAGACATTAGAAGTGTAAAATGGATAAATGTCAATATTACGTCCATAAATAATGCTGTTGCTGCAGGTCTGGAAACCTGATGCAAAGAAAGAAACACCTTAATAGTAGCACAATTGATAATACAGCAGACATGCAGTTATAATTTTTATTTTGCTGTGCAGATATTTCACTTGGGTGGATAAACTGAAAGAAAAACATGTTTTTTTTACTTTACGATGAAAACCACAAATAGTATTTTATTTTTTAATGACCACAAGTACTGTATTGCAGCAGCCTGCAACAATACACTACCTTAAAAAATGCACCCTAAAACACAATGCTTATGTACACAGTCTGGCCTTTAAAAAGTATTAGACAAAATAAAAAGCCACATTTGAGTTTAGATTGAGTTTTGTGTTCCTTTTGGTTTGTACTTTGTCTGGAACGTGTGCTATATGTTTGATAACTGGAACACAGAAACAACTTGTGCCTATTGACAATCATGGTTACTGTCTTTGTATTGCATGCTCTTTGTTTCTTTTTTTGCCGTCTTACATATTCTTGCTTTGAACTCTTGATATGCTGTGGGAAGTAGAATACGGGTCAAATGATGGTGCTTTATTCTTTAGTCTTGTCATCATGGGGCTTCACTCGGTTGGACATTTCTTTGTGATATTGTACAAGAAAAACACCTGAATTGTCATTAACATTTTTATTTGGATTGTTCAAATAAATGGGAAAATACAGTTTACCATTGTCTCCCTGTTTCCTGATTGTGCCCAAATGTGTGTCAATATTTGTCCTCTCCCTTTAGCCAGATATTAAAGATTCAAGTGACTACACTGTTTATCTGAAAATTAAAAGTATATTTTATAAAATATTCACTGCTCTTTAAACATTTTTTTAAAATGTTTTTTCAACCAAATTGACGTTATACAATATCTGAATAACACAACATACCAATCTTTAACTTTAACCAACCATATAAAAAAAAACTAGAGATAGTGCAATGTAATCAATAGCAAAAGTCACCTCTGTTTATTATAGGTTGCAGACAAATTACAATAAACCGATAAGAGGGTGGAAAGCAGATAAACAACTATCATCTATATTTATTTATCAGCAGTATCTAAAACTGTAAATGCTTATCAAGTACTAATGATATAAAGGGAATTAGAAGGTGATGAATATGCAACATGTCCTGATTTGGAGTTGAACTGTTGCTCGTGTCTGAGGGCGATGTCATCAGCTTCAATTACCCAGGAAAGAGAAACAGAAAACAAAAGGAGAAAGTAAGCAATAGAAAGTATCACTTCTTGATAGGACAGAATTAATCTACATTAAATTTACAGCAGCATATAATAACTTCTTACATACAACAATGCTCACAGATATGAATGTATGGATACATGGAGAGGTAGAGGAGATGTGTACTCACCACACTATTGAGCATTAGAAGGCAGATCCAGCAGTTTGCTCATGCTGCCTACAAAGACGGAAACTTCACTGTCAACAACATTGTAGCGCAAATAA
Source organism: Cottus gobio (assembly GCA_023566465.1). Lineage (NCBI taxonomy): Eukaryota > Metazoa > Chordata > Actinopteri > Perciformes > Cottidae > Cottus > Cottus gobio. The sequence continues at coordinate 6,338,668 of CM042225.1, forward strand.
AAGTTCAGAAATAATCATAGTTTTAATAATACAAATGTTTTGAAACTGCATTCAAATACAAAAAGTGATTGGTGATAATGAAATTACATATGCCAGATGTAATTAATATAGTTAAGTGCAGTATTTCATTTATATAAGTGATTTCTCAAAGAATATTTGATCTACATTAAATCATTTCTGGTTCCTTGGAGAAATCCAGCATACAGCCATGCAACTAAGCCCCCATAATGATATACTGAAAGGAAAATATAACTTATTTGATTGAACAAAAAACATAAACGCAACATGAAACCGGTTCATAACTGCACGTGACGTAATCTATTATAAATCTGACTTCATGATCGGTCATCTCGCCTCACCAGTGTGGACAGATGCGCCGCAGCGGGCCTTTCCTTTGGTCAGGGAACTCGGGATCTGCACCCCGTCGGCCGGGTTCACACACCAGCAGTTATCCATGAAGCACTGCTGGGCCCGGTAGAGGCCGCGCTGGTCACAGGCTGGCCGGAAGTCCGGCAGCTGCACCGGCTTCACGCCAGCCGCCTCCAGCTGGCAGACGGTGGCCTGCTGAGGGACTGAGAGACAAGAGGAGGAGGAGTTAAGTGTGTGTGTGTGTGTGTGCGTGTGTATGAATATAGTAAATATAGACGGAACATACCAGTTTGTTCTGTGTCTTTGGTCGAAGCATCCTGTAATACAATCAGGGAAACAAAACAGAAAACGGAGAAAAAGATGAAGACCACATCTTCAAGCCTGACTTGCTTAGCTTCTACATCAACTTATATCATCTTTATCATCATTTATGCACCAACAAATACATTTCTGCTTTACAAAACAAATGTATGGGATTAATATCAAACACATTTCGTATGCCTTCTGGTATATTATTCTTTACCTCGTCCAGAGAGAGATCCATAATGTTGGACAGGGCGGCGTTCATGGACATCCGCATGGGCACGGCAACTACAGACACAAAGAGAAACCGTGTGAGAGGCAGGAGGAAGTGAAAGTTGGAACTGAATCTTGGATCCAGTCTAGTATGAAGATTAACCCAAAGATACCTGCTGTCCAGCGTCAGAAGAGACTTGATTTGTTTAGTACACACACTGAGATTATATATATTTTCTTAAAAGGAAATAACCCTAGTTTTTAATTTTATCCATCCTCCAGTCAAACATACAACTTCTAGAAAGTCCCATTAGACTTCAGATCAGGTTCAACCGGCTTTCAGCTTTTGAAAAGAAGAGGAAGCACACTAATTTAAATTCAATGAGCAATATTGCAGGTTTTATTACGCTAAATGTCAACATCATACAATAATCTGAACAGAGTTTGGGCTCCTCACCAGCTCTTGACTTCGTCACCTCTAAGTCCAGATAGTTGCTGTGCTCCTGCAGAGATTTGATGTCGCTCTTCTGGCTGAGGACGAAGTAGACGGTCAGCGCCTGGCCCACAATCAGGACCGAGGCCAGCAGGGTCAGACCTGCCACCTTATAGGCCCGAGAGGAGCGGCCACTGGAGAGCAAAGCGGAAAAACACATTTAATTTGGAGGACATGTTGGACATTCACTTAATGAAATTCAATCAGAAACAGAAACAAAGAAGTACAGACAGTTTATGAAGAAAAAACCTTTAATGTGACAGGGAGTTTTTGTGCATCAGCCATTCAAACTGTTCAAGAATCAATGCATCTTCTTAATTGATGATTTTTATAAAATGGGAAAAAGACATTCACTGCTTATTGACATCTACCACTAACAAGGAGGTCATGTGGACTAAGTCTTTTTGTGGGAGAAAGAGATCAATTTGATAGTGAGGGAGCAGAAAATGCAAATATAAGGAACATTGTTGAGGTCTGAGATTCACAGTATTTTATTGAAAAAGGAACTTCAGCTGTGGTATTTTTCTGTATAAACAGTATACGTCACCACCAACTGAGTTAAATCCGTTGTTGCCAGGCAGACTCCGGAGTGAAAGTTTAAGAATTTTTTCTTCTTCTTTTCCTCGGTTGGAAATTCCTGTTATTTTAAATGCCATGTCCCGAGACCGCTTTTAAATCTCAGCTAATTTATGTCTCTTTTGTACTGAACTGATGTTAAACAACTTAAATACAGTCTTGTGGTCGAATAATTAAATATTTCTTTATTGAATATAGTGCTCATGAAAACAAAATTCATGGGATAAACTGAGACAATTCCTCAAGGACATCCACAGACTTTTGGTAGAATTACAACCCATTTTAAGGGCTGAGTTTTTAAAATGTATTTTCCTTGTTTTTCACACAGCTATTGGTTTCTAATAATTTGTGTACTATTTGAAAAATAAATCAGCTTTTATCACAGTAAATGTTTCAAGTCAAGTCAATTCTGTTTATACAACCCAATATAAAAAAGTACTAATTTGTTGACCTGTGGTGGATCCCACAAGTTTCTCTCAACTAAGTTTCAAGAGTCGGATGATTGATTGTAATAGAGATAAATAGAAATCTAACCAATGGGTGATAAGCGCATGCCTTCCATAAAATAAAATAAAAAATCGTAAGAAGAGCAAACTATATACATTAATGGTTACTTTTAAATTGAAGCATAACGTCTTAGTTAGAAATAATTTACAACATGAATATTCAATGTTTTGTTTGGCCCCACCAATACAAACTTTAGACATGGTTATGACAAAATAGGAAACTCTTTTTCTATTTATTAATCTCTCACACACAAAAACTATCTATCAATACCCAACACACACATAATTTACGATAAATGGTTACTAACTTTGTGGGGACCAGCTAATGGGTCCTATAGTGTTGGGACCCCACAAAGATAGATAAACATACAACACCCTTACCCCTGTGCATTGGCTGCCTGGTTGCGATCTGCCAGCAGAGGTTCGTTTGGGATCTCGGGGTAAGACATCTCAACACAAACACAAACCTGGAAAAACACACATACATATCCACATGAAACACATGTGATGCTGCTGAAACAAAACACAAACATGCAATTACAGTTAGGACATTCACATGGAGTATACCTTAATGCAGGTCAAGTTGCAAGTTGTTTCACGAATATAAATGACAGAATTCAGCGCGTTTTTAACCTTAAAGGCTGAGGAGAGACTGAAGGAACTGAAAGCAACAGTGAGGGGAAAACCCACACTCACAGCCAGAGCTGCGTTTTTTCCAAACTGAATTTCTGATTGGTTCCTCATGTTAACGCATCACCTGTTACCAGGAAGACAATACATAGAGATTATGAAACTGGTTGAGACATTAAATTACCTTTTTATATCCATTGGTAAATAATTCAATATTTGTTGACATACCATTTTATGGTAATGACACAGTATTGATTAGGGAACAGATTGAATTAGTAGGGCAACAAAGAATGGATAACTGTACCATGCATATTTGATTGAATATAGTAGTTTATAAATACTTACTGTATCAATCTTATTAGTATTAGTGATTGGTGATTTGGTATGAGCAGTATTTTTTATTTTAAGTTCGCCCCAATCATAGCCCCTGGCAGAATGTCCCACAATCTCCAGCAGACCCCAGCATTTAGTCATTGTCATTATCTTATATATTATTCTTCATTAGTATCTTTTATACACATTTCACATTAATATCATCACAATCTGCTCTATGCCGTCTTGCCACTCTGTATATCAATACATATGTAAATGATGTGCGCGTATATTTGCAAACTTGTTAGGTCAACTGAAATACTCCACTAATCTACACTTATTAAAACACAGCTAGTACATATTTTGCTGTAGCTTCTTTTCAATTAAAACAGTTCCCACCTCCCTCATATTTTATATTTGACAGACTGGTTCAATCTATCTGTTTATTAATATTATTAAACACTTTTTTTTGTTTTTTGTTTTGACTGTCATTTTCGAGGAACACAAAAGTTCCATCAACTTGAGTTAGAAAGGTAGTCTGACATTTGAGAAGCAGTGGCTGATATAAGGAAGTGAAAGTGTAGTGGGGGACATGGTGATGTGAGATCAAGGTGATACATGGGAATTTACATTAAGTTAAAAAGAAATCTGAGTCAAACAGCCCACACAAAGTTTCCCTTCCCTCTTGTATGGGTTGAATAATTTAGAGAATGAGCAGATTGAGGTTCTGAATTTAAATCACAATTGGGACAGTCTCAACGCCTCTCGAATCATCAGCGTGAAACCAAAATTTAATTTTAATCAGCCAACCTGCTGCAGTACCCTCCAGTCCCGTGGGGGCGCTAGAGGTGCTTGTAAGCTCACTTCGCAACCGAAGAGGAAGAAAACGTTGCATGTGATTGGTTGAACCCGGTTGAGCCCGAACTGTTGCAGGAAGCAGGCATCCCTGTTGCACTAGCTACGATTTCCAAAGGAATACCCACAAATTAATTGAGCATTTTTAACGGTATGAATGCATAAATGTTTCCTTCACTTCCCGCTCTGTTGGAAGACAGTGCCACACACGTCTGTGCCACGAGTTGTGACATTTAGCAAGCTAACTTTGCCAGCGTCAGCGTGGAGCGCCAAATTTAAACTAACGGCTAAAGTGAACTTAAGCTTGTCTGTTGATAGCTAGCAAACGCTTTCGAGCTCTTGTCCGTTTCAGGAAATGAAATGTTGCTTCTAAAGTTATTAGATACAGTGTCCCTGCTTTCTGTGCAACTGTCCGTCCATGCTGACGACTTATTGTAGAGTTAGCTAACATCTGTGGATAACCAAAGCCGTACACCTGAGCCTCAACGGTACAGCTTTGTGTAACGCCAGCTAACTCTAACACAAACCATTTTCTTACAGATAATGCGAAGACCCTGAACAACTGCCAAAGTTGTAGAAAACAGAGATATGGACTCCGACTCGTAAGGGATTTTCCTTCATTTTCTGCAACGACAGGCATCCGGGTTTTCTATAAATATTCATTCATTCATTCCATGCACTTTATCTTATCTTATAACTTTAATTGTATATTCTGCTGTTCAACTGTAAATTCATTCATTCCCATTTATTGCACTCTGTTTATTGTTAAATGTTATGTACCTTCCGCCAGGACGAATCCCTTGAATGTGAAAACAAACATGGCAATAAATGGTTCTGATTCTGATTCTGAATTTGATGATTTCCCACGTTTGATCTAACTCTGCCATCAGGTCATCTCACCAGACAATCAGTAGTGATGAGGATAGTGATGAATGGAGGCCGACAAAGCCAAAAGCCCCAAGCAGGGCGGCCAAAGCTCCTGCAGCAGCCGGGGAGAAGAAACCCGCCGCCAAGAGAACTGCGAAACCAAAGGAGCCGAAAGCACCCAAACTACCGAAAGCTCCTAAAGTGCCAAAAGTTCCTAAACCAAGGGCACCACACAAACCAGCAGTGCGAAAAACACAGGCCCCAAAAGTTTTGAAGGATCCAGGTGCACCGGTGTTGTCTGGAGTGAAGAGGAAACATATGGATGAAAGGAAAAAAGATGATACGGCTGCAGAAAAACAAACGGACTGTCGAGGAGGAGAGAGTGCCAACGAGCAAAGTATCAGAATGAAGGCGGAGGTAAGTCTCACAACCATTTTAGTAGTAGTAGTAGTAGTAGTAGTAGTAGTAGTAGTAGTAGTAGTAGTAGTAGATGATGTAGTGTTGGCAATGATGCCAGTTTGTTAGTGTCATTTACATAAAGTTGGCCTCCGCCAGGGCTGCCCTTTATCACCGGTCCTGTTCGTGACTTTCATGGACAGGATATCTAGGCGCAGCCGTGGGGCGGAGAATGTCAGGTTCGGGGATCTCAGGATAGCCTCTCTGCTGTTTGCAGATGATGTGGTCCTGTTTGCCTCCTCGGACCATGACCTCCAGCATTCACTGGGGCGTTTTGCAGCCGAGTGTGAAGCGGCGGGGATGAGAGTCAGCACCACGAAATCTGAGGCCATGGTGCTCTGCCGGAAACCGGTGGATTGCTCCCTCCGGGTGGGGTCAGAGTGCCTACCACAAGCGAAGGAGTTCAAGTATCTCGGGGTCTTGTTCACGAGTGAGGGTAAAATGGAGCGGGAGATCGACAGGCGTATCGGTGCGGCTGCAGCAGTAAAGCAGGCGTTGCACCGGGCCGTCTTGGTGAAGAAGGAGCTGAGCCGGAAGGCAAAGCTCTCAATTTACTGGTCGGTCTACGTCCCAACCCTCACCTATGGTCACGAGCTTTGGATCGTGTCCGAAAGAACGAGGTCGCGGATACAAGCGGCCGAAATGAGTTTCCTCCGTAGAGTGGCCGGGCTCAGCCTTAGAGATAGGGTAAGGAGCTCGGACATCAGGAGGGAGCTTGAAGTCGAGCCGCTACTCCTTCGTGTCGAAAGGAGTCAGCTGAGGTGGTTCGGGCATCTAATTAGGATGCCTCCAGGACGCCTCCCTTTAGAGGTTTTCCAGGCACGTCCAACTGGTAGGAGGCCCCGGGGAAGACCCAGGACACGCTGGAGGGATTATATCTCCCAGCTGGCCTGGGAACGCCTCGGGATCCCCCAGAATGAGCTGGTAGATGTTGCGGGTGAGAGAGAAGTCTGGGTCAGCCTGCTTGACCTGCTGCCTCCGCGACCCGACCCCGGATAAGAGGTGGAAAATGGATGGATGGATGGATTTACATAAAGGTAGTTTATGACTGAAGTTAGAATATACAGTGTTCCTGAGCTATACACACACAACAATTGTTGCATGTAGAATAGTCAACTGAATAAGTTCAATTATCTTCACTTTACATAGATGGCAAAACTCTCTTTCATCTATAGCTGATGCAACATAGTACATATGCCATCACTAATGTCTATTTTATGTTAAATTGATTTCCCCGTATGTTTTTCTCTTTGTCTCGTCTATTGTTATCTTGCAGAGGGTGTCATTCACCGTGTCAGATGCCAATCAGGCAGGCGAGGGGTCGTCACTAGCTGGGCTTAGAGCAAAGAAAGAGGAAGTGGAGGAGGAGGATTTCACATTTGATGAGCCCTGTCAAAAGAAACAGAAGACCAGTGGGGCCGGCTTGGGACGATCAACTGCTTTACTGGAAAAGAACACTCGAAGGAATGAACTCGATATGAGCTGGGATTTGATAGAGGTATTAATGGGGTTGTTGGTGTGTTTTATGTGTGGAAAAAGTGTTAAATCATTTGTGGTTATATGGGCGGTGTCTTTCTGCCTACCTAACTATTTGTGTATGTACTGTAGATTAACTGTTTGAATATTTATCTCCCTCCCCTCAGCTGCTATCCACCCTGACATGTGTGGAGCGATGGGTGTGTGTTAATGTCATTAGTCTACTTCGTGAGGAGAACACGGTGCCATTCATGGTGCGCTACCGCAAAGAGATGATTAACCATATGGACGCCGACGCTGTCCGAGACGTTCAGCTGATATATGAGGAGCTCTGGTAGGCAAATTAAACGTCTTAAATTAAACGCAAATAAAATAAACTAACACATCATATCACCTGCGCTTGCCAGCACTCATACAATGCATTGAGAGGCACATTTAGGTACTGAGTCTAATGTACAGTGGATATAAAAGGTCTACACACCTGTTAAATGACAGGTTTTTGTGATGTAAAAAAATGAGGCAAAGATAAATCAATTCAATTGAAAAACAAAGTGAAATCTTTTAGGGGCAAACGTTTGCAAATCTATTTGCATGGCACATCTCGACTGACACTCTTCTTTGCAAAAGCGCTCCAAATCTGTCAGATTGCGAGGGGCTCTGGCTGGGCCATTCCACAACTTTAATCTTCTTCTGGTGAAGCCATGCATTTGTTGATTTGGATGTATGCATTGGTCGGTGTCTTGCTGAAAGGGGCAATTCCTCTTGAGATTTCTAACGTAAGCCTGAAGGTTTTCATCAAGGCGTAACTGAAATGTTTTCTCATGTGAGCTGGGCATGCATTTCTGACATTGGCCACTAGATGGTGCTAGTGGTCAAGCTATGAGGCCTGAAACTGTATGGCATGTTTGTGATTGTTTTACTTGGGTATTTGTGTGTCACTTAATTTTGTGTGTAATCATTTTTGCTCTGGTTTCTTTTTTACTTGTGTGTGTGTGTTGCCTCAGCTCTCTTGCCAAAAAGACCCAGTCTGTGGTTCAGACCCTGAAAAAGGACGGGGTTTTGACAGCTGAGCTGGAACAAACTCTGAGGAGCTGCCGATCAGCTGACGAACTGGATCATGTGGTCAGAATCACATTTTTATGCTAAAGCAATATCTGCCATTTAAATTTGACCATGTAATGCCTGGTTGCAATAATAATGTATCTGCACAGAATGTGGCTCTTACACATTTCCTTTCCAGTCGTCTCAGTCCTGTGCTTCTGTCTTTGTATGTAGTACTCTCCTTATAAGAAAGGCAGTAAGCTAACGAAGGCTCGCCGAGCCAAAGCTCTCGGCCTTGAGGCGGCCGCCTCTGCACTCATGGACGCGCCGCACACTCTGGATTTAAGAGTGTGGGTGACACCTGGTACTGAAGGTAAGCCATGAACACACATGCACCCAACACCTCTACAGACATTAAACAAAACCCTCGATATTGTTGAGAAAAAATTTGCTCTGATATTTTATAGAGCTCATTGAAGATGGTGTGTGTTTTTGTGTGTCAGGTCTGTCATCGGTGGAAGAAGTAGCTACAGGTGTGGAGCACATCTTGGCTGATATGATAGCCAAAGACCCTGAGACACTCACCTACGTGAAAGCATTGTGAGAACATATAAACATAACGTTTCTTAATTTTTGTGTGAGGTCTGTGTTTAATTGATATTGGTACCACAGTATCTTGATACAGTACCCTCTCCTTCACTCTCTCCCTTTGTTTTCTCTCTTGCTTCATCAGGTGTGAGAAAAGAAACGTGACCATCCAGTCTTCGGTGTCCAAGTCGGCGCTGAAAGAAAAGGAGCAGAAGTCTGTGGAAGGCCAAAAGAAACCAGGGGCCCAGCAGAACAAAAACAAGGACATTGACAAGTTCCAACTCTACGTTGACTTCACCTGCAACATCCACCGCATCCAGCCCCACCAGGTAGCAAGACAGGCCCGTTTACGGTTCCTCCCTTTATTCCTTCCTTCCTGAAGTAGAGCTGTGGTCCGCAAAACAGGTTCAAGTTTTTTGGGGAATTTCATGATACCTATAATTTTGTAATAACACCGGAGGGTTGGTTTTTGTTAATAAGCTGAAGAGTTAACCCTGGTGGCTATTGCTAAAAAATGCCAACAGGCCTTTATGATATAACTATGGGGACAAATCATATCACATCTTTAATATATATTAAATTAATACCCATGAAAAACTAATCAAGTATTCTGAACCATTCTGAAGGTCATTTACCTGTAGTGCGTTTTTTGCATTGACTGACACGCACACACACGCACACACACAAACGCACACCATCTGTTTGTGTTTGTGTCATTTCTGTCTGCTTCAACTGTGCCGCTTCTTGAATGCTAGCCACGTCAGTCGCAGTTAGCCTTGTCTGAGCCTCCCATCGTACCCCTCCTGCGCCCCGCTCGGCCTCCTCCGCTCCCCCCTCCGCCCCTCTAGTGACTGGTGGGTTACTCAGAGTTAGTCCCGGGCCTCATGTGTCACCACAGCTCCCATCAGCCTCGCTGCCTCGCTGCCACACCACACTCTCTGGCGACCGGGCTCTGCCCTACAGTCATACAATCCCATAAACATACATTCATGCGCACACACTTGCTCACACACAAGCACACCCTGCAAGTCCCCGCGTCCTCCCCTCTTAACATATGTGACATGTCCCCTGCCGACATGCCATTGGATTAGGAGGCTCTGATTGACAGGCGCTCTCCTGTAGTGACAGCTACTGCTGCCGGGCCCACGGGCGGATGGGGAGAGGGGTGGAGGAGGGAGGGAGAGAATGAACAGATGAGCGACGTTGAGGTGCGTCCGTCACTCTCTCGCTTCGCTCTCCCTCCCTCTTTTTTTTTCTTCTCCTGACTAAACCTCAACCCTCCACTCCACACCTCCCCTTTTTTCCCTCCGTCTCTCCAGCGTATGAGAGGCCTTTAATTCGATGACTCGCCTTTGTCGCGCAGCGTTAATCCACAGGCTGCCGCGACCCTGCGAGCTGTCGGATCCCGGCTAAAATGAACCTTTTCTAGCCGTCAAGTTGTCGCGGAGGGGGAGCAGGTGGGAGATGTGTTTTGACAGGAGGCATGTGTGCGAGGACACACTTGCCCGTTTGCTTTAGCACATTTTTATGAAGCCCCCCGCTCTGGTGGTTTGTTAAAGGCATTTTACGAAACGAGGGATGGAAAGATTTGCACCGCAAGTTCAGATGGAAAATAATGTGGTGGCAGACAACAGAGGCTAGTTAATTAATAATGAAAAAAAAAGAGGGAAATCTTGGAATTTTACAGATTTTAAGGCATTCCTGAGATTTATTTTACATATATTTAAAATTAGCATACATTTAAAAATCCTATAAAATAGTTATTTTAAACATATTCAATAAAATATAAGTGTATGTTCATTAACTGAATTTTTTATATTCTATATTAAATCAGACACTGATGGCACAGTGCTGTGTATTACATATTATTTGTTCATCCAAAAATGCTTTGCACTGGTTAAGGGGTACTTGGCTGAAAACTATTTCATAGAGAGGTACATCACTGAAAAAAGGTTGAGAACCACTGGACTAATACATTACAAGACAATATTTTTTATATAAAGACCAAAGAAGGATGAAACATCACTCGGTTCTCATTGTCAGCATTAAATACGTTACATTACATTTAGCTGACGCTTTTATCCAAAGCGACTTACATGCTATACAGTAGACCGTAGACACAGCAACGGTGAGCAATTAGGGTTAAGTGTCTTGCTCAAGGACACGTCGACATGTACTGGCTGAGCCGGGGATCGAACCACCGACCCTCTGATTGAAAGACTGATTTGCTAACCACTGTGCCACAGTCGCCCCCAAGAATACACTACTATAGGGCTTCAATTTCAGTGAATCTGACCATCATTAATGGTTTGGTCAGTAAAATGCTCTGGGGGATGTTATCAAATTGCTTGTTTTCTCCCACCAACCATCCAAAACCCACGAGCATTTAGTTATACAATCACACGGGACAAAGAAAAACTCGGAGCAGAAACCTGAGAATGTTTTGCAATTTTTTTCCAATTTGATTATAATAAAGTGATACATTTCTTTACATGCCTAAAAACAAATTTTCTACTACGGAGAGTTATGGAATATAAAACGTCCCCCGGATGTTTGCCTTTATAGAACTACGTAACCGTTCCCGTCCTTCTCTAAAGTTAGTGCATACACAGCTCTGGCATTTGGTATGTCTTAAAGCCGTTTGACATATGTGGAGATGCTTAGCTCAGATTTAATTCCGTCAGATTTGATCTGAGCTCTTCTTTTCCCAGGGTTCACATTCACCTTATAGCTATTAGCAGCCGGTACTCTTCAGCGTGCCGGGGCGGATTTGTCGAATGTGCAGTCGACTATTTGTAATGCGATTTGTGTTGCGATCAAATGGTAGTTTAACGCTTCGGTGTGGGGCCTCGCCTGCAGAGGAGCGTGGGTAAATGGAAGTGTTTCATCAATTGAACACTTCTTTTTTGACGGACAGCTGGAGAAAAACAAGTTTGTTTGTATTGTCACTCGCATACACAAACACTTAGTTTGAGTGTTTGCAAAGACGACAACTACCGTCGGTTCAATATATGATAAAACATAGTAAATTATTCTGAGATTGTACAACAACAACATCCTATTTTTTACACATATTAACAATTATCTATATTTTAAGAAGAAAGCTCCCACCCAAAAATGCTTGATGTAGTTATTTAACTATTTTAGTTAAATATGGTGCTCTGTGGTCTTCTGCCTTCATACTCCTGGCAATTGGTAATTTATACCCACGGTAAATATTTACAACTGCGATAGTTAAATAAATATTAACACATTTGGTACAGCCACATGTTAAAATATGAAGTACTGTAGGTGCTGATTGAGATGCTTTTCCTCTCCTTCCTCTCTCTGAGCTGACGTTTGTTCTTCCATCTTTCGACTTCGTGTTGTGTTTGTTTTTGGATCTAATTAGAGTCGATATTTATCTGGAACCGTACGATCTAAAGAATAATATTCACTAAATGTGGCTTACATTCCACTTCTCATTGTTTATCAGGGATATAAACTCATTTCCCTTCCTGTTTTTTACCCTTTTGCACTATTACAGATAAGCCCTAACTTTTATTAAAGGCAATCTCCGGGTTCTTACGCACTACACCATTTTATTTTACAGACACGATAACAGGTTTAAAAACCATTTATCCACACAATAAACTAGCTGTTTGTACTTGGATGTCAAATGTGGTCTGAGAGGTCTGGAAATGTGAGTCGGGAAGGAATCTTGAAATGGAAAATGCGTATTAACCCTGCGTGGATCTGCTGACGCCTGTCATTGTGCAGTGTGCGAATATACTGCGAATCTGTGTGCGCCGGTATCTGTGTATCCTTTTTGTGCACCCTTGATACGTCGGATGGATGGATGTGTTGATAGTATTCCTCTAAAGAAAGGGTGAGAGAGGGAAGCAGACGGATAGAGAGAGGATGGTCGCTGGCCGACCGCCCACCCTCGGGGGCGGGTGGACGGACGGAGGGCCGTCTAGGGAAGACGGTCTGTCTGGTGTTGTCAGGGTTTGGCCGGCACTCGGCCATATGTCACTCCTGGCCCGTCTAACGCACAAACACGCGCTCGCATCACCCTTCCTCTGAGATCACCCTCCGTCTCCCGCCGGTGACCTAACACGGGCGGAAACGGAGAGACGTCATGTAAATACAGACACTGGGTTATTTATCATGAGCGGGGGCCGTGGCCGGCGACCAAGGGAAAACAGAGCCAGGGCAAAGAACGCACAACTGTTGGAGACGCACACATATTTTGTGTTTTGGTGCGGCGTAGTTACATTCACCGCAGTTTGGGTTTGGCAGCCGGGCAAAGGGAAGTCTCATTTTGAGCTTTTTTTGGGTTGTGAAATTACAGGATGCTGCGGAGCACAAGTTTGGATGTTTGATTTGATTTTGATTTGATTTTGGATGTTTGATTTGCTCCTCTGTATCGCCTTAACATATATGTTTATGATTAGGCGACATATGGCCGGATGGGCTTTGGCAAATGTTAATTTTCTGGTACATGGAAAATCATAGCATTGGGTATAGACAGTCACACTTTTCTGTTTGTCTTCTGTTGTCTCTCAGTGATTGATGAAGGTACTCTGACACAAAATATATCGCTTTTTGCTCGAAAACTTTCAACTAGTGCTATTTTTCTTTTTTTCTGAAAACATTTGTATTATTCAGTTGATTTTTTTAGCTTTTTTATAATATTTGATGAACCCCACATTCAACAAATAGGTGTAAAACATGTAGGAATCGGCCCGTAATGCACGACAATCATTTTGTGTTTGTCATCCGTTAAAAACTTTGAACGTTGAACCCTGAAAACCCAGATTTAAGAAGGGACAATTTGTATTCACTACTTCAATTTCACTCGTGGGCTCACCCAGATGTTCACAGAGTGTTTTTTCTCCCTTCCTTCAACAGCATGTTAAACTGGGCTTTGATGAAGATTGTTTGAGAAATCTCATCACAGTCGGTGTGTCAGCCCAGGGCGGGAACATGCCAACAGAGGAGAAATCTAACTTTCATCATAATTCAAGCAAAGCTCGCTGCATTAATTCGTGCCTCTGCCACGCCATTAGCTGTGCTTTATATATATATGTGTGTGTGTGTGTGGTGCACACGGGTCCAGCTCATCCGAGGGTGCCGCTGAGTGGTAATGGTTGTGGCACCACGTGTGTGGGTGTGGGTGGGGGTAGGCCTTGCGGTCCCAGCGCTGATGGTGGCGTAGTGGTGGCATTTGTCAGATTGCCTCTTCCGCTTGGTTTCCAGATTGACGTTTTGTTTCTTGGCCCTCGTTCGGTGGCGGGCTAAAGATTCCCCACTGAAAAGGTCAGACACTTACTACAGTTTGCTTAACAGCATGTAGCAGTTCCTCCGAGGGGGGACCAGCACCCAACAGGCCTGGCCACAGGAAATACTCCCAGGCTGGGGAGAGTTATAAGATTTTGGTTTTGTGTGGAGGTTTGGGTGCGTTTTTATTTTTATTTTTTACATACAGATACATTTTGTATTGTCTAACCCCAAGAAAAAGCCCTGTGTGTTTATGATTGACTGACAACGTTGGTGAAGTGTTGCATGGTTGTTTTGTTTGTTTTGCTTTCGTATTTTTACTTATTTACCTGCTTACATATTTTTATTTTGCTGTTTCTGTATGGCCCTTGTTGGCCAGATGCATGGTTCATTTCTTTTATTCATTCTTACTTTTTGAAGGTTGTATCTCTGTTAAACTCTAAAAATACCCAAATAAAATAATAAGTATAAAAAAAAGAAAAAACCCTGTTTGTACAAATTATATTTCAAATTAAAAGTATTCAGTGAAAAACACAAACTGCAAAAGAAATAATATATATTTGTTTTACAATTGCACGAGCAAACTACAAATGTAAAACCTACATATCCTCTCCACGTTCATGTGCACTGTTTATTCAGCTTGTTGTGTTGCATTAAACGGGGATGTTTGTGTTTGTGTGTGTTTTTTTTTATACAGACCCTGGCTATTAACCGAGGTGAGAGCCTGAAGATTTTGACAGTGAAAGTGAACATTCCCGACGAGGTGAAGAGTGAATTCACTTGGTGGTGCATCAACAACAGGTCAGAGAAATAAGAAATTACAGTTTACACACGTGCACGCTAACTGAGGGATTATTAATTTGTACTGCTACATCATTTCGTTTTTAATCGCTCTTAAATATTTGTTTGAATTTTAAAAATGAAGATATAAACTTAACATTTGTTATCTGGCATACACAAAGGAATTGTGAAATTGAAGCTGGAGATTGTTGACATATGTCCTCACTCAATTTATCTTTTATAAATTCAGGTTAAAAATATATATTTGTATTTATTTATTCATGAGGCTGTCTTGTTTGTTTTAGAGGAATTGTCTGTTAATATTACACCATATGTGCAACACTAAAAATACATTAAAATCTAAATTGGGTTTTTTTGTTTGTGAGATGAGATGGGTGACGAGAGTTAGTTTGCAGAAGTGATATTTAATTGTATTAATGTATCAGTGGAAATGACACATAAAAAAATAAAAAACAACCTTTCTCCCATTGTTTTAATGCAGGTGGAGGCCGAGGACGTTTGCAAAAGAAGAGCTTCGTGCAATCATCAAGAGCGCCGTAGAGGACTCGTATAAAAGGCTTATTCTGCCTTTCCTCACCAGGAGTTACAGGTATTTTGTGTGTTTTCAGGGTTTTATTTTCTTTGATAACCACTTATTAATTTACACTGTCCCTATTTCCCTCTTCTTCCCCATACCTCTCCTCTTTCTTTCCTTTCCACTTCATTTATTTACCCCCTCGCCATACAACTAACCTCTACACCTCAAATCGTCTTTCCCCTCTCTTTTTCTTCATATCTGCCCCCCACTCCTCTACCCATCATCCCCCTCTCTCCCTCTCCCTCTCCTCCCATCTCTTTAGGACGAAGCTGACGAGCGCAGCAGAGAAGGAGTCCATCGCCATGTTTGTGCGAAACATCCGGCAGCGCCTGTTGGTGTGTCCGGTGAGGGGCTGCGTCATCATCGGGGTGGACCCCGGGTTCAGACACGGCTGTAAGCTGGCAGTCCTCTCCCCCACCAGTAAGTGACCACATAGTGTGTGCACCACCTACGTTTGCATCCAAAACAGTTTGGGCCCTAATCCTCGTAAAACCATACCCATTGACAATATTGCAATTTTTTCATTTGATTTTCTTTTGTTTTTAAAGCTTATTTAATGCATCATAGTGCATATAGTCACATGATGCAGCTGCATCACATTAGATCAGTGATTTTCAACCACTGTGCACCAGTGTGCCGTGAGAGATCGGCAGGTGTGCCGTGGGAAAAAGTCCAATTTCACTTAATCGGTCCAAAAAAAAAATATGTTTTAGTTGCCGCAAATTATTTTCCATTGTTGAGCATCTGAGTCTGCAATAAAGTGGCTTGCCTAGTAATTAAATACTCCTCCAGTAGGTAGCGCAATAATTACCTACCATATACGCTGTATTACAAACCGTTTTAGTTTAAAAAAAATATTAATTGTTGTAGTTCTAGGGCTGCCTTACCTGTTTTTGTTTCTGTAACCTTTTTTATTATTATTGGAAAAAAAGAATTTAAAATTAATACAAAAATTATTAAGATGCAACTGATACTGATAATTTTTTTGATTGTAGAAAATGTGCCACGGCTCAAAAAAGGTTGAAAAACACTAAATTAGATGATGCCTGATGATCCATTGGGGTTGACAGCAACCACGGGTGTATCCTGATTCAAATGGGATATTGAAAATATATGCAAAATTAAGCTCTACTTTCCTCATTAGTCCCTTCTATTCATAATGTATTTGGTTGTTGAAACATTCAATAAGCTTTAACAGAAATTGCTAAATCTTTAGGAACAGTCCACTTGTGTTTCACAAACAGTATTTTTCTGCAGTCCCAACTTCAAAGCGAGTAGATCATTCATCCACTGCAGATTCACGGCTAACGGCCGACATGTTAGTGTTTGCGTGCATGTCGGAGACTTAGATGCCAGTTGGCGTGACCCTGGTGAGTGGGTTATGTGTTAGCGTGCACATGTGCATGTGTGTTTGTGTACGTCTGCTGTGCTGTGCTGTATGTCACAGCGTGTGTCTCAGTGGGTGTGGCTTCATACTGCGTGAGGGTGGGTCCCACCCTCTGGGTGACTGACTGCGTGGCCACTAGTAATGCTGAGGCACTTAAAACAGACACACAGGTATGCATTGAGTGTCGGGCCCTCAGGGTGTGGTCACAGGCTCGATGTTTCCTGGATCATGTGACCTCTGGTCCTCTGCAGTCCTCCTCATGAGGAAGCAGCTAAGGATGGACTTCCTGCAGAGGGTTAGACAGGAAAGATGTTGAGATCATAAATCAATAGATTTGTTTCGGGTTTCTTTACACAACAGAGACATAAACATAATACTTTATCAGCAACATTGTGTCTTCTTCTCGCTGCTCTCAGGTCAGATTCTTCACACTGACGTTGTGTACCTGCATAACAGAGACCAGCAAAGAGAAGCAGAGAAACTGCGCCACCTCATGATCAAATACAGGTACTGCTGCTCTTGTCTATAAAGTCCCTGTAAGTTAAGTACAGAACATGTAACATTAATGGATGTTTGTATTCATCAATGTTTTATTTCTGTAACTTTCCTGTCGGCATGTGTGCAGCAGCAGTAATAACTCGTCTGTTGTATCAATGAACATAATATTAAAAACAGGCAAAACTGCATTTTTATGATTGCTAAATGACTTGAACATTTACAACAATGCATAGTGCGCTTTATACACTCAGTAAAACTGATTGTGCAATACTGCTCTCATATTTCTGTGCCTTATTTTATATTTTTCTTATAGCATTATGGCACTTTTTTTTGTATTCTTAATTTTAACGCTTATCTTAACCTAAATATTGTAATTCTGTGTGGAAGGAGGAGCTTGCAAAACAAGCTTTTCATTGTACGGAATAACTCTGTTATCTGTGCATATGATGATTAATCTATCCATCTATCTAATATAATATAATCCTCTTTGTCCTTCTATCGTCCTCTTGTCCTCACTAGCTGTGCCAAGGTTGTCATTGGTAACGGTACGGCGTGCCGTGAGACCGAGTCCGTCTTCGCAGACCTCATCTCGCGGCGCTGCTTTCACCCCCTGGACGTGTCCTACTGGTAAGATGTATCATCCAGTTCCCCCGACCCTGAACCAACCGGGTGTAGGACATTTATGGGATGAACCCTACTGCCCAGAGGGCTGAATTCAATGGCATCATTTCATATTTAGTCCTCACACATTTATCATTGTGTGTTGATATTAGTTAATATTCCACATATTAACTAAGACTTTCAAATATTCCAAACCTTTATATAATATGTGTGAGAGACAGATATAATGATTGTGAAGACACCGAGATGTAAGTAAAGTTTATTTACTTTAGGCGACTGTGGCTCAGTGCATGCCCGACTTTCAATCAGAGGATCGGGGGTTCGATCCCCGGCTCCGCTAGTTCATGTCGATGTGTCCTTGAGTGAGACACTTAACCCTAATTGCTCACCATTCAGCTAAATGAAATGTAATGTATTTATTTTACACTTATCACAGAAAAAAGGTCACCAAGTGCTGTACAGGAGTCAAGAAAAAAAAATGTGACAATAACAAAGATAATAAGAAAAGATAAATAAAATAATAATATAATAAAAATAGAATAAACAAAAATAAACAATAATAATAAAGATTCATATAATATGTATGAGAGACGTATATAATGATGGTGAAGACACCGAGATGTAAGTAAAGTTTATTTATTTTTGCACTTATCACAGACAAAAGGTCACAGGGCAACTGTGGATCAGTGGTTAGCAGGTCCGACTTTTAATCAGAGGATCGGGGGTTCGATCCCCGGCTTCCTTGAGCAAGACACTTAAGGCAAGTTTATTTGTATAGCACATTTCAACACAAGGCGATTCAAAGTGCTTCACATACAACCATTAAAAGCATAAAAACACAATGCAAAATAAAAGAAGATTTAAAAACAATTAAGAACATTCATTAAAACATTAAAAAACTGTTTAAAAGCAACACAAAAAAAAATAACCCTAATTGCTCACCGTTGCTTTGTCTACGGTCTACTGTATATCATGTAAGTCGCTTTTGATAAAAGCGTCAGCTAAATGAAATGTAATGTAATAATGTAATGTAAAATAATGTAATGTAGCAAAGTGCTGTACAGGGATCAAGAAAAAAATAACTAAAAACGTCAATGAAACCAAATTGACAATAATAAGGGACAAAACATTTCAACAGTTAAAAGAGCAGAGTAAAATACACAGTAAAAGATGGTGCCGTAAAATGTCAGAAATCATGGTTTATATAGCAAAGGGGAAAGTTAGATGTATGCAGGGGAAGGGGCGTGCGAAGAAAGGGAGTTGGCGATGTGAAAATAAAGTTTTCAGAGGAGGAAAACATGTCTGAGATGGAGAGAGAGAGACAAATTGGAATGTGTCCCTCAAGCGAATATCGTCTATTAAAGCCATCTGGACTTCGTTTCACTTCGGTCCAATTAAAGAGATGTTTTTTTCCTGCGGTCCGCATTGTGTCCGTAACCGGGCCCCGGTCCGCACTTCAGGATACAACCGCGCACAACCCGGGTCCAAGCATAATAACCACCGGCCTCTGCCCGCTGCCGCTCTCTCTCCGCTGACTTCCATGTGTGTTTGTTGACTCGAGGTTAGCGTTGGGAGCGCAGCCTAGAATGATTCTGAGCTGTGCGTGAAAGTGTGTTTGTGTGTGTGTGTCAGTATCCTCTGTGCGCACATACACACTTCAGAGGTCATACCTTTTTTGGTGTAACAGCCCACGTTTTCTTTTCCTTCTCTTAAGTTCCATCTATTTGAAAGAACAAACAGTCAAAGTGGGGCGTTTATTAAGTTAACTTCCCCTTGATTATTTTCACGAGAGACGTTTTTTTTTTCCTCCCAGAGCTGCAAAAATGTAACATCTTGATATAATGTCTCTCTTATTCATTCTTTTCCTGGAGCTAATGGCGTTGGTGCGGTGCACAACAGCTTGATGTGGTGCTGGCCGACCGTCCCGCATCACCTGATACGATTAACTATATTTTTGCAGCACGTAACACATGTGTGCACGCTCCTCGGTAGGGTATGCAGAATAAAGGCTTTTGCAAGTGCATGAACTTTGGAGGAGCAGGGAGATGTTATTTTGACGTTAGCCGTAAGTATGGTTGTTGTTATCCAGATGATATCGGCCCCGCAGTCATCTGGTCTTCTGCCTCTCTTTGGTTTCTTTGGACCGTGGCTGGTGTAGCCTCAGAAACAGAGATGTTAAAATGTGTGTGTGTGTGTATTAAAGTGTAGACACAGACTTATTATTCTCTGCCCTCGTCTCCTTTCCCCCCCTTCTCTGCTCGCTCCGTCCTTCTTCGCCACCGTCTTCGTTTCCATCGTCTGTCCTCTTCAGAAATGCTTGATCTCAAAAATATATATATTTTTTTAAATACGCTGCAAAGTCCAATAACTCTGTGATTCATTTGAATGTTAAAATATAATTCAAATATGAGCCTGTTTAGCGAGTTTTAAACAAGTGATATGCGTTTTCAGGACAAATGTATTACTTGAATGATCGATAATTTAATAAACAGAATCTCCAACTATTATTATTATTATTATTATTATTATTATTACTACTAAAATGACAATCCAGATTTTCTTTCTAATATAGTACATCAGCTTTGGAGGCGCTAATCATTCTGTTACTTCCTTAAGGACGTTATGGTGACACATGTCTGCTCTGCTGATAGAAATCAGTAAAATACTTAGTAAAATTTAGCAAATTTAGTAAAAATCCTTTCATTTAAGACGTCTTAAAAATATCTGGGGGCAATGCTGCTGTCTAATATGTCATATTTCAGGCGAGCCTCCCTCGATAGAGGTCAATGGGAGGGCCGTGGCCGTGAGGGACTTCCTCCCCCGCTGGCTGACCCTCAGCCGACCCCGACCCGCCATTAGAGGAGCCTCATTACCACGAGACCGGCCACGTAGCGTCAGGAGCAGCGAGGGGGGGGATGTCCCCGGTGCAATTAATTGACCCAGTTTGTATACGTCGTGATTCTTTGTGTCGCTATACGTGTACCAGCATATGCGTGCACGTCGCCTGGCCTCATACTCAAGGAGGCTCAAACTGGCTTTGATCGACAGGTGTAGGCAGGAAGTCCTTCAGTCAGCTCGGTCGCGACCTTTAACCAGTCCTGAGCGTCACTCTGCCCCCGTCTGCTCCGATGTATTTACAAAGTCACCGGCTCGTTCTATCCACTTCATCATCCCTTTGGCTTCCCTCGTTTATTTTTCTGCTCTCTCTCTCTCCGTCGTCCTCCGCCCCTGAAAGCAGCTGTGCTCAGTATCCAGGCTTTAAAAAAAACAACTGTCCACAGGAATGAACGTGAAAATAGAGATAGATTATGTTTTGTCTTCATTGTGTTAACAAAAACAAAACCGTTTTTTTACGTCATTACCCTGTTAGGTGGAATCAGCCCTTAAAATAAGACATTGCCAGTCTTGACTTCTTTTTTTTTTTGGGCAGAAGTTCTGTCGGCGCTCCTCTCCGCCTCGACGGTGCAGCAGTTCATTAAAGACCTCGGCCTCATTTGCACCATCTGCTCCGTGTCTCCCAGAGAGCCTTCATTGTGTCACCACCCCCAACCTTCTCCACCCTTTCTTCCCCACCCGCCCGTCTCTCTCTCTCCCTCTCTCTCTCTCTCTCTCTCCTTCTGCCTCAGTGCTCAGCTGGAATGACAGCCAGAAATGGCCGCCTGCGGGACATCCATACTTGCATGTTTTCCATATGTTTGTGTGTACGCAGCTTTCAGAGCCTCAGTCCTGTTCCAGTAGACTCGTTGACTCTCTGAGTTGGCGCTTCCATATTTATTTATTTTTTTAAGGAGTGTGGCCTTTCCTGAAGACGGCTGAACAAGGGCACAGACGGGTGTATCTCTGTTTGTGTGTGCGTTGTGTCATCTAGGTGTGAGTGTATATGAAAGGCCGGCCAGTGTGTGTCCATTTATCTACATCTCTGTCCGTAAATAGATTAGGCATCGCAGATGATTATCAAATTACTTCTCTTTTGTTTTTGGTAGCAAAACAGAGACATTGTCATATATTACGTTTTTTTTCTTCCACAATTGGGCTGTTTTTGTCAGAAACAATTAATTTTGTATATGTTCTTTTATTTAATTGTTTTTTACGCTTTTTTCCCCTATTTTGTTGCATTACAACCTGGAATCCAAATGGATTTTCAATTGGATTTTATTAAATGGATCTACACACAAATGAAAGTGAAATAAATAACAGAAAAAACAGAAAAGGTTTTTTTTGCACCGAGGCAGGTTAACACTATTACAAGGCACTGTATTTGTAATCAAACAATTATTCAATTGTTGACTTGTTTACCGATTTAATTGGTTAATTCTTTCATCTGTAATTTACAGCTGAGGTTATAAACATTTCTATTAAAAAATAACAAAAAATCTTGTAAACCAAGACCTGACTTACAAGCTTTTCCCCAAAGCTTTCAACTGCACTAAAAGAAGTCGAAAAAAAGCTACTAAATGAACCACATACATAGAAAATATTTTTTTTTACATTTAGATGGGTGTGTATAACCAGTGTATCCACAGCAGATTTCCAACTGGATCAGATGTAATCCAACTGCATCACCTTTTACTGTTGTCTTTGCTAAGTGAGGAGTACACGACCAGATCCGGCTCCTCATCGCCCTTTTAGATGCACAAGTAACCTCACGTGATGAAGCCTGAGCATCGCCGGACATTAAGCAGCGTGAGGTTTTATTTAGCGGACGGGGTTGGTCTGTGCCTGTGACGGCCCCACTGGAAGCACATCAGGTTGTTTGCCATTCAACTGCGTGCCAATAATGTAAATGGATGTTTGTTTGTTCATTAGTGGAGTAAACAACCTCCACGTGTGTGTATTTGTTGTTAGTGTAGCTTAAACCTGTATGTAAATGGTTGTGTGACAAGTATGTTCCCTTTACAGTTATTGTCACCGTGTGTGTGTGTCTCTCTCTCGCTCTGTCTCTCTCTCTGTGTGTCTCTCTCTCTGTCTGTCTGTCTCTCTCTGTCTCTCTTTCTGTCTCTGTCTCTCTTTCTCTGTCTCTCTCTCTCTCTCTGTATCTCTCTCTCTCTCTATCTCTCTCTATCTCTCTCTCCCTCTCTCTCCCCCTCTCTCCCCACCCTCCTCACCCTCATCAGCTGCCCTTTCTGTATTATTTTTGTGAGGAGCTGCTTGGTACACACACATGATGCCACCATGAGTCAAGTGGAAACTGTACTTCAGAGAAGCTCTAACATATTGTCATTGGCTCCCATATCTCTGCTTCCATCTTCATAAATCACCCTACAGACAACACCCCTGAGTCGGGTTGGGTGCACATCAATCGGCGGTTGGCAAACGCTGTTTCAAAGTTACACAAACGGTGTTCAAAGCTTCTGTACAAAGCAAACCGGCTCTTGTTGTCAAGTGTTTGCATATCCGTCTGTTTGAGGAGAGAAGAGAACAAACCGTTCTGGAATGATTAAAAAAGCTCTTGATCTACTGAGCAACACGTGAACAGGTGTTTGTGGGATACTGGTTGAAGCCGGTTCTTCTGTTGGAGTTTTACAGATGAGGAAAACATGACTTATGAATTCATGTGTCACTATCGTCATATTTTTCTTTATTTTCGTCTGAGGCATGTGGCTACTTTATCAGAATCAGCTTTATTGGCCAATTGGAATTTGGCTCCGGGGTACACGTAGTTCTTGTTATACAAATATGAACATTTACAATAAGCAAGATAAATATTAAAAAGACATTAAAAAGAAAAAGTAGTCCGAAGAGTCTGATTAATTGTTAAACTAAACCTAACTTGTGTTCGCTCTCTCAGCTTGTGCTTGAACTCTCGTACATTTGAATATTTGAATGAGTGTTTGGGGCGGTGTGCATGAAGAGTGAGAGGTTGACAGCGTTTGGCTGCAGCAAGCCGATGTTAATGATATCAGAGGGCACCATTATGTGGGGTAAGGTTAGGGAGGTCTTTGGGCAATGGGGATGATAGACACACACACACACACACACACACACCCCACAGCTAAAGGCAAACACAAACGACTTCCGATTTCTTGACCAGTTTCTCTGTCAGTCCTGAAGGCAGCGAGATGACCGACCCGCTTACTCTTTTTCATAAACACCTTGAGGGGCAGCATCCCTGTTTGCAGTTAATTTATTAACTGCAATGAAACTTGTAATATGAAATTATTTAAATTTGAAATGCACTACATCAAGTTACTCAGTCTGATATAATTTGTCGTGTTATAAAGAAGCAGTTAAACAGTTTATTTAGACGCACACAGCGATGACTTTGCCTGATGTTATGCAACTGTGGCTCAGTGGTTAGCAAGTCTGTCTTTCGATCAGAGGGTCGGTGGTTCGATCCCAGGCTCCGGTAATCCATGCAAGACACTTAACCCTAATTGCTCATGCTGTGTCTACAGTCTACTGTATAGCATGTAAGTCGTTTTGGATAAAAGCGTCAGATAAATTAAATGTTGTATCCTGTAGCCCAGGGGTGTCAAACTCATTTTCACCGCGGGCCACTTCAGCATCATGGTCGCCCTCAAAGGGCCGGTTGTAACTGTAACACTGTATAAATTTAACTACTACCGAACATATTGTTAAATAACTGTCTTTGTATTGTTTATTCAAGTGTACAAATATTGTACATGCATTTATATACATATATATATATATATATATATATATATATATATATAAACCCACATTACTCTATCAAAGATCAAACTTAAAACAGAAGAAAATAACAAAGACAAAGATCAAACAATCGTTGTTATATTAACTTTGTTCAAAGCTTTTTTTGTCACAGTAGAGAAGGACATAACTAGCCAATAAGAACATGCATGTGGTCTGGAGCAGTGGTTCTACTGGTCTGGCTGCACCATCACCCCTGAATGAACCGAGATCCAAAGCAAGGAACATGTTCAACTTCTCAAATGGATTTAATGAAAAGATGGTGCAGTTTGAGCCTGAGATGGTACAGAATCTCACATGCCAACACAAAAAAACTAGTTTGAAATATTCCCTTTTACACTCAATTAAAAACCCCAAAAGTGCATCTTAAGGACACAAAGTAATACAACACACATAATAATTTTATAACTTCAGCCTTTTTTAACAGACTCAGCAGTGCTTTCATGCACAAACATAATAAAAAGGTCGGGAATGAAGTGAACTATCACAAATAGTGCGTGTGTAAACTCATGCAAGTAAAGTGTGTTGTGAACGCAGCACTGAGGAGTGTGAATAGACGCACTCTACTCCATTCAAAATTACCTTCAAAATAAAAGCACAATATTTTTATGTTGCCCATGCAAAGGTCCCCGACCGACTGAAAACGAGTCCGCGACGAACCGAATACGGGTCCGCGACCGACTGAAAACGGGTCCGCGACCGACTGAAAACGGGTCCGCGACCGACTGAAAACGGGTCCGCGACGAACCGGAAACGGATCCGCGACAGACTGAAAACGGGTCCACGGTGGTGATCATGCCTTCCAAGCCGTCGCGGGCCACATAAAATGACGTGGCGGGCCACATCTGGCCCGCGGGCCTTGAGTTTGACACATGTGCTGTAGCCGATGAGAGTAGACGGCCGTCTCTCTTTCGAGGAGTACTCATTGTTCATATTTCGACTTGTCCAAGAGCAACTGGAGCAGTCGCAGCAGGAAACACACTCAAATAGCCGACAGTGTACGCCGGCACTGACACACACACACACACACACACAGATTATCCGGAGGGCGAGACCTTGACCGTCTTGCCCTCCGGGCGCCCTCCTATTGGGGGGTGAGATCATTTTTCCTGGCGAGCTGATGGACCTGCAGGACAGTGGCGTAGACTGTATTTATGACTGTGTGTGTGTGTGTGTGTGTGTATCCCCTGTCGCGGCCCGTGTCCGGGCACGCTCCCAGGGCCGGACGGAGTGAGTGATGAACATGCAGTGGCAGCACCAGCGATGACGGAGCGAGACCCGGGCTCTGAGGCCTAATCGAAAGTCTGACAGTGGGATAGGAGGGAGAGCGGGTGGGGGGGGGGGGGGGGGGTGGGGGGGGTGGGGGGTGGGGGGCAGATGGATTTGGAGGCATGGAAAGGCCTCGGCCTGGCTGTGGGGCGTGTCTTCATTTCAGAGGAGGGGCATGAACCCGTGGGTGCATGAGGAAGAGGTTATGTCTTTGAAAGAGGAAGGCAGAACAGATCTGGAGATGTTTAACACAAAGCCGGTTCAGGAAAGTTATACATTTTTATTTGTAAATCCTATTTTAGCAAGAGATATATTTATCTATTTATCCATTTCCAGAAAACTGGAATCCTTTCTTCTGCCCATCTTTGGACTGAAGGTTGTCCGGTGGGTAAAAGGGAGGAAGGAGAGGCACGACTGTGGCTTCACATCTGTGTCCTCCCTCTTTACTTTCCCTCTTTACTTCATTCCTATCTTTTCTTGCTTCCAGACGTCTGAGAGCAGATTGAAATATACTGAAATAGTTAAGTCTCGTATATCTTTTCACTTTTTAATACAGCATAAATCACTAATTTGCTTCACAATCTGTACAGCATATGACACCCTCCGTCCTTCGACCCTCAATTTGTGTCTTACACACCTTTTAATTTACAGCGGATGATCCGACGATGAAGCAATGTGTCTTGAATAGGGCTTGTGTGTGTGTGTGTGTGTGTGTGTGTGTGTGTGTGTGTGGAAAAGAGGTGTCGGGCTGAGGACCTTTGGCATTCGCAGGTGGTGGACAGTGAATATCTGCCAGCCTCGTCCATATCACCCACAGCCCCCTCTCGCCTCCCACCATGCCTCACTGGTGGTCAGCCTCTGTCCCTTCCTCCTGCGCCCGCCTCCGTGCCGCCTCCCCCAGGGTCCTAGTGCTCCCTCCGATTGTCCTACGTGTGACAAACGTGTGTGTGTGTGTGTTTGCTGGTGTGCATGTGCGTGACACAAGTGCAGGCCTCTGCTGCTACCAGATTGACGTGAGTGTCTGTGAGGCTTTGCTCTTTTCAGACGTGCCTCACACTGGCAGTTGGAGTTTGTGTGTGTGCCCGCCTGCCTTCTAGCGCCGCGCTGGAGACTGACGGCCCCTGACACCTGCCATTTGGACGCTTTTCTCTGTGAAAAATGTCATCGTCTTCAGACCCGACGTGTGTGTGTGTGTGTGTGTGTGTGTGAAGGAGAGAGAGAGAGATGGTGCGTCCCTCAATTTGTCTCCCTGAGGTCAAGCTTTGCAGCTGACTGAACAATGGACCCAAGCTGTTTGAGCAGCCGGGACAGAGAAACTTATGTGTGTGCGTCTTCGTCGTATGAGTGTATTTTTGGGTGATCTGTGACATCACAGCTCCCTTCTGAGGCAGTAAAACGAGGCCAAGCCAAACATCTTGAACACACAACTGAGTTTATCTCAAGTCTCCGGTTTGAAAGCCGTCTAAAATCTCGTGAAACTGGTCGATTGCTATGAATCCCCATTGATCCCCTCGATGACATCATGGTTGTTTATAGAAACCATTGTTCATCTGGTGGCATACTAGGTTTGATTTGATTGATCAGGTGACTCTACCTGTACCTTTTGCATTGTGTTAAGCTCGCTTGGAGTTCTCACACTAGTTTGCTTTGTATTTTTAAGAAGCCCACCTCACATTTAATAAAGTTATTTTAATAACTAAAACTGCACAACTGTGCCCTGTTTTCTTCAGATATTGGAGGTATTATCATCAGATAAATGAGGGAAGGTTATGTATTGTTCTGTATTATAGATGTATATACATAACGTATTACATAGCTTTTTTTAAATCAGCATTTGTGTGCCAAATTTAGTTTTTTTAGGAATATCCACAACTTTCATGCAAAGCCATGACCTGAGGCTGTATTTGGGGAAAGATGATCTAAAGTAGAACATAAATGACTACTAACTGTTAAATTAACTATGATTTAATAGACTCCTGACAAAGAAATGGCACCTGAGTTTGTTTTAACTTCTACAACGTCAGTCAGTTTGGGGAGAGGTACTTCAGATCCATATTACAATCTTTTACACATTCACATATTATCTGGATCCATGAGCCTTGAATATCAATTTATTCGAACCAAAATTCGATCTTTGATTCTTTTTTTTTTTTGACCCGCAGCGCTTTCTCCCACCCTCTCAACTTTTTCGTCCCGTGTATCAAATTAGTTGATGATATTATTGCCCCTCTTCTTCTCTGACTGATCTGATGAGCTGTTTTTAATTTGGATTCGGGCTGTGCCGGCCAGGAGGATGTAATGAGGTATCAAAGTGTGTATCCATCTCTTCCAATGTCGGGTTTCTTGAGGGGCAGCAGGGGGCCGGTCATGATGTGTGTTTCACGCCCGAGGGTGTGTCTCAAAGACGGCCAGCACGGGAACAGATAGGGGGGCCGGTCGGTGACTTTGCCCCGGGACGTGTGTGTGTGTGTGTGTGTGTGTGTGTGTGCAAAACTGAGAAAAGCAAAAGAGAGTGTGAATAAGTGATAACCCTACAGGGCCACCAAGTCATCGCTTTACACCAAGAGGCGATCTTTGACTTTGTGTCTCAGAGAGTGTGTGTGTGTGTGTGTGTGTGTGTGTGTGTGTGTCCACGCTTCGACCATCCATCCACTTAGGCCATGGAGCCGAGGAGCAGACAACCTTCTGCTGGCTGCCAGGATGATGCCCTCACTACGGCGACAGCCACGGACGCTATGGCGGCGAGGGCTCAGAGCTGTATCCATGACAGTGCCGTTACCCAGCTGCCCCAGCGGCAGCCTTAATTAAGTTGGACATGATAGGGGCTGGTGGCCTCCCTTTCTTTCCTCTCCATGCCCTCTCGTCTACTATTTTTCCGTCTTCTTAAATATATCTTTTCACTTTTTCCAAACACTTTTGTTCTCTCCTGTTCTTTCTCTCTTAAACAAAACCAGCTGAGACGCTGCCGCTCTTCACTTGACCTCCATTGTCCTTCTGTCTCTGAATGAGAAGGTGGTGGTGGTTATGAGCCATGTCTGGCTTCTTCCTATGTTTCAAAAGAGAGAGAGAGAGAGATTTGAGTGTAGTGAATATTTTATAATTATATTCATATCATCTTCTGTGTTTCACACATACATCGTGTGTGTGTGTGTGTGTGTGTCTTTGTGTCTTTGTCTCACGCACACAGAGTGTGTCAGGTTAATGACCAGCTCTGCTTTGACCTCCTTGAAGGTCATGTGCCAGTGCTCGTTAGCTGTGTCACCATGGCGATATGTCAGCTGTCAGCACGATGGATAAGGAGCTGACAAAAAGAACAGTGAGATGGGGGGGGGGGGGGGGGGGGGGGGGGGGAAGTAGACTGGGAGGGAGGACAAGTTCATTTAAATGTGAGTCCCATCAGAAGGCCTCTGCCACTCCTCATTAACAAGATACTTATAATTGGCAAGGTTGTTGTGGCAAGGTCCAGGCCTCTGGGATAGTGTGTGTGTGTGTGTGTGTGTGTGTGTGTGTGTGTGTGTGTGTGTGTGTGTGTGTGTGTGTGTGTGTGTGTGTGTGTGTGTGTGTTACAGAAGGCCTCATTCTGAGTTGTGGACACAGTGGAGGTGCTGACCTCTTCCTCATATTGGTCAGCCCTGAGGAAACCCCCATCCTCCCCCTCCTTTCTTCCTCGAGTCATCCCCCTCTCTTCCTCTCTCCATCCCCCTCTCTCCATCCAGCCGGGAGAATAGGAGGCCTAAACAACATGACAGCTTCAGTTGTTTGTCGGTAGCATCAACACGGGTATCAGTGGCTTTGTTGTCCCACCATTCTGTCTGTGTGGTGATGGATGATAAGCGGCCTACTTTGGACTGAATACATTAACGTGGGAGACGGTGTACTGTGTTGCCATACAAACACAATGTCACCCTGTAGAGTCGGTTCAAAATGTTAATTAATGCAGAAGTTGGCTCGTGAGCTTCAATTTCATCTGAATTTAGTGAAGCGTTGCAATTTGAGATGTTTTTGTTAAGTTGTCTGAGAATCGTGTGCAATAAGCCGTTCACATAATCGTATACAAATGACTGAATTGTATGTACCAAAAAACAAAGTTATAAAAAAAAAAAAATGTATTATGACTGAACCCTAATTCCCCATTTGACTGTTTTAAATGAAAGCTCTTGTTGTACCTCTGACACAAACATCTCTTTTCACCAAAACATTCCACTGAAATCTGGTCTAGATATTTCTGGTCTAAATATTTCTGCTGGAAATAGGACATAGTTAAATTTCCATGTTCCAATTTAGAAAACTTCCTTTGACGACCTCGGTGACAGCAGTCGGTGTCTGCAGAAACACACACGGCCTGTTTTTGGTTATGTTGAAGAGACTGACGACTTGCAGTACACCCCACTGGCCTCTAGATGGCAGTAGTGTCACACAGATGGTGATTGACCTCAGAGGACTCAAAGCTCTGCTTTAACAAGTCTGTTATTAAAGTGGCAGTCGCTTCAATGTGCAAAGGTGGTCATACATAAAAATACATGATTGGGAATCTATATTTACCCAAAGTGGGTTCCATTAGGGCTGGGCGGTATACCATTTCAACCGGTACACCGGTGTCAAATTTACGTACGGTATGACTTTTTCACATACCGGCACACCGGTGCCCAGCCGTAGTCACTGGCGAAGCGGTCGGAGCTACGTGTGTTACGTGCATTGAGTCATAGTTTTAATTTTATAACAACAATTAATAACCCGCAACTAACGCTCTTTAACAGGGCACAACACCACAAAACAACAGTTTCTGACACATAAACAATTTGTAACACTAATAATTGTACATTTGTTTAATTTACTCCGCTGAACTGCATGCTGGGCACAGCCCGCCCAATGTCACATAAAGAAGAAACTCCGTCACTACGTTAAACAACGGATAAGAGCGATGCAGGAGGAACAAGAGAGAGCAGAGACTCACCAACACAACGCGTTGCCCAGAGAGGAGCTGTGTCTGCTGGCTGGAGGGTTTGAAAAGTCCGACGTAGTTTAGAAAACGATGTATTGCAAAGAAGCTGAATCTGGAGGGACTTAGGACCCAGGGGAATGCAGGTGAAAAAAACCCGGAAGAGACAGACCGGAAGTCAAGCCACACAAACGGCTGTTCACAGCTTGCTGGGCAGTTGCGAGGGAGTTGGCCAGCGAGCGAACAACGAGCGGTGAACAGCTGTTCAGGTGGCGGCAGGTCCTTTTCGGCATCAATAAATTAATGTTAATACCGTGATATACCGTGAAACCGCCATAATCTTACAAAATACCGTGATATGAATTTTTGGCCATACTGCCCAGCCCTAGGTTCCATACTATTAAGTGGGCATAAATGATCCAAAACGGTTACCGGACTCACAAATTGACCTTTTCTCAATGCGTTTAGAATTCATAGTTACATACTAAGTACACGCCATCGGGATGCGTGTGGTTTTCAAAGGAATTCCTGCATTTGAAAGATTGTAATTGTGCATTTAATGTGAGGCAGGACCGCTGGTGCTGATGCTGTTTCGGCCGTGATGTCAGTAATGATGACCAAGCTCTGACTACAAAGGTTCTGACCCGAGTCAGATGAGTGGCCGGTTTGAGAAGCTGTCAGCTGCATTGTTTGAGGTGCAAGGCAGTGGTGATTTCCCTTAAAGGCCATAACCATTATGTCTTTCAAGCAGTAATAACTCCTCACTATGTTTTATTCCGTCTCCCATCACCCCCTAATTGGCACCCTTTGTACCCCGCCCCCCCACACACACACCTGCCTCTTATTCCCTGTTCATATATATATATAAATTGTTTTCTTCCCCCAGTATAACCAGTGAAGCGGGAGCATCCATCTACAGTGTGAGTCCTGAGGCGGTCAAAGAGATGCCCGACATGGACCCCAACCATAGGAGTGCAGGTAAGCAGCCAGACTTATTAGTAAATAGTTATTAATCCTTTTGCTCAATAAATAAAGTGCGATATCCTCGACCATTCTTTTAATGGGCCCTGGTTACTGCTGTTACACTGTGTACAGGGCTGCCACTAACACTTCTGTCAATCATTGATTAAGCTGTCGCTTATTTTCTTCATCACTTGTGTCAATAAATTGTGCCATCAATTCCCCACAGCCCAACGTGGCTCATTCAAATACAAAGATAACGATTTTGTGATCATAACAGTTTTTTTTTTTCAATCGACTTCATCGGCAAATGTTTGGAATTTTTTTGTTGTTTTAGACCTTGTGGCCGAATTTTGTATATAATATATTATATTACATACTCTTCTATTTGATGTCTAGGTAACACAAAGTGATGATAATTCTGGGGATGATCATATTTTTCAGATGCTAATAAATCCCGATTTAGTGTATAATGTGAGAAATCATAACAACACATCCCCACAGAACATGTATTGTCACACTATCTGTGTATTTCTTCCGTCTCTCGCTCTTTCTCTCACTTGCCACCTCGCCCTCCCTCACTGCTCGTGTACGACATCATCGAAAACGCAGCGGAGTATATAAAGAGTTTCGGAGAACAAATGCTTCCAGCAGACTTCCTCTATAAAACCCATAAATCAAGCGAGGCCGGCTTATTCCTCGCTAGCTTCCTGCGGTCAGCAGCACTGAGAGCCGTGGAGATTCATATTTATACCCCTAATGAAAGCCATGAGAAATCCACAGCGCTGGACTTTGCATGGGTATGAGAATAGAGGGCGCCGAGCCAACACACACACAGTGTCGGGCGTGTTTGTGTCTCCGTCTGTGCGAGTGTCACGGAGGATACAGGGGATTGTGAGTCGAAGGCACCTTCACTCACCTTCGTCCCTGTTGTTGGGCGAACTAGGGACATCTAGTGGGGACGGGCAACATTTCAGCATCTGTTTTTGTGTTCAGCTCTGATCTGATCTGAGTGAGGGATTAGCCGAGAGGGAGTCAAATCAATTGAGCGTATGGATGAATTTCCCTGGACGACTGTCTTTCTTTCATTGCTCGCTGCAGTGTGACAAGCTGCAGCTCCTGAAAAGTCATAACTATTTGGCTGCCATTTTTTTTTTTTTTTTACCTGCAAAAACAGAGCAGCCACATCACACGCTGTCCCCCTGCGCCAGTGTCTGAACGATCATAAACTTTCATTAAGTTATGCTGCACTCTATTAACGAATCGGACTGTCTCAGAAAGAGGGACACACACACACACACACACACACACACACACACACACACACACACACACACACACACACACACACACACACACACACACACACACACACACACACACACACACACACACACACACTCTCTCTGAGACACAAAGTCAAAGATCGCCTCTTGCTGTAAAGCGATGACTTGGTGGCCCTGTAGGGTTATCATTCTATCACACTCTGTTTTGCTTTTCTCAGTTGTGCACACACACACACACACACACACACACACACACACACACACACACACACACACACATATGCATAGGATACACTGTGCATGCATAATTCATATGTATAAATGTTAATCTTGTGTTAGTGTTTATTTTGCTGTTATTCTACACTCTCCAAATATTTTGACTAATTGTACGTCGATACTTGGGCAACATTGTTCTTGAAGCGCACACAAGCCAAGAGAGCCCCATTAAATTGAATTGAGTCAGAAGCGGAATAGATGGAAAGCGTTTCTCAGTCTTTCGGCGGTGCTCTGCACAGGGCCAGGGCTGAAACTCCATCCCTGTCTAAATATTATCTCAGGCAGCAGCCTGAGAGGGGAGAGCAGAGCCATTGATTCCAGACAGACTCCCTCTTCGACATCCCATCTCGCTCGCTCTTTGTCCGTCCGTTCCTGCTCAGAGATCTGACTTCTGACGGGCCTCGTGCACGCTGCATCAAACGCACACGTCGTGCACAACAGTGGCAAACCGCTTCCTGTCATTTGTGTGTTCTTCGTACAGCTTTAAGGATGTATGTGTAGAACATCTGTGTCAATCTCTATACATTATTAGAGCTATTTTATTGTTTTCTCAAATAAAATAATAATCCTAGAGCTGGCACTTCCTTTGTCAGTTATTTGGTTGTGTTACTCTCTCCCTCGCTCTCCGCCTGTGTGAGTTTCGGGGGGTGAGGTCATGTGTTATGGTGCGTATGCGAGCGAGGTTGTTTGTAATTTTTTCTCCTTGTCACCGGGCCCTGCCAGCACGGAGAAGACGTTTGGCCTCGTGTGCAGCAGCAGCAGGCTGAGGCCGTACAGGTCTGTTAAAAGCAAACCCCACGTCTCGTTTTGTGCGCGTGTCTCGTTTTGTGCGCACCACCGCACGGGCCGGGTGAAACGAGAGGCTTTAAATCTATCTATCACGACGATAATGACAGGTGCAAAGACCATGTGAAAGCCAGCTTTAATTATTATTGGAGGAATGACAATTAGGTTTGGCCTGCCCTCAGGCCGGCGGTGTAATATGCAGCCAATTTGCATATGCAGTAATTATAATATAATATACATTTGCATATTTAATAACTCATTCAGATAGCGAGCTCATGAAAAACACAAACCGTAGACTCTCATG
This sequence comes from Cottus gobio, assembly GCA_023566465.1. Classification (NCBI taxonomy): domain Eukaryota; kingdom Metazoa; phylum Chordata; class Actinopteri; order Perciformes; family Cottidae; genus Cottus; species Cottus gobio. The sequence goes on from CM042225.1 coordinate 6,372,988, forward strand.
AGACACAAAATCACGTTCCTCTCCCTCGCCCTCCCCCCCTCTCTCTTTTTTGACAGTGTCCATTGGAAGACGTGTCCAAGATCCACTGGCTGAGCTGGTGAAGATCGATCCTAAACACATCGGCATCGGAACCTACCAGGTAAGTGTTTTCATTTTGAGATTCTCTGTGTGGGAGAGAGCGACTTGACCTCGAGCAGCGGAGCATCTGCTGTGAGTTACACTAAAGCAAAGGGCCGAGGGGCGTGCACGTGCACGTGCGTGGGAGGGCGTTCACAACTTGTACTACTTCCAAAAAGTAGTTGAATAGTTGACGAATTTGATTGATTAATCACGGGAGAGATATATGTGGGGACCCCACATGAAATAGCGTTCTTGATTGGCTCTGTGAGGCTGTTAACCAATGAGCTGCGATCTGATTGGACTAAACCCGCAGCAGGCTTGTTGCATTACATTTCATTTAGCTGACGCTTCCAAAGTGACTTACATGCTATACAGTAGACCGTAGACACAGCAACGGTGAGCAATTAGGGTTAAGTGTCTTGCTCAAGGACACATCGACATGGACTAGCGGAGCCGGGGATCGAACCACCGATCCACCGCTTTCCTGCAGTAATAGCATGGGGTGCTGACGCTGCTTTATTACTGCGCCGTGCTGGAACCACAGATGGAACGATGGCGGGTTGACTAGTGGTTTTAGTAGTTAACTATTCCATGGGTGTGTGTGTGTGTGTGTGTGTGTGTGTGTGTGTGTGTGTGTGTGTGTGTGTGTGTGTGTGTGTGTGTGTGTGTGTGTGTGTGTGTGTGTGTGTGTGTGTGTGTGTGTGTAAGGATGTTTATATAAAAAGCACATTGACAATAAGTCACGATTGTACACACATGCCGCTGTAGTTTATGTTTAAACAGCAAACGGGCAAAGATCGGGCGTGTATTTTAATTTTTTTCTCTTTATTGTCTATTTATTTAACCAGTATGGTCCCGACCAAAATGGCAGCATAATTATTTTACTTAAACCAACACGCAACCATAATTGACTCAAGGAATACAGGAAAGGAAGGGAGGAGCACATGTAAGCTATTCAAACACACAACTACTCTATACTGAAATAGTCATCAACATCAATTGGCTTTTTGCAGCGGCTGGTATTTATATTTTTAAGCAGTAAGCACACAGTATGCTGTTTTCCTTCAGACGTCTTCAGAGTTCAGTTGGACTTTTATATTTCAGGCGACGAATTTGGACTCGAGTGGATGACGGGAATGTGGGTGAGGGGTTGAAGGCCCGTAGGAACAAATGAGTAAAAGTTAAAGGTGGAGAGAGAAGAGATGCAAAAGGGGAAGTAGATAAACTTGGCTGAGGCCTGTGTCAACAGATGATGCGAACAGTGCCAGCTAATTCAATTAATGGAGATCGGGCATGACGTGTGTTTGCTTGTGCTTCATATGCTCTCAAGTGTGTGTGTGTGTGTGTGTGTGTGTGTGCGCGCGTGCAGATGGAGCTACAGTTAGCGCAATGTTGATTTTCTTCCTTACAAGTGTGTGTATATGTGCGTGCAGCAGTGTAGGAGACATGGAAGACAAGCATTAGGTCAGTGTGCCTGCGATGTAGGCCGGCTATTGGTGATGCCGTGTTTTCCTCCATCTGTGGGAGGCTGAGTGGGGAAAAGGTTCCCGAGAAGATGGAAACAGGAACGAAACAAACAGGCAAGATTAGAAATATGTGATACAACTGATAGTGAGTAATGCAGTGATCACAGCATGCAGATGATATGCATCTAACTTCTTTTTTTCTATGGGAAAGGTCATTCAACAGTTCAACAGAAAGGTCATTCAACAGATGATGTAGCGTGAGGACTGCAACAAAGTGTAACCTGTTGATAATGTTTTTTTTATTATTCATTTAATTAGTAAAATGTAAAACTATCATAAAAGGATTAAAAAGTGATCTTTAAAAAAAAAAAAGTAATCTATAACCAAAACAGTAAATCCTCAAATTTATTTCAATAAACAATTAATTAATTATACAAAATAGTTATCAATTGATTGTTTTATGGATCAAATAACAGATTAATTGACTAATTGTTGTGAAATGTTAAATCTGTCTTCCAAGAATTTGAGCTAAAGCCTGAATCCATCAGGAGTACTGACAGGATGCTCCTGTACACTAAGCCACTTATGTTTATTGCATATTGTAGCTAAGCAATGCACCGGTTAAGATTTATTCATACTCGTCAATGTCAAAAAGTATTTTCCTGGGCACGTAAAAGTATAATTAGTTGTTTGTGTTGGCAGACAGAGCACTTATTGCAATGTTAACGAGAAGAAGAATCAAAGTGTTGAGGAAGAATCCCCATTGACGACCACTTCAGATGACTGGAGGAGGAAGAGGAGGAGGAGGAGGGTGACAAAGGGTATACAGAATAATGAGGGGATTTGAGGTTGAAGGACAAAATGGAGATTTGAGAGGAGAAGGTTGTGTTGTGCTTGTGTATACGTGGGGCTGAGTGTGTTGGGTCTCAGGCCCGTGTCTCTCATCACGTCCTGACTGGGCTTTCTGGGGTGCCCCGGGGGTTCTGCACCTCCTGCTCTCAGATCATGTGACTAGGTCAACAAATGATAATATAACCGGGTAAATAAGCTCTGGGTGCTGACAGATAGGAGATGGGACATCACTTTGACCTGCGCACAATTACACAAACACACACAATTCTCCCCCCATTCCCTTTTTAAAGTCTAAAGGGTTAAGTGTGTGTGTGTGTGTGTGTGTGTGTATTTGTGGGGAAACGAGTGTGAGAAAGGTGCATATGTGCGTTTTCTTGCATGTTCCCTGTGTGATTCATGGCATTCTGAGCTTTCTGGGAGTTTATTGCCATTAGACCCAAACAGCAAAAGGGCAGATGTAACTCTAGAGCATGCTCCCTCTCTCTCTCTCCCTCCGCTGACCCAGTGAGTGACAGCTCTGAGAGAAAGGAGGAAATGAGCTGAGGGCTAAAAAAGTGAGGCCCATTAAAATCAGATTGGACGTAACTATTGGTGTGGGAACGCTGTTTTCACTGCAGTACCTCTGGCAGACGGGTTCTTCTGGATTCTGAGCTTGCCAGATGCACGTCGGTTTGAATGCTAGTATCAGTAGTATTTATACATAGATGTGTGTGCGGTTATACAGTACAATTCATTAAACGCACTCTGATATATTTGCGATACGTCGTCTTTGTCTTTTAGCAACACTTACATAGACAAACACTTCAGGAACCCTGTGTTCTTTACAATTAGACGCGTTGTGGGCGGGGCCCTTGGACGGCTCCTCCATCTGTCAATCAGCGCTTTACATTGCTGTGGTCTGTTGACAGCTGGGTGATCCCCAGGGCTGTGAAACTAACTGCTACTGGAAAACACACACACAGACACACACTGCTGTGTAAGAAAACATCGCCCGCCAGCCGGATATTAAAGAAACTGTCACTCTTCTCCTCACCTCTCTCGGCCGATCTCCTCCTCTGGCTCCATTTTTCTTCTTCTTCTTTTTTTGATAGGATTCTCCCACTTGACTCGCTGTCCTCTGCCTTCCTTTCGTGCCATTTTCTTCTTCTTCTCTCTCTCTTAAGTGGTAGAACATGTATTGTGGACACGCATTGAAAAAAAAAAAAAAAAAAAAGTGGCGCCAGAGTTTTCAACTTTTCAGCTAAAAAGAACGTCTTTTGGGATTTCTGTGCTAAGATTGTGTGTGTGTGTGTGTGTGTGTGTGTGTGTGTGTGTGTGTGTGTGTGTGTGTGTGTGTGTTTGAGCATGCAATCCCTCACCGTTGAATGCGAGTGCCTACAGGGAGACAGGAGCAGACAGAGCTGAGAGAAGGAAGGAGAGCCACGGCGGGTTGACTGTGATTGATAGTTCCTGTCTCGCCCTTAAAGACTTGATCAGTGGCAGACGCTGCCAAAACAGTATCTGCCACTATTTTTGATTATTCCCCTTGCAGTAGGTCTGTCACAGCATGTGTTGAGTGAGGCATGGATATAAATCCACAGGCTCCACAGATTCTGCAATTAATTAAAAGACACATTTACTAGCTGCTGTCCTATCAGGCTGCTTGTTCCAGCGCTGTAGCGTTTATATTGAGTGATTATGTTTGTGTTTGGGTGGTGAGTAAACCTTCAATATTATTGAAGTTCGTCATTAAGGATGCACGATAACTGATATTGGATATCTGACTCAAATAGCTGGATCAGGTATCTGTGACAATGGAGCCGAGCTATTCAATTCAATTCTATGTTTCTATACTTTATACTATACGTACTGGAATTTGTATTCCTGCCTAAGTTTTTACCAATTTATTGCTGTTATTAAAACAAGTTGCTGGTGTACAATTTTTCTTAATAATTGTTCTTGTCTGATCCCATACGACCACTAGATATTGCTTTCCTTATCGGGACTGTAGAAGATGCATCGGTGCATCCCTAGTTATTTAGTTTCTTATATGGAAGGGAATTGAACCAGCGGTTGATGGGTAAAACACACACACATCAGGACACGTTCAGTGTAAATTAAGATCAGTCAGATTATAAGCTGGGAAAAGGAAGTGGAAATGTGTTTTGGGGTGTATATAATGATGACCTGAAATCAGCTGATCTCTCCTGGAAACTTAACCCCTGTGCATGTCTGGAAACTTCTCCTGTTTCGATTTTCTCATGCTCTGTTTTGCAGTCCCTCAGGTAATGTGTGTGTGTGTGTGTGTGTGTGTGTGTGTGTGTGTGTGTGTGCATGACTGTTTTGCAGGAAGTAGAGAAATAGCCATTAGGCATTCATGAAAGGTGTTGGAAAACCATAAAGCCATATCCTTGCTGTCATATCACTTTCAGCTGCTGATTTACGACTGGTGTTTTAACCGTTTAACTATGCACGCTTTCACCCATGCACACGCACAGACGCAGGCTGTCAGCCAGGCCTGCGTGATGGGAATAGTGTGCAGTGTGTTCAAGTTCTCAGAAGCCTTATAGGAGCTGTCAGTCAGGACGTGCGTGACCTTCAGATAACCTGAGGCACCTTGTTAGTTTGTACATAGCCCATTAATTATCCGATTATGGTGGATGCATTTTTATCATGGAACAAAACATATCTATCTGAAGCTGGCGTTAACCACATACCTTATTTCAGGCATCTAACCAAAAACCAATTAAATTGACATTAAAAAAAAAAGAAAAAAAGAAAGATGGCCGTCCAGGAGCTTGCGTGTGCCATGTTGTCTACTTTTGTACAAGATCAATCACAAATGTGTATTGTGTCAACTTACATCGACATGATTGCGTGTTAAATCTTGGATAAGGCCTCTCTTTGACTGGCGTTAACCACATACCTTATTTCAGGCATCTAACCAAAAACCAATTAAATTGACATTAAAAAAAAAAAGAAAAAAAGAAAGATGGCCGTCCAGGAGCTTGCGTGTGCCATGTTGTCTACTTTTGTACAAGATCAATCACAAATGTGTATTGTGTCAACTTACATCGACATGATTGCGTGTTAAATCTTGGATAAGGCCTCTCTTTGACTGGCAACCCCCCCCCCCCGCCCCCCCCCCCCCCCCCCCCCCCTCACACCCGCACCCGCACCCATCAAACTAATAGAAATATGAATACAAGCCTAATTTGCGAGACAGGAGAAGACGCTCCTCGCGTCCCGGGCTGAATGCAATGAATGGAGGCCTAATGTCATTTGATCTCCCGGCCATACAATCACCTCACAGTTATCCTTCCATCATCCTCCGCCCTCGGGCTCCGGGTGCATGCAGCCATCCCGGCTCCGCCGTGTTTCCAGTTGCCGAGCTGAGCTTTTAGTGGCATCATAAACGGCGTTTCAGTCTGCTGACAGTCCGAAAGGCCTCCGCCATCACTGTCAGTCAACGCCTCACCTTCCTTTTTTTTTTGTTTCTCCTCCTCTCTGTATTTATGTTTTGTGGATTTCGATTATGTATGTGCTCTCATGTTGCAACACATTTCTGTATGAGAGAAAATAACATTATATGCTCCTTGTTATGGGATTCTCTGCATTTCTGTCTACTCTGTTTTGCACTATCTCTCTCAGATTGACATGTGGGAACTCGGCAGCGTTGAAACACTCGAGGTGCAGACAGAAGCACTTTGTTCGTTGTTGGTTGGCTGGTTTCGGCTGGTTTCTGGCCAATCCAAACACGACCTTCACACGTAGTGTGGGGATCCTGTCCATTGGCTCTGGTGGATTTTTGAGGTTTGGGGGGCTCGGGTGTTGGGACCAGGGATTGGAGGTGGTTTTAAAAATGGCGTGGCATGGACGGAACAAGAGTTTATGAAGGTCTGGCCATAAGGTTGCAATATGTGCTTGTGATTGAGGACACATTTGATTGTGGTGTTTGTCTGGAAATGCGTCTTGTAAAAACCTTTCCTGCTAATTTCGCTCAAGCTATCTCTTCATCACACACCAAACTGCAGTCCGGATCTAGATGCTAATAATACGGTTTGAGTGAAATAGTCAGATACTGCCACAGAGATAATAAAAAAAGACATTTGAGAGGAAGCTGTAATCGTGGAAGTGAAGTATTGAGAAGGCGGAGTTCAGAGTCACCTGAAAAAGATAAACACACGAGCACTGCACATGGCTAAGATGATGCTGAATTATGATTCCTGATTACCTCTAAGTGAGATTAATGAGAGATGCACGGATTGAGAGCTCGATGGAACGACACTCTGGACGACACGCTCCATTTGTGCAGTTTAGAGCCACTGTAAACCGAGTGGAGCACCACGAGGGCCTCCGCTGTCAGGACACACACACACACACACACACACACACACACACACACACACACACACACTGGACTGTGTGTATGTATGTTTAATAGAGCAGAACGCACTCATTTTCTGTAACAGCTGCTCTCTTCCATTTAAACTCTGGCACATTAAATCTGGTGCCAGAAACACTCTCTAAATCTGTGCCGGTGCCTTTTCCTGATCGTCCTGCTTTACTTTTTAACTCGCACCGGCCTTTAAAAACACTTGTCTCTCTCTCCCTGGTGTGAGTGTGTTTGCGCTGCTTTTTAAAAATATTTGCATGCTTGTGACCAGCTAATTTGGGCCTTATTTGTTAGACCGGTACTGAGCCATGTCACAGTATACACTTTGGGAAATAATAGCATTGTGCTGTTCTTGAACAGGACAACCAAATAGCATTTTATTTTTTATCTAACATTGGTCTTAGTGGTTTAAAGTCACATTTTTTTTAAGTGAAGTATGAAAGGCCAGTTTTTTCACCCGACATGCCATTGTGGATTTATGGTACGTAGCTGAGGTTTGCATTGTTCATGTGAGAAATAAACTTAAGTTATTGCCCAGCTCACTGAGATGAGCGCTGCCAACAAACTGTACTTGTCCCCCTCCCTTTGGCAATAAATAGCATTTAAGAGCTTTAGAATAAGTTTTCACAAAATGAATAGTTGTATTTCACAAAGTCTCCAACTCTTTGTCTTTTAGCAAAATTATCATAGAATAACACTTTATTTATACAGTACAGCACATTTTATGATAATAGCTTAAAAGCTGTATTTAGATACTGTACATACAGAATTATGAGTTAATGAGTATTTGCACAACTGAACAAAGGGATGGGAATTAAAACAACATTAAAACACTATACATTTAATACAATATTTGTTAAGTCGACTTTGCTTAAAAATATAGATTTTTCCAAATTAGTGAGAATTGTGATTTTTTTTAAATTTTATTTTGAAATGCATACTGAGTTCCAGTTCAGATTTTGTTCCCATCCTTCATTGAGCCCAGCTCTGCTCCTCTGTGCACGTCTGTTAGCAGCCGATATCTATTGTGCTGCTCCCGCCTCTATAAGGTTTCAACAGGAATGTGAGCGCACATTCACTGGGGCTTCTTTGCAGGTTAAAACTCACACTGCCCTGCACACCTCCACCTTTCTCATGTGAAAACATTCTTCTCAGGTGTGTCATTACAGGTGATTTCCTCTCTCCTCTTTGTCCGTCTCCTCTTTCTATATCGTCTCATCATAAAACCTTCAGTGGGAACTGCGTACAGTTGTGAAAGTTATTTATATATCCTCCAAAATGCCTCTGGCCGTATTGCCTCGGTGTTCTCACTCAGAATCAGACTGCAGGTCACATGAAGAGTCACCACTAGGGGCGCTGTGCTGCCTCTCCGGTCCTGACTCGACTGAATCACACCATGACTAATGGGTTTGTTGCTGATATTACAGTTTAAACTTGCAAAGGAAGTTTTTGCCAACCGGACAGATACAAACCTGAGCTCATTAAATCCAACAATTCAGATTAATAAAATACAATAGTTGATTACTTGAGATGTTATTTCTAAAGGAAACAGCATTCAATCATAATTAATTGTAAACAGTACTGGGAAGATCAATTGTTTAATTCAAAGGACCGAGTACCACAATCTGAAAATACTAATTTAGTCCCGGTCTCTTACCCCTCTGTCCCCGTCTGTTCTCGTCTGTCCTCGTCTGTCCTCGTCTGTCCTCGTCTGTACTCGTCTGTCCTCGTCTGTCCTCGTCTGTACTCGTCTGTACTCGTCTGTACTCGTCTGTACTCGTCTGTCTTCGTCTGTCTTCGTCTGTCTTCGTCTGTCTTCGTCTGTCCTCGTCTGTCCTCGTCTGTCCTCGTCTGTCCTCGTCTGTCCTCGTCTGTCTTCGTCTGTCCTCGTCTGTCCTCGTCTGTCTTCGTCTGTCCTCGTCTGTCCTCGTCTGTCTTCGTCTGTACTCGTCTGTACTCGTCTGTACTCGTCTGTACTCGTCTGTACTCGTCTGTCCTCGTCTGTCCTCGTCTGTCCTCGTCTGTCCTCGTCTGTCCTCGTCTGTCCTCGTCTGTCTTCGTCTGTCCTCGTCTGTCTTCGTCTGTCCTCGTCTGTCCTCGTCTGTACTCGTCTGTCCTCGTCTGTCTTCGTCTGTCTTCGTCTGTCTTCGTCTGTCCTCGTCTGTCCTCGTCTGTCCTCGTCTGTCTTCGTCTGTCCTCGTCTGTCCTCGTCTGTCCTCGTCTGTCTTCGTCTGTCCTGTTCTTGCTGACAGAGGAGGATGTGTTTTCTTGCTACCGTTATCTGTTTACAAGCCAGTGTTTGTTCAGAGCGGGGTCGTGTTACAAGACAACAACACATGCTAGTCCCATTCACGTTCGTCCACACATAGCACACACAAACAGTTGTGCACACACACACACACACACACACACACACACACACACACACACACACACACACACACACACACACACACACACACACACACACACACACACACACACACACACAGCTCAACAGTAGTCTAGTTTAGAGTCAGCTAATCCTCGAGCAGTTGCTGAGGCATCCTCCTGCAGCTGAACCTCTTGGTTTTTGGCCCTGTGTTGCAGCCGGGGGCTTCTCTTTGTCTGGGGACGACCGCGAGGCCTCATAAAACAAATTCAATCTTATTTTGGTGTGTTGTTTTGATTAAGTATATATATATATTTCACATCACTCTGCTCTGTTTCCTTTCTTCATTTGAATTGTTGGCTATCTTCCCTGCTCCTTATTAGGGAAAAGGATTCCAGCCCTTTTGGAAAATGTGTGCTGATCAATCGGTGATTGGCTGGTGGTAGAGAAGTATGAAGAGTTCATTTGAAGGATCTTAAATCGGCAACGAGAACACTGTGTTAGTGGGAGAGAGAGAGATTGTTATCCAAACTAAACATTCTCCCTCTCTTTCACATCTGTGCTCCCTATCTCCCTCTTTCCTCGACTTGCTCTACTTGTCAATCAAACCGCTTTTGACAGCATTTTATTGCCAATACGCTCTGTGTTTATTTATCTCTTTGAGGATGACATTTTATTAATCCCCTAGGGGGAATTAGGCCTACCCAGAACCAATTAGTAGCATGAAGCTAAAATGGAATATAATAGTGAGTAAATATACAATTGGGGGTTTATGTAAACAGAACGTGGAAATGTAAAGTCCATTAGAGGAAGAAGAACATACTGGGACTGCATTGCATAGCAGTATTATGTGTGAAGTCCATTAGAAGTCTGCAATGCAACATACTGGGACCGCATATTATCTTTAGAATACAACAGAATTTGCATACATGGATATTTCATTTATTTTGATTTAATCTAAAGAATATTATGAAAGTGTGTGCATTTGTGCAACAGATTAAGTGTGTGTGTGTGTGTGTGTGTGTGTGTGTGTGTGTGTGTGTGTGTGTGTGTGTGTGTGTGTAGCATGATGTGTCAGCAGGAGATCTGAAGGCGGCATTGGACGGCGTGGTGCAGGAATGTGTGAGCTTTGTCGGGGTGGACATCAACATCTGCTCCGAGACGCTGATGAGGTAGACGACACATGAAGACGCATATATATACAGTACATGTGCTCACAAGCACACACACACACACACACACACACACACACACACACACACACACACACAGACACACAGACACACACACATGCAGATTGTGAAACCGAGATGAAGTAGGGCTTAGACCTCTGACATACTTTCCCTTAGCAGTCACAACATGGCAAAGCTTCATCCACACTCATACACACACACACACACACACACACACACCAGCTTTCTGTTTGGACTAAAGCGTCACACCCTGGCCTCACTTATTGGGACGACTGGAATCAACAGAGGGGATTAGGCGGGGTAGACTTACGCACATACACACACACATGTCTCCCTCACATGGAGATGTAGATGGATGCATAGTCTCAGATATCTTTGGTAGTACACTGTGCACAAAGTACAAGAAGTGCACACATTAGCTCCACGCACACTTGAAGGGGATACAAATGGTACAAAACGAGCTGGCATTAGCTGCAGGGCAGGCATCAGGTCATCTGTTTACCTGTCTGCCCTGCAAGTGAGCTTTTTCCGTTCCTGCCAGAAGTTATGCTACACACATTAAACACACACCAACGTGTTGATGACTGAGGTATTATGTGGAGTGTTGACATTGCCGTGTGTTTTAGTGTGAGTGAGTCACTGTAAGCATTAACAGAGCCGACCTAATTGAGTTTCACATCGCCTCACTGCATTGCTCAGCCAAAACTGGACAAATGTACTCACTAAATATTGGCCGGTGAGCGTTTCCCCTGCTTGTTTAAATGCCAAGTCACAGTCTGCACAGTCCGCTCTGCTTGTTAGTATATTATAGGAATATGAGGCCAGATGTAGAAACAATGTGTTCGCAAATAAAGTACATTGAGAATGTTCTCACCTCATGAGGGTTTCACATGAACAGGCGGTTCCACGGTGCGATAGTTTACAGATGATGCGACGTCTTACCAGTACGCCTCAGACCTGTGTACTGGTAACACATCCCATTTTTAAACTTTGGTTTCCTCCAGTTTTTTGACTCTACCCCTCCTCCTCACCTTATCATCCAAAATCGAACAAAGTCCTCAGAGATATAATTAAATCCAATTCAATTCAGTTTATTTTGTATAGCCCAAAATCACAAATACAAATTTTCCTCTGAGGGCTTTACAATCTGTACACATACGACATCCCTGTCCCGGGACCTCACATCGGATCAGGAAAAACTAGTGAAAACCCTTTTACAGTGAAAAAAGGAAGAAACCTGAGGGAGAGCAATAGAGGAGGATCCCTCTCCCCGGATGGACAGAAGCAATAGATATCATGTGTACAGAATGAACGTAACAGAGTTACAGCACATCCAATGAAAATCACAGAAATTATTCATGCAATGAGTAGTAGGCATGGACCACGACCCAGACAACCACGATCCAGGCCAGCAGATAAACACAGGCTTCAACAAACAAACTGAAATTTGATAATGTTATATGACATTTCCCCTTTTTTTTAATTTATTCTTTTATTTCCCAGGCACGTAGCCGGCCTGAATGTTGGCCGAGCGCGAAGTGTTGCCGAGTGGAGAGAGCAGAACGGTCCCTTCGTCAACAGGGAGCAGCTCAAGCTGGTCAAAGGGATGGGACCCAAGACCTACCAGCAGTGTGCCGGCTTCATTAGAATCAACCCGCAAACCCTCGACAGGTGTGCAAACTGTACATGTATCATATACCACAGGGGTTCTCAAATGGGGGTACGTGAAGGCACTCCAGGGAATACGTGAGATTTAAAATATATATTTCAAATTAGCATCCATTAAAAAATCCTTAAAAAAATGTTATTTAATAGAAATTCAATCAAATTTAAGTGTAAGTTCAGAAATATAATTGTATATGTATTCTATATTAAATCAGACACTGATGGCACAGGCCATTGGTTTTCAACCAAAAATGCTTTGAAAAAATGCAAAAATGCTTTTATTTATATATATATATATATGTGTGTGTGTATCACAAAAAAAAAAAATATATATATATATATACATAGATATTTATTTTTAATCATATAGCATATTAGGAGACTTTCCTTTATGGTGGTGTGTGGAAAGAGAGGTTTTCAAGGTACTATTTCAGTATAAAGTATTGAACTGAAATAATACCAAAAAATATTGACAGTTTATGTGGATTATCCTGACTACAATACACTTATTTTTTGTATTTTATTTGAGAGGCACTTTCAAGAGTGAGTGGCACAAACTCAATTAATTAGCCTTCACTTAATTTGGTCAATTGACTCTTTGATGCAAAGTTGTGTTTTCCTCTCAAGACTCTGACTTCCTGCTAAAATTACAACATCTTTCATTCTTGTCCAAACAGCGCCAAATCTTCGCCTCACCCGGTCCCAGAGAAACCAGCGGCTAAGAAGGTCAAAAAAAAGGCTGGCGTCACCGTACCCACCTCGGTTAACCCCCTGGACCAGACCTGCATCCACCCGGAGTCCTACGCTGTGGCCCAGAGGTACACACACACAGCCCACCCCCACTGGCTTACAGCATGTTGGGGCTGAGGCGGAGTGGATTTTGACACCGTCTCATATGGGGCTGGTTATCGTGGTGGAGGATTCTGATTTGATTTACACAGACACTGGACACCGGAGCGGAGGCGTTGGCTCTTGTGTACGTCAGTGTGACTTTGTGTGTGCGAGAAATGATCGCTAGCGCTGCTGATGCCGATATCAAAAGCACATTTAACATCCGCCCAATACTTGTATTGTCCTGTGAGTGTGTGTGAGAGAGAGAGAGAGAGGGAGGGCGAGAGAGCCCGCCCCCTTACAGCTGTAGTCACTCAACTGTGTTTAGTCTACATGCGTTCTGACACTAGTGCCTTTAAGCATCGCTCCCCTCGTGTTGATGCACCTTTTAATGGCCTCCGTGCATGTGTGTGAAGACAGATTGATGCTGCTTGTGCGACTGCTTTTGCTTATCTTCCCTACTTCAGCTAAGTGAGCGTGTATGTTTGTGGGGTTGTGTGTCTGTGTGTTCAGCAGCAGGCCGTGTCGTATAGGATATCAAAGAGCCGTTTGGCGGTCAGAGGTTTAAAAAGACAAATAACCTCCCGCTGCTCTTGTAATACCCCTCTATTCTCTCTCTCTCTTCCTAATGGTCCTCTGTCTCTCATACAGTACATGAGCACCAGTCCTCAGCTCGTGTTTCCTTACGTTTTAATTTAATTCTTGTGTTTTTGGCAGACACATTTTTATCTGTCTGTCTGTCTGTCTGTCTGTCTGTCTGTCTGTCTGTCTGTCTGTCTGTCTGTCTGTCTGTCTGTCTGTCTGTCTCCTCTCTTTCTGTTTCTCTGTCTCTCTATTTCTCCTCTCTCTCTCTTTCGTGCTCTCTCTCTCTCCCTCTGTCTGTCTCTCTCTTTCGCTCTCTCTCTTTCTGTCTGTCTGTCTTTCTCTCTCTTTTGCTCTCTCTCTTTTGCTCTCTCTCTGTCTCTTACTCTCTCTCACTCTCTCATTCTCTGTCTCTCTCTCTCTGTATCTATCTCTCTCTCTCTGTTTCTCTCTCTCTCTCTTTCTCTCTCTCTCTCTTTCTGTCTCTGTCTGTTTCTCTCTCTGTCTGTCTCTCTTTCGCTCTCGCTCTCTTTCTCAATTTTAAATTTCAATTCAATTCAATTTTCTCTCTCTCTCTGTCTCTTTTTTTCTCTCTCTCTCTCTCTCTGTCACTCTCTCTCTCTTTTGCGCTCTTTCTCTGTCTCTCTCTCTCTTTCTGTCTCTATCTTTTCGTCTCTCTCTCTCTCTCTTTTTGTCTCTCTGTCTCTTTCTCTGTCTGTCTCTGTCTTTCTGTCTCTCTCTCTCTTTCTGTCTCTCTCTCTCTCTCTGTTATCACAACTCCGTAAGGTGCCCAAATATTGCTGTTGTCATGGGTCCATCTTAAACGTCACCATCGTTGCCCAACACATGGCAGTGTGTTGTTGTTTTTGTGTTGTAGATGTTGCCTTTATGAATAAAAAAAATATACTTTGTAACCATAACATGTTTTAACAGTTTCAGCAGTTTAAACATGTTTTCTTTCATCTTTAAAAAAAAAAAAAAAAAAAAGTCTTATTGAGTGTCTGGAAATGCCTTGACTTGTGGGAACATTTAAAATGACTTTGGCAAACGACTCTTTCATAACCCGCGTCTGGCAATTTACTCAATTCAATGCAAATTAACTTCTCACCTGCTTGCACATATATTTCTCCACGGCCTCGGTTTCTCAAACGCTTGCAGAACTTGAGACGGTCCCACATCGCGTCTCGTGGTTTCTCAGGATGTCACGTCCCTCTTTAAATGTTAACGACGGCGGTCGGTGGGGTTGAGGTCTGATGATGGAGCGAGAGAAGCAATGCATGTCAGCGCTCGCTCCTCCCTGGAAGACGGCCTGCTGGAGTTTTGATGCAACATAAATCATCTTAAATCAGAGAGTACGTCATGCCGCTCGCTGCCAAATAGACTAAACTAAAACCTGACTCGGCTGCCTGTTCACATCAGCTCTCCAGGTGTGATTTTGATGCATCCGTTTGTATAAACATCTTAAATATTATTGTCTTTCATAGAAAATCATCATTTAATTTCGAATTTACAATAAATAGTTACATTGCTTATCAACATTGACTTCCTTCCTTTGAGTTTGGTCGGTCAAGAGCTTTTTTTTTTATGATTCAGTTTTACATTTTGAAAGTTAATCTTATTTTGGGATTCTCTCCTTTAGAGTGACTACTTAGCATATTTAGAAACATTCAACCCTCGAAATGAAAGATCTCAAATTGTGTATATTATTATGTAGATGCATAAAATGCATCAGTGCTCTTCTCACATCCTCACCTAAAACCAACGAAAGGAGGAGCTACACGGGGAGGATTGTGGTGGAATGCTGTGTGTGTGTGCGTGCATGTGTGTGTGTGTGCATGTGTGTGTAGGCGTGTGTGTCTTTATGGTGTATATGGAATATCATGTTCATCACATTAGTGAAACTGGATCTTCCATTACTGCTCACAGCCCCCACATCACCCCTTTTTGTAACCATATACAACACACACACACACACACACACACACACACACGCACACACGCACGTGTTCAGAATGTAAACGCACACACACACACAATTCGTCCACCTTTTCTTTCAGTGAGATATGTTTGCTTTAAAGTAAATATTGATATGCAAAACTTCTTGTGTAAATTATGTTGAAGTTGTAGGATTTACTTTGTCAATGCAGCATTGTGTTATTGTGCGGCTCCATTCCATGAAATATATAATTTTTCTGTGATATGAGACAGAGGGGTTCTACTCTATGATGAATACTCCTATATTTAACAGTCGGGGCCCAATATTTCTATAATACAAGACAGAGTGGGGTTCTTGCTGTGTGCCTGGATAAAATCTATATCCTAGCCCACCCAACCCCACATTCACACGTACACACACACACCACAAACACACACTTACACACACACACACACACACACAGCGTTGGTAGTAATTACATGAGTATGAACCCAACACTGGCGGAGGCCTCTGGACTCCTGGTACCCCTTAAATACTAACATACACCCTTGGAAAAATGAGATGGGCGACACAGACATACTTACACACACCTCACACACACATACTCACACACACCCCCCAAAACAATGGTACGGTCTCGAGCCCAAATGCAGGCTGCTCTTAGTTCAACACTGTGTATGGAAGGCCGTTTCCACCACTGAGATAAAAAAATTAAATCCTGTAAGTCATAATTATGAGATGCTAAGTCTAGCATCTCATAATTATGACTTAGCATCTCATAATTATGACTTAGCATCTCATAATTATGACTTAGCATTTCATATGACTTAGCATCTCATAATTTCGACTTAGCATCTCATAATTATGACTTAGCATCTCATAATTATGACTTAGCATTTCATATGACTTAGCGTCTCATAATTATGTCTTAGCATTTCATATGACTTAGCATCTCACAAATATGACTTAGCATCTCATGACTTAGCATCTCATAATTATGACTTAGCATCTCATATGACTTAGCATCTCATAATTATGACTTAGTATCTCATAATTATGACTTAGCATCTCATAATTATGACTTAGCATCTCATAATTATGTCTTAGCATCTCATATGACTTAGCATCTCATAATTATGACTTAGCATCTCATATGACTTAGCATCTCATAATTATGACTTAGTATCTCATAATTATGACTTAGCATCTCATAATTATGTCTTAGCATCTCATATGACTTAGCATCTCATAATTATGACTTAGCATCTCATAATTATGACTTAGCATCTCATAATTTCGACTTACTATCTCATATGACTTAGCATCTTATAATTATGACTTAGCATCTCAGAATTATGACTTAGCATCTCATAATTATGACTTAGCATCTCATAATTATGACTTAGCATCTCATCATTTCAACTTGCTATCTCATATGACTTAGCATATCATAATTATGACTTAGCATCTCATAATTATGACTTAGCATCTCATAATTATGTCTTAGCATCTCATATGACTTAGCATCTCATAATTATGACTTAGCATCTCATAATTATGACTTAGCATCTCATAATTTCGACTTACTATCTCATATGACTTAGCATCTTATAATTATGACTTAGCATCTCAGAATTATGACTTAGCATCTCAGAATTATGACTTACAGGATCTACATTCTTTTATCACAGTGGTGGTAACGTGTTTCCATAGAGAAGTCTTCAGTTCTGCTTCAGTGTATAAGAACAGACAAGCTGGCTGTATTTTAAGTTCTTTAAGTCCTTGTGGCATAAAAGGATTTTTCAGTAAACTATAAGTTTCTCTTTGAATGTCTGTAAGAAATTATAAAATGACAACTGGGACTTATGATATACTTTTTGCCTGTTACACTTCATTAGAGAGGAAATATTTCCTCCTGTGCTGCATTTGATACTCGAGTGAGTGCTGCAGACTTTTTTGGGGCATTTACGGGAGAGTAAGACAGGAAACATTGTGAGTACGAGAGAGGAAGAGGGATGACCTGCACCAAAGGTCCCAGGCTGGATTCAAACCATGGGGGCTGTGGTATGCCTCTTAGACCTCCAGGCCACCAAGATGCCAGTATTTCCTTTTCCTGTAAAGCGATATATGGTCGGAAAGTTTGAGAAGCCCAGGGAGACGGAGGAGACCAGATCCCAGTGCTGGACAGGCATCCGTTTCGGTCCAAAGGTGCCGTTTCCTCACCACTAAGCCATTTCTGGCACACACTCGGCTACTATTTTGCACTGATCTGGCCGGCGAGTGTCGGGGGATTGATTCCGTTTTGGTCGGTAGACGGTGACTTTGGCGGGCGGGGGGGGGGGGGGGGGGGGGCCTCTCCATGCCCCAGCTGTCCCACACATAGTTTGTACACAAGCCGTGTCCCGTTACACCCGCACCAAATGAGGCTTTCTGCACTGTGCATGAATCATCTGTGTGTGTGTGTGTGTGTGTGTTCTAATATGTGTGTCCACCTGTTCTGTCCATCATGGTGGGGGGAGGAGGGGGGGGACAGCTGCAGAGTCTGTTAGGCGTCAGGCTGCCAGTGAGCGACATTCATCACGGACGCCGCCCAGCTGGTCCACACATGAACACATGCGTGGAGGCAAACGCGTTCATATGTGAAAAGTGAATGCTGTAAATACAATGTGTAGTACGCACAACACTCACGGAGACGCACAACGTTTCCATCACCTCTACCCGCTACCCTGGCGCTCATGCCGGTGCGGTACTCGACCAGCTAATTAGTTTTGATTCCAATCTCGGGCTCTGCGAGTTTTAAACGGTGCAACCTGACCGACCGTCTAGACATGAACAGATGGACAAACAGTCCAGCCCCAGCAGAGTGGAGGCAGTTTCATGAGACAAGGTGTCAGGGTGTTTACGGCCCACTGCGGGTTTACCTGATTTAATAGGGGGTAAAATAAATGTGCATTTGTGCTTGTGTGTGCCTTTTTTAGAACAGAAAGCCCTCGACTCGGCTACTCGTGCCCCTCCCCCCTCACTTTACCTGCGTTAGCTTAGCTTTTCGCTCCCTACTTCCTGCGTCTTTGCGTTTCTCATCTTTTGTTTCTCCCATTTTTGACAGTTATACTTTTACTTTTCCTAATCATTCTTCCCAGTCTGTCATCACTTTTCCCCGCCCCCTTTCCTCTTTTCCTGCTCAGTTACTCCATCCCTCGTAGGCCCGAGTCTGCGAGGGAGGGGCTACATGTGCTGTAGCCCAACCAGGACCACTCGCATTTACAGACCCTGTCATGAACGTGTGTGTGTGCGTACCCAACACACACAGAAATATAGTTTAAGTTTCACACTAAATCCTTCATATTATTATTTATTGTTCTGCAATCTTCACTTGTTTCCAGCTTTCTGTCCCTCGTGGGGGGGAGTGCAGACCAGATCGGGAGTGAAGGCCTGCAACGGTGTGTGAGGAGCAAGGTCGGGACCAGCAGTGTGGAGGAGCTGGCCAAGACGTTGGACACCACGCCTGAGACCCTCAAGCTCATCATAGACGGCCTCACGCAGCCTCCCGGGTTTGACATAAGACAAAGTAAGAGTCCTGCCAGTCGCACTGAAATAAGACCAACTTTAGTTATCACGCGAAACACCGTGAATTAAATTGTTGAAGGACGCGAAGAACCAGCTTACAAAGTCAGACATGCGTTTCCCAGAGGAACAAATACAGAACGTTCATCCATGGGAACAACATTTACACTCATTTCTGAATGGTTTGATATTTCAGATTGCAAAAGGAACTGAGCAATGTTTACATTCACACATTTATTTATTATGTTATTATAATGAGCAAAACCACATATAAACTCCCCAGTATGTGTCAAAAAAAATATTATTAGAATAAACCCCCTTTTTGATGTTACATCTTGTTTTTGAGGGGGTCCCGACAGATATCACAATCACTACAAAACAGTCAGATTATATATATATAAAAAAAAATAGAAATACAATTCTCAGAATGGCAACGTTCAGACAGACAAACAACAAAAACACAAAGATGAACCATATACATTCGTCAATGAAAACATTGAAAACATGACAACCACAAGGTGGCCAACAGGTGAATAGTGAGTCGGGTGCAAAGAACCGATGTAAGCAGAAGCTAGAAACAGGACATGCTTATCGAGTGACGACATCTGAGGTCACACATCTGCTATAACTACATATATATATATTCCTCTGTGTCACTGAACACAACACTATCATTGTTTTGACTCGTGTAAAAGTGAATAGACTTCACATGTCTGCAACCTGGCAGTCACAGTAACGTCTCATAGTCGCTCATCTTTCCTTCTTAATGTTCTTCATTGGTCCCGAGTGACCGATAGAGAGTTGAAGGTGTATTCGTCCAGTTCTTTGACTGTTTTTCTAGTTACGACACACACGGTCTTTTTGTGTGCTTTTTATTATAATAGGCATGTCTTGGCAGTGTAACCTAATAGGACCTGACAGTCCGGTGGCTTCCTCCCTGTAGCCCAACAACACAAGTGTGTTGAGGGTGTGATGGCTCCAGCAGACTGTGCTGTAAAACTAAATAACACAAAGACCTCTGTCTTTCTCCTTGATCACATACTCTTGAGTTCAGGTGCACATGAACGTATCGATAAATCGTACATTTTTTAGCTGTTTGGCTCAAGCTCAAATTAATTTTAGAAGAATTTCTGTCACATATCGAATAAATCTAATTTAAAATGCTTATTCAGTGCAAAAGAGGAGATATAAGTAAAAGTATCTGATTAAAGCTACATGGTATTTTGAAGATGGTGCTCACTATTGAAAAGAAAAGTGAAAAACATTATTAATATTTGCTATTATTGAGTGTGTAGCAGTGTTTCAAGCTAAGTCTTCATTCATTGGATTCCTACGTTATATGTTGACTTTTGTCATATTTTGGAAACATAATTTTAAGAATCGAATGGTCCATATTCTCCCCCTTATAAAGAAACAGGGCTACTCGGTCTGTTCTTATGTAGAATAAGAACAACAGTGCAAACTTAAATGAATCTAGGTTCCTAAAATATTTTTACAATTATTGGCCAATTTCCAGACTGGTGATTTCAATGCAAAATAACTTTATTTGGCTTATTACCAGGCTCTCCTTTCCATACATGTCCATGCGGAGAGATAAAAAAAGTCCAGTGCTGCCGAACTTCCTAAAACGAAGCAACTCGGCTTCAAGGTTCATGCTCGGGTTGGCCCTATTCGGTTGCAGCACACTACGCTTGGCCTCCTAGCCAGTGCTCAGCTGAGTAAACAGATGGGCCGAGGCTACCACATGAAATCAGTGCTGCGGGGAGGATAATTGGACCGGACTATTTCCTGGGGCGCGAGCCTTCCTTGTTTGTGTTAATGCTGCAGAAAGGAAAAAAGATCTCTCGTGAAACGGGCCGAGTGGAAAGTAGGGTTGCGTAGAATGCTGAGAAATGTGGAAGTATGTAGACACAAGTATTGGGTTTCTGCTTGAAATGTAATATCTGTTTGTCATTTAAGCTCCGCCCCCCTCCCTCGCTTTCCTGCATCCCCCCTTTTCCCGTCTCTCCTCCTGAGCATTTCTGCTCGCTGCCACCCATACCTGATTTACATTCACACATATATTTATCAATAATGAGCAAAAGCACATATAAACTCCCCAGTATTTCACATAGGTGTCAAAAAAATATTATTAGAATAAAACCCTTTTTTGATGCAACATCTTGTTTTTGAAGGGGCCCCAACAGATATCACAATCAATACAAAACAGTGTCAGATTATATAAAAAAATAGAAATACAATTCTCAGTATGGCAACGTTCAGACAAAAATCCTCACTTTTTTTTTTTTTTTTAACTTTCTTTCTCTTTTTATCTCCATCCCCAGATTTTGGGCAAGCGGACTTTAAGCGAGGCATTGTGTCGATGAGTGACCTGCGGGTGGGCGCGGTGCTGACGGGCCGGGTGGACAACACGTCTCTGTTCGGGGCGTTTGTAGACATCGGCGTGGGCCGCGCGGGCCTCATCCACAAGAGCAAAATCACCCCGGACAAACTGCCCGCGAGCCAGCGGCGCCGCAGCCTGGCGCTGGGGCCCGGGGAGCGGGTGGAGGTCCGGGTTCTGAACGTGGACCTCGAGAGGGGACGGATCTCCTTGGACCTGATCAGGGTCCTGCAATAGTCACTTAACTCCCATCACTAATGCACTGTATTTGGATTTATGTCAGGATATCAGATAAACAGATACTGCATGTTATTTCATTGTGTTTACAGTAACTGTGGATGAGAAATGACGTGGTTCTTATAAAAAACATAAGCAGAGCTGAACATTTTACCGGGCAAACTGTTCAGAGTATCTATAGGAAATACTTTAATATCATAAAAGCATTCAAATCAAAAGAATCCTATAATAATTCATCTCCGGATGGCTGTTACAAGTCCAGAGAGATAAATTCAAGCCAAACTTTCTCACAGTTATCTTAATTGCTGGGAGACTTTCTTCCCCCTGAAGTCGTTCTCTCAGGTTGTACTCATTCTCAGCCCCGTTATGCTCCTGGTGCGTCTTTGGGAGCGCTACTTTATCCTGAACACTTAACCGCGGTCGCCTGATTCAAGGCAAGCTTGAAAAAGGCGTCCCCTTTATGTCCATCAACTTCCTGCACACACTGCCGTCTGCTGGTCAGTAGAAAAGACTCGTAGAGGAACCCACAATTATCGGCACTTCAAACTGTAGATAGCTTCATTGTTTTATTTTTCTGAAAATAAAACTACTTCAACACTGTTCACATATTGTTTGCATCCTTCAACTCTTCAAGACATGCTCTGAACAGGTTGTAGAGACACCAACTGAGGAACATATAATCTCGTAATCACGTGATGTATATTTTCTCCAACTACCGGCCCATCTCACATCTTCCATTTCTCTCGAAAGTGCTTGAAAAAGCTGTTGCTGCACAGCTAC
This sequence comes from Cottus gobio, assembly GCA_023566465.1. Lineage (NCBI taxonomy): Eukaryota > Metazoa > Chordata > Actinopteri > Perciformes > Cottidae > Cottus > Cottus gobio. The sequence continues at coordinate 6,395,340 of CM042225.1, forward strand.
AGGAACATCTACAACGTAACTTACTGTTTGAAACATTCCAATCTGGTTTTCGTCCTGCCCATAGTACAGAGACAGCACTGTTGAGGGTTATCAATGACCTCCTTATTTCTGCAGATTCTGGATCCCCCTCTATACTCATCCTACTCGACCTTTCCGCAGCCTTTGACACCATTGACCACCATATCCTCCTAAACCGCCTCCACACTGACATTGGTCTACGTCACTCTACACTGGACTGGTTCACCTCCTACCTCGCTGACAGGACAGAATATGTCAGTCTGGGATCTGCCAGGTCCCAAACAGCTCTGGTCACTTGTGGTGTCCCTCAAGGATCTATCCTGGGACCCCTACTTTTTATTCTATACATGCTGCCACTGGGTCGTGTCATCAGTCGACATGGCATCTCTTTTCACTGTTATGCTGATGACACTCAGTTATACCTGCGAACCGATTCATGCACCACCCCGGTCCTTTCACCAACACCGGCCACCTCATCATCAGCTGCTCCCTCTTCACTATCATCTTCTGTCCTCTCAAACTGCCTGGAGGAGATCAGGGCCTGGATGAGTCAAAATTTCCTCCAGCTGAACACTTCCAAAACTGAAGCCATACAAATTGGCACCCTTCATCAGGTCCAGTCATCCCTCATAACCACTATCTCTTTCTCTGGTCAAGACATCCCCCTATCAACTACTGTCACCAACCTCGGTGTGAAGCTGGACCCACAACTGACCTTTGCAAACCACATTAATTATCTGTACAAAACCTGCTTTTTTCATATCAGAAACATTTCAAAACTCCGCCCTTTCCTAAGTCTTTCTGACGCAGAAAAACTCATCCACGCACTAATCTCCTCCAGGCTGGACTACTGTAACAGCCTGCTTATCGATATCCCAAATAAACACCTTCAGAAACTTCAATTCATTCAGAACTGTGCTGCCCGAACTCTGATGAAAATTCGCAAATACGAACATATAACTCCCGTTCTTCAGAACCTTCATTGGCTACCCATAACCTCAAGAATTCAATACAAGATTGCCCTCATCACCCACCAATGCATCTACAACAATGCCCCGCAATACCTCAAAGACCTCATTATCCCCCACTCATCTACTCGTAACCTACGGTCCCAAAGCACAAACCTCCTCCATCAGCCTCGCTCAAGACTCCGCACCATGGGAGATCGAGCTTTCTCCGTCACTGCCCCTCGCATCTGGAACTCCCTCCCTGAACATCTCAGAAAACCACAGTCTGTGGACAGTTTTAAAAAACAACTCAAAACTGTTCTGTTCAGGCAGGCGTTCTTAAGTTGTTCGTAGTTTTTGCGGATTTTAAATTTGCTCTCCACTGCTCGTTTAGCTGTTTTCTTTTCAAATGCGTTTTTATGTATGTATTTTCTTGATTGTATATGTTTTCTGTTGTTTTTTATTATCCATGTGTTTTTATGTGGTTTCTGTAGCACTTTGAGATTTTTCTTATGAAAAGTGCTTTACAAATAAAATGTATTATTATTATTATTATTATTTTCTCGACATATTCAGCAAGCGATCCAGTGATTCACATTCACTGGACAGGATGAGAGTTGAAAAGTAGGAGGATGGCGTGAAGCAGGGGAGATAATGAGGCGCGGATGTGTTGAGTGATGGAAAGAGGAAAGACACCGGTTCAAAAACAGGTTTCTCTTTCAGACAACAGGAAAATGTGAGAAGGGGGGATGGGCGGAGACTAGGAGCAGAAGAGGAGGAAGAGGAGGGAGGAGGGGTTTCTATCTCCCAGACTGCAGTAAAGCCTGAAGGCTTTTCAGGCATGGTCCCAGACACAATTATCCCAGGACACACACACACACACACACAAACACACACTAATCAGCTGCTTCAAAATTAATCCCAGACTCCCCATCCACATTATCTAATTTGTTTGTTTTTATGAAACTGGAATAAATAAAAAAAAAAAAAACATCAAATATGGTTCTGAGGAAGCCTGAGGTCCCTTGTGCTCTACACTGAATGCCGAATACCTAATCACTGTGCCGCTGCTTCACCGGCTCCCCTTCGGGGAACGAATGGAAATATGTTCTGGACGCAAACACAAAGAGAAGTTCGATCGAGGTTAATCAGAAGTGGCAGTTCGCTCGGTGATGATCTGAGAGAAGCTGCACACACACTCCGACTCGTTTTACACACTCGTTATTCAAACAGGATGTCCTCATCAAGGTGGCTTATTTCATTTGACGGTAACTCCGTCTGTCATTTTGTTGTCTGGCGTTTGCTTTGCTTTACCGCGTGCTGTCGCCTGGCACGGCCTTCAGTGGGTTTGTCCTTCGGGAACACATTCCCGAAAATGGCCCGTGCCCGACCGCTGGTCTCGGTTTATTTTCCGAGAAAGGTGAAACTTCTGGCGGGAATGCCGTTATGCTATGATATTAAAAAGACAAATGGAACCGATTGACAACGAGCTGTGACACCGTTTACACAAAAAAAAAAGGCTGGTAAACTCTTCATGTAAAGGCATGGAAAAAACACATTCCCGAAAATGGCCTGTGCCCGACCGCTGATCTCGGTTTATTCCGAGAAAGGTGAAACTTCTGGCGGGAATATCGTAATGCTATGATATTAAAAAGACAAATATAACCGATTGACAACTAGCTGTGACACCGTTTACACAAAAAAAAAGTCTGGTAAACTCATGGACAAAATAGAAAATAAATACAACAAAAAACAGGGGTTGAGATTCCATGAAAAACATCACAGACACAGCTTCCCTCCGCCTCGCTCCTGCTTTTCCCGCCTTTTCATTTTCCTCCCTCCGCCAAACGTGAGCCCACCGACGGGACAGGCAATCTGGCAGGCAGCCAGCCACCGCTGCCCCTCTGAGTTTCTGCCCAACACTGACCAGTAATGAGCCGGCGGTAAGAACTGCGGGAGCGGTTGTGTATTTCCTGCGCCGGTTCACAGCTGTTGTGTTCTGGAGTGAGCTCAGGTGTGCGTATGGCGTTTTGGCGGAATTGACGGCAAGCTATTTGTTGTCTTATCATTTTTAAAGGCTTTTAAAAGTCACGTTAACAAAGACGCACACGCGGGGCTCTCTATTTTTTTTTTCCCTCATCGTGTGTTCGAGCCCCGGCCACAGGGACGCAGGTGGATGCAAAACAATTCGACTTTCTCGACACAGTAGCAGAGAGAGCGGTTTCTTGCGGGTAGCGAATGCATCCCGCCACGCGGACATTGTGTCCAGAATGCAGTCGAGTTTGTCGAGCTCTGATTTCTCGCACCACCCGAGTGGCAGTCTGAAGCACTGTGAACGATCCCTGAAGGCCGCGGCGAATTATTACTGAGCAACCAATGGCACAAGTCAACATATTGATTATGTTGCCGTCTGCTGTAAAAAAAAAAAAGTTTTTCCTGAAATTTGGTGTAAAGTACAACGAATCGGAGAGAGCCGAGGTAATTCAAGTTATAATAGTTCTGTTCTCCGCATCTGAGCTCGTACACATCCGAGGAGCAGACGTATCAAAGAAATCATCAAAGGTAACGTGCAGTCAGTGCCAGGAGTTATTGATACATTACATTACATTTCATTCTCTATCTGCACTGTAGACACTTTATACAATCTGTTTGCACTCTCAAGTCAATATGCACTGAGTATTTGCACTAGTTTAGCAACCCTAGATAGTTTCTACCTATATCCTCGCACTATTTAATTCATTAATAATTTTAGTTCATTTCATCTGTATACTGTTTCTGCCTAATTCCATAAGACACCCTTTTGTATTGCGCTTTATTTATAATCTGTATATATATTTATTCTAATAATTTATGTTGCACTTCTGGTTGGATGCGAAACTGCATTTCGTTGCTCTGTACTTGTTTGTGTAATGACAATAAAGTTTAATCTAATTTAGCTGACGCTTTTATCCAAAGCGACTTACAATAAGTGCATTCCACCATGAGTACAAACAAGAATCAGAACAACAAGAATCAAGAATTTACAATTTCATCAATAAAGTTCAACTACAAAGTGCTATCAGTAAGAGCCATTCCAGTGCTACTAAAGTGCTAATTTCTTTATTCAAGGTATAGTCGAAAAAGATGTGTTTTTAGTTTGCGACGGAAGATGTAGAGACTTCCTGATGTCACTGAGCTCATGTCACTGAGCTCATCCTCATCGTCACTGAGGGGCGACTGTGGCTCAGTGGTTAGCAAGTCAGTCTTTCAATCAGAAAGTCGGTGGTTCAAACCCCGGCTCAGCCAGTCCACGTCGTTGTGTCCTTGAGCAAGACACTTAACCCTAATTGCTCACCGTTGCTGTGTCTACGGTCTACTGTATATCATGTAAGTCGCTTTGGATAAAAGCGTCAGCTAAATGAAATGTAATGTAATGTAATCCCACCATCGAAGAGCCAGGACAGCGACCAGTTGAGACTCACACGGCTGCTTCAGGATCAGATGCTATATTATATTAGCTTTTTATTATTTTTTTACCTCGCATCTCTAGCCTCAGTGTCTTTTCCTCGGGTGCTTGTGCTGTCAACACGTTCCCGTTCCTCCGTGTTGTTCCATGACTGATCGCCTCCACTGGTCTGTGCTGGTTTCTCCTTCCACTGACATCACTGCAGTCATCCTTTTTGCTGCAGACGTACGTTTTCTGTGGTCAACACACGATTACTCTGACGGTAACATCAAAGATTGTGCTCGCAGGTTGATTCCCGACAGCTGGTTCACTTTCCTCCCTGTCGCTTCCTTCCTGCCAGCAGAGATCTTGTCTGTAAACCTCAACCTAAAAATACATTTATATTTCAGAGCAGTTCTTTAATAGTCTCTAGTTTTATCTTCCATTCACTGAATGTTTTGCAGGTGGCTGCGTCGCCATAAAAAAATATTAACAATTCTTTAAAAAAAAAATCTTTATTTCAAACATCTGTTCCCATAAATCTACGTTTTGCTTTGTGCAGGCATGAGTGTGGGGTTTTGCACTTTTTGGAGATAATTAATGAGCGGCATGAAACGAGGGTTATGAAAGCATTTTTTTTTTATACTTGTTGAAATTGTCCTTACACCCCGACAGCAATCAATAAATCAAGCGCTCCGACAAAAGAAAAGAGGTAGATGTCTATATCTGTGGCTGTAATAAGCTCCTATTGGCACGTCATCAGAGTCTAACACAAGCTTCTAGCTGTAAGTGCCAATAATGGCTATGTTCGTTGTTTACATTCATTCTAATCATTTTTGGGGAGCGGCTTTTGAGAGAAGCCTGAAGGGACGGGCTGTCAGTGTTGGTGACTTTTTTTTCTTTTTTTTGTTATTCTTTTTTTTTTGTTATTATAGTTTTTTTCTTTTCTGTTTTTTTTTTAACCTTTATTTAACCAGGTCAGTCCCATTGAGATACAATGACCTCTTTTCCAAGGGAAGCCGGTGAGCAATTAGGGTTAAGTGCCTTGCTCAAGGACACAACAACCATGGAATGGCTCAGCGGGGTTTGAACCACCGATCTTCCGATTGAAAGTCAGACCTGCTAACCACTGACCCACAGTTGCCCCGACTTGGCAACTTTCTCGCTAGATTTGGCCTTTTGGAGCTTTTGTTGCTCTCGGTACTTTCTTAAGATTACCAACACAAGCTTTAATGGAAGAAGAACACAAAGAAAGATAAGTAGCTGCAACGATTAGTAGATGAATTAATCAACAGATTAATAATCTGTGATCGAGTAATAGTTGCAATCCTCTTTTTTTCAAGCAAAGTTGCCAAACTTATATTTGTGTGAATTGTCTTTTATGATCGCAAGCTGAATATCTTTAGTTATTGGACTGTTTGTTGGAAAAAACGAGACATTTAAAGAGGATTAATAACTGTATTTTGTTGAATTCCTTCTGTATTTTAAAGAATTACAGTACAACTAATGACATACAAATTATGAAACAAACACCATGTGTGATCACATCAGTGGTAAAACTAAGAGCTTAAAACGAGTTTAAAGGCGAGAACCAAGAATGCTGAACGCAACCATCAGTCACTCTTATTCTTATTTCCCAGTGTTGGGTGTCACTGAAGAATTCCAGATAAGCAGAGAGTGAGAAAGACTCTTTGGCCTTTGGCATCGCTGGTGAAAAACAAAAAGGGAAGTGTAGGCAGAAAGGGTGGAGGAGAGATGGATGAATGGAGGTAGGAGAGAGAGGGATGGAATGAGACAGGAAATGAAAGGCTTTCTCCGGTTTCACTCCCCGTGACCTCATCAGTGTGATCATGGGTTTTATGAGCTTTCCCTCTCGACGCCCACACACCACCTCACACGTGCCAGGACACACACACGCGCACACACACACACACACACACACACACACACACACACACACACACACACACACACACACACACACACACACACACACACACACACACTCTTCAGCCCGTATATTTCATTCACTGGCTCGGAGACAAACACACCGTACATGTGTTTTTGTCTCTCCGTCGGTTCCTTTCCTCACACTCCCTCCGTCAACCTCTCACATACTTCATCACACACCGGGACACTCAAAGAAGCCGACGCTCACTTACAGCCGCTGACACACAGACTGACGGAGAAGAAAAGTCATTATTACTCATTGAATTAGATGCTCTGTGTGATTAAACGAAACCGTTTGCAGAAATATATGAACGCCGGTACGTTTAAATAACCCACAGCATCATCTCTCAAAGCACCAAATCCCACCACACACCAGACCTGGAGGAGAGGGAGGCCAGAGGAGGACACATTCGAACAATCCAGCATCCTGAGGGATGATGATGTAGCATCACACCTCGCCAGCAGAGCTTACGAAGGCTTCCCCAGTGAGCGGGCAGATGAACGGCAGCGACCGAGCCGTCGTCTGATTGGTGGCCTGCAAAATGCACTCGTTTGAGGACGTAGCTCCTTTTTCTTTAAAGCATCTCCAGGTCTCCTCCTCCTCCTCCTCCTCCTCCTCCTCCTGCCTCCCTTTCCTCCAGGTCTTCCTAGATGACCACGACGTCACTCACAAATCCCCCGGTCTCCAGCGGCTTTGCCACTTATCTCCACAAAGTGGGTAATGCATCAGGACTGTGTGTTTGTGTTAATCAGTATTAAGTGTTCGTGGATGTGGAGTGGAAAAGCAGGGGACGTGGTATGTCAAGAGAAATGTCCCCGTAGCGGTGATTCCTGGGTAAATATTTAAATAGGTGCCAGGTGTCCCACTGCCGTCCTCCACACTCGCATACGTAGAACATGGGGACTAATATTGTGATTAACTTTGTTTTTGCATCACCGCTACATTACATTACATTTAATTTTGCTGTCTTAGCAATTAGGGTTAAGTGTTTTGCTCAAGGACACATCGACGTGGACTAGCAGTGCCGGGAATCGAACCACCGATCCTCTGATTGTAAGTCGGACCTGCTAACCACTGAGCCACAGTCGCCCCTCTAGACCCTTTTACCGCAGCAGACACCGACCACAAAGCAAAAAGACAGAGTAATTATTATGTAATTACACAATTAATAAACCCCGAGAGCGAGTGAGACTGCAACAGGAAGTGAAATGAAGATTAGTGAGACGTCCCAGTGGCCAGGTGTGTCAACGTGGTGAAGAGTGAGAGAGTGTTGTAGATTTTGTTGACCTACTTTAGTGGCACCAGCCAACATCAGCTGTTTTACTTACACTCACTGAAGCTTCTACGTGGACCCAGACGTACCAGTCCAACCTTTTTCTTCTTCTTCTCTCCAGACACCCTTAAGTCTGTTTCTGCCGATACTGATCCCAGTGCAGCCTTTATACTTCACTGTGTGGAAATCCTTGAACTAATGTTCACCTCTGACCGGAGGTTGGTCTGTCCCCTCCTTTTGGCGATCACAGTCTTCACCCTACGAGGTTGGAGGTCAAGCGCCGGAAAACTGAGCTGGCAGCCTGAATGCATAGAGCTGATGAAACGCTGAGCTTTACAACAACAAAACCTGTACGTAACGCGGGTCACTTACATCACGGCCGATACCCAATCTGCTTGATGAGGTCAGTGCCGGGGCCGATAACTGACATCGTTATTTAACACATCAAAGAGTAGCAGGACTGACTTGGCTCTGATCCTGGGTGTTGTACAAATGCCAGGCGTGGCTGATTCAGACGCTGTTTCAATAAGTGTAGTATTCCACCAATAATATCACGTAAAGCTCCATCATTTTGTCGCATTGTATTGAAGCTCGTCGTAGAAGTTGTAGAAGGATGCAGAGCGTCCACCACTTAGGATGAACTCCCGCAACTCTACCGAATAGTAAGTTAAACACACAGATACATCTCTATGTACACGGCTCCCTCCAGAGTAGCACAGTGAGACCTGTTCAGGGACAACGGGGCCTCTTCCTGTTCCCGGGTCATGACCGGGCTTGGTGGCTCATAGTGATTGACAGCTGAATGTTTGGGTTAGGCCACCACCTCTGGGGATTTACTACAGGCAAAGTCTTTATACACATCCAATATGGAACACTGGTGGGATCTCTCTCTCTCTCTCACACACACACACACACACACACACACACACACACACACACACACACACACACACACACACACACACACACACACACAGACTTGTAGCATACACAGTGACCATGCACACACCCTCCATCCCCCCCGCTGACACACACACACACATATATACACAGTGTATGTGCATATCTCACGGTCATCCCACAGGGAGCCCGGCCTGAGAGCAACCTTGTGTCAGGGGGAGGAAGGAAGCTGGAGCTCGGGGGGAATTCACTTACACGACAGTTAAGTTTGGGAATATTCTTCTGTTTTTGCATGTTGCCTTATGATTTTATTTTTTCTCTTTCGTTGGAAGCTGTTTCATTACAGCCATGTTTTGTTGTATTTTCCGTATTGAATATCTAGCCGCTCGGATATTATGATATTGTGCACTGCATTCATTGTAGACTCCTCTGAGGTGTCAAACCAGGCTTACGGCCTCTAGTCATGTGACTCAACAGCTGGTGACAGAGCTGAACTGTACGTCCATCACAGTGAATGTGAATCTAGTGGAGAGCGATGTCTCATTAGCTCTGCTGCACAGTGGAGAGCACCTTACTGGTTGGCCTTATATCCATCACATAGAGCATCTGTAATACTCATTAATCCTCCAGGTTGTTAGAGTTTCAGCTAATGTATGTTTGATAAATTCAAATGTCTTCATGGTTCATCCATTTCACCCTTAACCAATGCCGGTGTTAACTTCAGTTGGTCTTATATTACAGTATCCTGAGTATCCTGATGTTATCAATTTAAGAGGCTGTGTCCCAAACCATTACTTCTATTATGATTTAGCTTATTTTACTTGTGGATCTTAGACATTACTTAGTTTTTAACCTTATTAGCAGTGTTTTATTGGTTCTGTATTCCCTGTGTGGACCCCTCGGGGCACAGGCAGGGTAAGCTAGCTGTGGCAGTTGTTTGTTTAGCTGTGTGTTTCAGCAAGCCATTAATACTGAGGCCTAATAGTGCTGTCAGTAGCATTGACACACGCGGGAGCAATTTCCTTGACACAGATTACACATGGATTTGGCTACCAAAGTAGTGCTTCCTGAACATGGGTTTTAACCTGCAGTCAAAATCTTAAGTGTGTGGCGCACCTTTCAGGGAGCACAGATAATAAAGCCAGTGAAAATGATTTTGTAAATTCCCAGTCGCTGTGTTTTTAATGCACTTGTGAGAGGAACTAAACACTTTAGGAAGGCTCTGAAGGCTAATTGATGCCAAATCACGGGCTTTCTCACACCTAATTAGTACATTTTAAACCCGGCAGTGCAGTTTTGTCAAATGCACGTTCATTACATTTGAAATTAAAGGAAACAATACATTTTTTTTCATGATGATCATGATGCTGCCCATCTGGTCCTGCACTAGTAACTTGAAGGCAGTAAGGAGGCGTCGATGTTCCTCAAAGGATGCTCAAAACTTCTCTTTCACACATGCCGTACAGCACAGCATCACCTCCTCGCCGGCTGGAGAAACTTCAGGTAATCTTGTGAATCATTTTCCCCTCGTCTTACATTTTAAAACAAATCATCGGGAGTTTTGGCTAGCGGGTGTCGAGTCAAACCGCTGCAGCCTGAAGAAGCAATTGGACGGATTATCTTCCATTATTATTTCCCCCAATCCATCATTGATTTCTTTGTTTTCTTTACCTGCCCAGGCGCCCTGAAATGAGCTGTTTTCATCCAGTTTAATCACCCCCTCCGTGTTGCAGAAGGACACACAACACTCCCCCGACTGCGAGGCTGTTAGGGCGCCAGCGGCGCAGACGCTGTATGGTTATCTGGCGAGCGATATTTGGCGTGCCCACAGCAGCGGGATATTTGGTGGGACGCGAGATCGACCTCCACGGGTCTCTGAAGCAGAAGCAGAACTCGACACAGTGGGCAGCACGCACAACAATCGTGGCACATGTTTGCACCAAAAAGCACATTACTCACAGTGCTATCGCTGACAGCTGACGGGCTAGCTGGAGATTAGGTTTTGATTCACCTGGCGGGAAGGAAGTGGTAGTTTAATGTAGTAGGATCCCTCTGAACTAAAGTTAGCAATCTTCCAGCATGTCTATGGCACTTGGGTTAAAAAAATTAATTAAAAAATGATCACCCATTTAAAAATCCTTTACAAATAGTAATTTAATAAATATTCAATAAAACTTAAGTGTAAGTTCATAAACTGAATATAAATATATTATATATTAAATCAGACACTGATGGCACAGTGTTGTGTATTACATATTATTTTCTACCCAAAAAATGCTTTGCACTGGTTTGATGCTGCAAGTGAAAAAAGGTAGAGAACCACTGATCTGTGGTAGCAGATGAACTATTGTATCATATAGGACTATTTCATCTTTATCAATCTGATAGATGTTTAAGTTGTTTCAGGTTGCAGCTGCTAGCGGACTGGCTGCATGAAGCCACGCCCACCCAGCCCAGACGCCTGACTCGTGCCTTATTGAACATCTATGGCAATGTTTGTGGACGGGAAGGTGATGAGAGCGACTACATCATCTCCTCTGCAGGTGAAATGAAGTAGCTTGTCTCTGCATGTTAGTGAAATAAAATACAACGTGGCACACTGTTGTGGTGGAATAATGTACATTTAAAGGGAAAATGGAAGTATTCCAATAGTTAACTTGCAAGAAAGAGCATCATATTGCACTTATATGTGGTACTACCCAAGAAGTGACAGGCTTTTCCAAAAGGACCAGTTTAGTTTCCTATTTCTAGAGAGTGACTGACCTCCCACCAGACAGAGAGAGGCACCAGCAAAAAGAATATTCCACAAAGAGTGTGTTTAGCTGGTTGCCCCCGAGGCTATTTCCAGTTGCTTTTGTTTATTTTTTCTCCCATTTGGGTTCCTGTGTAATGGTGGAGAAATATTGAACAATTTATTTTCCTTCAGGGGAAATCGTGTTGTTGCATCCATGCAGATGGATTTTCTTTTCAAGCTTTTTTTTTCTTTCTTCCCCCTTCTGGTAAATATTGAAATGTACACTACATAGTTCACCAAGCAGGAATGAGATGAGACTATTTTCAGACGCCCGGCTCAGATTGTTCTTTGTAAATAAAATCAGTGTCCCGCCATCTTCTTGAGCATTTTCTCTGCCTCCCGCAGTGTTTCCCGACCGGGCGTGTCCCAGAATATGATACAGTTGTACACAGTGAAAATACTGTCTAGCCATTTGGCTTGTGTAATGTACTATGAACCAAGAACGCCATTGTTAGTCAAGTGAGTTCTCAGAAGTCATAGTGCTCAAAATCTCTTTACTTTAAAAAAAAAAGTCACTTAATATTCACAGTATAGGCAGAGGAAACCACTTTTTCTTTTCTCTTAAATGCCTCTACAAGATAGGAGTTTATTTGTTCATGTCAATAGTACCAGTGCCATCATCCATTGGTAATTTCCAAATACTAATCCCATAAATCTTTGAACCTACTTGTCATGATTGCCAAAGCCTTTTCAACCAGCAAAAAATTTGCCAAACACTCCCGTTCTTTTTCAGCCATTTTGCAGTTACTTTCAGTCATTCATATTGGAAGTCTCGTCTTCTATTGGCATTTCCCAATCAATCATCAATTAACCAAATAAATACATGCTGGCTTTGATGTTCTGCAAGTTGCATCAGGCCTAAAGTGGGTCCAGATACTGGATGCTCTTTAAACGTGCACACAGTTTCTCTTGTTGTGCCTCATGCTTGTTTATGAGGAGGCGGCACAGAGAGAACATCTATTGTTTTGACGCTGTCAGCGTGCATGTCTGTTGACCTCTCGGCAATTATCCATCTCAACCTTTACTTGTTAACGTGTTTTTAAATTAAGAGTGAGAATGTAAACTGTCAGAATGTAAAATACTAACTGAAAAACCATCTTTGTAAACACGCAGTTGAAATCAGTTAAAACGTATACAGTATATCCCTTTGAAAACAGTAAGTACTTTTAGTCATGAATCTTAAAAAATCAAAAAAATCAAGTAAAAACAATTGAGAAAATCGGTCTCCTCGATAGATTCACTACTTTACAGCTACATGGATGTTTGTTGCTAATTTAAAAGTTACATTTTCTTGGAAGATTTTTTGCATACATTTCTCGTTCATTGAAACCTGGTATTCCACATTACCATGTTTTCTCTGGTCAGCCGGTAACATGAATCATGCATAACTAGCAGTCTGATTTTTCAGCTTACTTCCAATATACGTCTTGCAATGGAAAAGAGTGTCAGTTCTGCGTTTTGTCTTTTATTGATTTATTGCAGCTCTTAGGCAGATAAAAAATGGCTTTCGGATCAGGAAAGGAAAAGAACGGCCCCCAAAGTAACTCACATGTGCATTCATTCCAGTGAAACCTGAGACGGTAATTAAACATAATGAAGATCTATGCCGAGCCAAATAGCCTGTGAGGGCTGGAGAGTGAGCCAGGAAGAGCCTGAGCCAGAGAGAGAGAAAAGTGAGCGTTCAGGACTTGTCTTGTTAGTGTGTGCGCGTGTGTGTGCGTGTGTGTGTGTGCACGTCCACCTCACCTGCCTGTGGAAAAACCCAATGGTTTGGTGTCGTTTCCTGGGGATACACTTCCTCTCTCTTCCATCTGTTCCACCAAACGTCACCCAATCAATCGCTAACCCGATACTCTTGCCGTTCTGCCAGCCAGCCAATCGGAGGAGGCCACGGTGGTCATGTGGTACTCCAGAGACAGTTGGCAGCCCATTTGTAATGTACAGTTAACGGTATAATGATATTTCTACTTCGTTGGAAATCCAACTAGAGTTACTGTGTGCGTGTGTGTGTGTGTGTGTGTGTGTGTGTGTGTGTGTGTGTGTGTGTTTAATGATCAGTCCACTCCCCCGTTCTTCAGGTTTGCTCTGATGTTCTTTGACAGTATTTCACAGTGAGTGCGTTATGTATTCGGGTGTGTGTTTGCACACAAGCGATATCCAATAGCCTTTCGGCCTGCACGCTGTAGATGCACCACTAGAGTTTCCTACAGTCGTATTACAGTAGACGTGAGACAGTGTTTGCATCCTCGGAGCTGGATTCTGGTTTTGCATCCAGCCAATGGCACAATGCTCCATTTCTGCTCGACCTTCAAACAACCTGCATCAGGCTCCACATCTATTTGCATAAACAGTGCATCTCACATCTGAACACTTCAAGTCGTGCACCATGTTCCCCTTTTGCAACCGACTGTTGTTTCACAAACCGCTTCCGATGCTACCAGGCAGCGAGCACAGGAGCGGGTCGGGAGTGGAGCGTCGTTGATGGCTTTCTCGCGGCCTCAGTGGCGGTTCTCAGGCTTCCACCGTGGCCGGCTGGGGTGTACGTCAAAGCAAAACCGCATAACATGGAAGTGAAGAGAGTTATGACACAGAAGAAGGAACGTATAGGCAAGAGCGGACGCTGACAAAATGGGAAGTGCAAAGTAGAAAACAGGAATCAATGATGAGACGAGAGGAGAAGCTCTCACTATAGTCTCGTTCTGAATAAAGCCAAAATACAGTGAGGTGTATGGCACTTCTGTACCGTGCGAGTGAATATAGATATATATTTGTTTTCATTGTTGCACAACTAGCACACATTTGACCTCCAACCCAACCCCGGAGATGAAGGCAGCTCTGCAAACACGCTTCATATTGGATTTGAATGCCGTTGGCCTCGCTGGAAGCAGACGCGACCGGCCGTTGCATAATGTTTCACAGCGAGCAGTGTTTTAAAATCAACTCCATCTCTTATCCTGTAAAATCACCCGTGATGTGTAACTGTAGCCAGATCCTTGTCAGCAGGACAGTTTGGCACTTGTCTGGGTTGCATGTGGTTTTAAAAAAAAAAAACACCAAAAAAAAAACCGTCTGTTGCTAGTAGAAGCACATTGTCGGCGTGCTTCAAACCATCCCGTGTCTACCAGATAAGCGCCTCTTTGTGTACTCTCTCTTAATACCGGCACTTCAGCTCGGGAGCCGCTGGCTGGCAGGGCACGCCGAGCACATTTCAACAGAGTATCAACCGACTCGCCTCAGACGTGAAAATGATTGTTTAGACAGGCATCGAAATGACTATTTTACTGCGCATGCATGAGGACACGGAGGGAAATAGATTTTCTCGCACCAGTGGTATTTATGATGGGCGAGTAAAGAGAGGAGAGAGAGAGAGGGTTGAAAAGAGAGTGATGAATGAGAAGCAGTTTTAGTCATCACGCTCTATCTCCTGAGCCTCTTTGTGTCGCGGTCAGTTCATCCAGAGCCAAGTGGGGAGGATGATGATGAGGAGGAGGTGTGTGTGCGTGCGTGCATGCATGTGTGTTGGTCTTTGCAAGTGCTTCTTTGTGTGTGTGTGCGTGTGTGCTTGTGTGGTATTGCTGACGGAGAACAGCTTAGAGAGGGCAAGCCAGACATGCCGAGGCTGCCAGGATCCTGCACACACACTCAAACAGGAACCATCATTATTAATACTTTAGCGAGAGGCCGTCCTGACGTGGGGCCAATTTAGACCCACTACTGCACATAAATCTATCCCAGAAGTCTTTGCTTCTGTCTGGCCAGCTGGCAGGTAGCGTTGGAGGCGTTGGAACGAGGAGAGAAATCCACCCAGCTTCCTTCTCCTCGTCTATCATTTGTGCTGGCCTGCAGAGAGAGAGGGACAGTTCCCAATGCTTCTCTTATTTATGATAGCTGTCACCCTCATTTAGTAACTTTGTTGCATGAAATCAAACATTTTGTCAGTTAAAGGTGTGTCTGTTTAGTATATTCGTGTATGGAGGGGCTGTCCGTGGTGGGCAGTGGGGATGGGAGTGGGCCGGGATGTAATTTAAGGGTCGAAATCTTGGCTTTCATCATACGTTGGCGTTACACACTAACTAACAAATCCATCTTAAAAGAAAAATACTTTTGTGTAACTTGCGTAGCTTTGGCCTTCGCTTCTAAAACTGGATTCGGGAACGCATCCAGATAGCTGCAGTCACATTGACTCACAACCAGCTGCCATGTTTACAGATGCCAGCAATTGACTTGATGAGTGCAATGTGATTATTATCAAAGGGAATGACATAAAAGACCCACCTTAATTATCCTTTAATAGAGGGTAATTGAAGAACACCTCTTTCAGGTTTATTTTACATTTCTGATGCATTTCCAGGACGTAACTCGTCTTTAATCTGTGTACTTTAGGAGCAGTGGAGTCTGAAAGCTGAGCTTTGTGTGAATCGACTAAATAAAGACTGCAAGAGGTTGTAATTCAATGTTCTGACGTGTTTCATGTACAAACCTGCACACAGTGAGTGACAACATAGGATAATTAACTGGCAGCAAGGTGAGGGGCAATGCATAACGCTGGTGAAGAAATACATAAATAATAAATGACTGTGTTCCAATGCACAGGACATCCGAAACATGTCTACAGAGTAAATGTATTAGAAATGATTTAAAATAATTTTGGTACCCATATACCCACAAGTGCAATAGAATTGTAAATGAATCATTTCCGTCAAGATAAACTAGTTCAGCTGGTTATTAAAAGAAATAATGTGACTTCCTGTATTATCCAACACATGCTGAGCTTCGTTAACATGTGTTTGTGGGGTTGTAGCGCTCAGTATCCTGGACTGAGAGGATATGTGTCTACTCACCAAGGCTAAAATGGCATCATCAGACACACACACACACACAAGCACGCACACACACACAATTGTAGACTAGACTATAATTCTCCAACTAATTATGCTGGTAGTGGAGTAAAAGTGAGCTCAAGCTTGGCTTGTGTGAGTCATGATGGATAGTGTGCTCAGTATTCTGTAGAGTTCATAATATTTACCCAGATACCCCAGGAAATGAATGGCTTGAAGTACGGCCGTTTCAATTTACACGTTTTTCGGACCTAATTTTTTGGCACTTTCATTTCGATGGCTGAGAACATTATCCCCGTCTCCTTTTGTTGTGTTCTCTCATAGCTCATTCTATGCGTCCCTCCGGCCTCTCTGATTGGCTGAGAGAAAAGGGACACACCCCCTCACACGAGCCTACCCCACAAAAACAGTCCTCTGCACACACTTGTCCATATGTACACTCAATCCAACTTCTCTCTCTTTTCTTTCTCTCACACACTCACAAACAGCTGTATCATTCCAGATAGACGGATGTAAAAACCCAGATTAAGGCTAAGGGGTTGGTATGGTAGCCGGCCTCGTCATTTCTTTGCTTTGACTTTAAACAGCCTGGCAGCCGGACCAATCAATTCACTTTAGGGGCTGCATGGCAGAGCTAAAATGAATCATGACTGTACATGATTGGTGGAACAATCTTTGTATTGAAACAGGCTCACTCAAAAGCTATTTTGACAACTTTTCCAGCAAATGCAAAAGCTAGGATGATTTAATGATTGAAAATCAGAAACAGAGACGAAGTGGGTGGTGTGTTGGTTCAGAGAGGTCTGAAAAAACAATAATACCTTTTCCAATAAAATAGTTAAAGACTTCCTGCATGCTTCCAAGTAACCAGATTTCCACCATTCCACCAGATTAGATATTCTTGTATTAGTCATAGTGGGGAATTTTCAGGATTACATCAGCAAACAGGTAAAGTGCACACAAGAGACATAGTAAAAAATCAAAACAAGTGATATGAATAATAAATGGTAGAAAACAGTTAATTTAACTCATGTTTTCCTAATTAGTTGTTGAATAATGTGTGGTAACTCATTCAGTGCTCCTAATTGAACAACTTGCATTTTATCCTCAATACAAATATGATAAAAACCAGGTTATTGCAGTGCTACCTCATTCTTGTGATTTATTGACAGGTGTGTGTGTGTGTGTGTGTGTGTGTGTGGGAAGGAGGGGGCATGAGGAGGTGCGACTGGTTTTGTCGCCACCCGGGGCTGTGAGATTGTACACTGCCTCTCTCTGACTTTTTCACCTGGGAAAGGAAGCTGTCCTGCAATAGAAACCCCACTACCCCAGGCTCTGTACACACACACACACACACACACACACACACACACACACACACACACACACACACACACACACACACACAAGATCGTGCCTGCTCACCTTTATTGCTGGCTGTGGGTGGAT
Source organism: Cottus gobio (assembly GCA_023566465.1). Lineage (NCBI taxonomy): Eukaryota > Metazoa > Chordata > Actinopteri > Perciformes > Cottidae > Cottus > Cottus gobio. Next base: position 6,412,934 of record CM042225.1, read on the forward strand.
TTGTTACTTTGCGTTTATTTTTCTGTTCTGTGTGTGTGCAATTTTAGTAATACAACATGTATGTCACTGTGTGTGTGTGTGTGTGTGTGTGTGTGTGTGTGTGTGTGTGTGTGTGTGTGTTTGAGTGTGTGTGTGTGTGTGTGAGTGATTGTTTGTCTACATGCACACCATTTAAATACATTAAAAGTGTGCATGTCTTTGTGTGTGAACGTCTTTGAGTCACCATTCTGAGTATTCATGCCATTCTTCATGCAAACGTGTGTCTCCGTGCACGGCTTTGCATTCATGTGCACGTGCAGCATTTTGTGTGGTTCGCCTTCAGGTGCATTGCGAGAAAATGAGCGAAAGCAGGCGAAGGCTGGAGGTGAATAAGGGGTTTGGGGCGGTGGAGGGGGGGTTGAGACGGTAACTCGAGACGCCCAGACCTCACCTGGAGGCGGAGCCGGCTGCCTCGGGGCCATGAGCTGTCACTCAACGCGGGAGTAAGCGTGTTGTTCCCAGGACCTTTAGCTCAGGTGAGACAGACAAGGCGAGTACGAGAGGGAAAACACAGAGAGACAGAGTAATGTTTTTCCACACACACCGGACTGATACTCGATATTACATCCGCTGTCATGTTTGGATTTGTGTCACTTTTTCACATTCCTCCTCGGCTGCCTGTTTATTCATTTTCTGTGTACTTTATGTCACGTCTGACATTCCCCACTTCCTGGCAGGTTTCTCTCCTTTTTTTTGCGTGGGAAACATTTCTGTGACATGTTTCTTTTTAACCCGATGGGGGAGTCAGTATACAAAGTATAAAACAAGAAGCTGTCATTGTTTAAAAGTGCGCACATTGCAGAGGAATAACACACTTTACCACTTTCTGGTAGGTTTGCAGGTCGGTGGTTGTGCAGGGGATTCCCAGAACTGTGTTGACAATGTACGTTTTCCCACGCACACAGGTGTCACATTACCCTGGCCGGTGCAGATTCTTTGTGTATTTGCATGTACTGTTCATGCATGTATGCGTATGCGTCTGTGCTTATGCTTGTTTCTGTAGTGCGTTGTTTTCTACACCACAACACACACGTTGAGAAAGGGCTCAACAAAGTTATTTTTTAAGCTTAAAAATGAGCTCTAGTCATGTTTTCAGGTGGTCATTGATGTCAATATTCAAAAGATTCAGCAAATTATGAGCTTAATAGTCAAAAACATATAATATGTGAATAAAGAAACACAATTACACCATAAATGTTAACATAAACCATAAGTATGACTCAAAGTGACTCAAAAGTGACTCAAGAATGCAGCCAGAGTTTTGAAAATATGCCATTTAAAATCGATAGCAAAAAGCTACACATGCAAATCCGCTGTCAAAGATACGCACAAGAATGCCATTTATGTCCAGCAAAAAAATGAAAATGTACTTACTTATGGCTGAAATATGAGATATGAGACCTTCTTGGTCTCTATACATAGCTCTGGTCAAGTAGCACATGGCTGTAGCGAAACGAGCACCGTTCAAGGACCACCGGATAAGTTAGGGAGTTTTCAGTGTCGGACGAGTTGACACAATTTCTCGAAACTAAAAATAATTATTAAAAATACTTAACTTCACTTAATCAAAGCCAGACTTTGCTAAGATACTCCTAACATATAGAGCTATGTTACATTAAAGCCTTTGAGAATATAGTTACGATAATAAAAATTAACTTTGAATTTTTGTGAACTTTTTTCTTTTTTTTTCTTTTCTGTGTACTATCATAAATCAATATACCACTAACACATATATGAATTTTCTGTATATTATACCTCTTGAAATTATTCAATTAGACCTTGTACTTGTGGAGATAATCACTATTTAGTTTAGGCTACTACACATTCTCAATTTTCGCCAAAAAGAATGTCTGGTGTTCAAAAGGTTAAAAGGAATCGTGAGTGTGTGTGAGTGTGAGTGTGTGTCTGTGTGTGTGTATTTCACGAGCCATCCCGTTACAGTATTTTATTCAGGCTCCGGTGACGATGGCCCTCTGCCTCATGCTCATTGTCGTCACAGCAGCGAAACCCGACCGCCGCACTCTGGGTGTTTGTTTCACATGTTTATTTTCACAGGAGTCGCATCCTCCTCTCCATCCTTCCACCTCCTTCCGTCTTTTATTGTCTGCAGCATAGAGCTGCACAGATGAAGGGCCGAGATGGGGATCGAGATATTAAACAAAAGTATGTTTGCATATGCTTATGAGTGGAGAATGAGACGTAGTCACAGACAAATGTAACGACAGTAGGTTTAAAGGTTTAAATGTTTTCCCGTGTGTGTGTGTGTGTGTGTGTGTGTGTGTGCTACATCAGCATTTTGATATTTAGATATGATGGAAGCAAATTATCTTTCCAATTCGACATAAGTAGTGACAGAGTGAAAGAGAATTTTAATGATCTTCAGTGAATGTCCTTTATTACTTTCTTCGGGTCCGTCTATCCTTTTCTGCATCATACAAAAGATGTTTTTTTTTTTCAAAGGAAATTTTTTCACATTTTTCCATGTATCCATTCTGAGTGGTTGCTTTTATCAAATTGCACAAGCAGCTGGCCGTATGATGCTCGTCACTATCTGTGTCTACCGGCCGCTGAGTAGCTCCCTTTGAAAAAGAGGTTCCCAATGTAGGGTTTAGGGACCAGCAAAAGGTCGCAAGATGATGACAAATTATGGGTAGTAACATAGTACTGCTCCACAAATGTGTATATAGTTTTTCTTACCTTGCTAAAAACAAAAGTCTTTAAGTCTTTAATAACTGGTCACGACCAGTTATTAAAATAAAACTGACAAATTTCAAGAACTAAATTCGCAAAAATCATGTTTTAATAACTGATAACTGGTGATTCCCTTTAATTAATATTATCTTACAAAAATGTAAGTTAGTAATATAAGTTCATCATTGATTCAGGTGTGTCTTATTACTGTATTCCTGTTAGTATGAGTTAGTTTGAAACTGTAGAAGCCGTGTAGTCCCAGTGGGAATTAAACGTGTAACCCCAACTGTCTGTGACATGCTTTGCATATTAATGTGTGAAGGGCCGTTTACACGGTTATGATGCAGGATTATGATGCAGGGTTATGATGCAGAGTTATGATGCAGGGTTATGATGCACGGTTATGATGCAGGGTTATGATGCACGGTTATGATGCAGGGTTATGATGCAGGGTTATGATGCAGGGTTATGATGCAGGGTTATGATGCAGGGTTATGATGTAGGGTTATGATGCAGGGTTATGATGCACGGTTATGATGCACGGTTATGATGCAGGGTTATGATGTAGGGTTATGATGCAGGGTTATGATGCACGGTTATGATGCAGAGTTATGATGCAGGGTTATGATGCACGGTTATGATGCAGGGTTATGATGCAGGGTTATGATGCAGGGTTATGATGCAGGGTTATGATGCACGGTCATGATGCAGGGTTATGATGCAGGGTTATGATGCAGGGTTATGATGCAGGGTTATGATGCAGGGTTATGATGCAGGGTTATGATGCACGGTTATGATGCACGGTTATGATGCAGGGTTATGATGCAGGGTTATGATGCAGGGTTATGATGCACAGTTATGATGCAGGGTTATGATGCACGGTTATGATGCAGAGTTATGATGCAGGGTTATGATGCAGGGTTATGATGCACGGTTATGATGCACGGTTATGATGCAGGGTTATGATGCACGGTCATGATGCAGGGTTATGATGCACGGTTATGATGCACGGTTATGATGCACGGTCATGATGCAGGGTTATGATGCAGGGTTATGATGCAGGGTTATTGCAGGGTTATGATGCACGGTTATGATGCACGGTTATGATGCAGGGTTATGATGCAGGGTTATGATGCAGGGTTATGATGCACGGTTATGATGCACGGTTATGATGCAGGGTTATGATGCAGGGTTATGATGCAGGGTTATGATGCAGGGTTATGATGCAGGGTTATGATGCAGGGTTATGATGCAGAGTTATGATGCAGGGTTATGATGCAGGGTTATGATGCACGGTTATGATGCAGGGTTATGATGCAGGGTTGAGGTGCAGATGCAGGGTTATGATGCAGGGTTATGATGCACGGTTATGATGCAGGGTTATGATGCAGGGTTATGATGCACAGTTATGATGCAGGGTTATGATGCAGGGTTATGATGCAGGGTTGAGGTGCATGTAGGTGTGAGTACACAGCTGACAGCTGACTGCTGAGTATAACGAATGAAGTGCTGAATGTACTTTTCTCCAGGGTCTCTCTAATGGGGCGCTGTGGGTAAAAGTACACACACACACACACTCTTCTCCCCAGCGAGGGGGCCATTAGCCGGCCTGCTCCTGCTGCTCGCTCCCCAGGCTCCCGCTCAACCCCCTGCTCACTTAGCACCTCCCCACTCCGGGCCCTTCTCTGCCACCACGCGGCCCGGTTCTGGGAGGCCCAGAAATCGGACTCTCTTTGCCCCAAACAGAAGGCCTTTGATGGGGATGTGCCAGGGTAGCGAAGCCCTGAGCAGAGTAGGAGACCCAACCCCCTCTCGGCTTTCATGGGGGAACTTCCACGAAACTCTAGGGACTTCGGGAAGATGCAGGAAATACGTTCATCCAAATATGTGACCCTGGACCCTCTCTTTTTCAACTAATACTTACGTACAGATTAAGTAAAATGTCAGAATGGGATGGAAATAGAATAAGGAAAGAAAAAAAAGTGGTTTATAGAGAAATGTACATACAATCAGAGGTGTTTTTTTCTTCGCACAATGGCTTCCTCCTTCTGCTAATCTCCTTTTCATTCCTGCCCCCACTATATCCATTCACGGAAGCCCAAAAACTCTCCTATTTGAGTTTTGAAGTACGAAATACAAAGGGCATTGTCTCCATCGTGTGTGCATGCGTGAGTGTGCACGTGAGTGTGCACGTGTGTGCGGCGGCTTTTTCCCGTAAAGTTGTTGGGACACGACAGTCCTGGCACATCTTCTTGTTCTTGTTGGATGAACTCTCCGTGACACTCTGCTGAGTATGTCACTACGCATATGCTCATATTAGTCACACACACACACACACACACACACACACACAACACCACCTGTCTAGAAACAGGTAACAACCAGGAAATAGATTCTTGGGTTGACAGAAAAAAACACATAAGCCAGAGAGTGAGACAGAGAGTCTGTGCGGACAAAGCGTTGGTTAGAGGGCACGGCGTGGAGGTGTTAGGCTGAATGTTCAGGTAGAGGAAGTGTTGTCGGCCTCTGGAATTGACAGATGTAGTCACACAAGTTTGTCTATCCGCGGTGATTAACTGACTCGATTGTTACTGACAGTGTGTCAGGTAAAGTGCCAAGAAAAGGGATGTTTGTGTGGAAGTGTTAGACGCACAAACACACACACACAGGTTGGACATATTGGTCTGTAATGGTTGTAAGTAAAGTGTGTGCGTTCCTATGCGTGACGCGTTTGATCTACATGTGCAGACTTTGGACAAATTGGACCCACAATGTGACTGCAACCAACTGGAATGAGACATGAAGCTTGTATAATCATACAGCTGAAAATATATTTTCATCAAACTCTCTTTGCCAAAACGGCCTTTCATGTTGCGCTGCTTCTCCCGCGCACTCTTCTTCTGCTCTTTGGAGGTTTGTGTATTTTTTTTTGCTACATTCTCAGAACATGAGATTGGCACCGATGGATGGCGCTGAGGTTGTAGTAATCTCACCTGCATATATATTTTTTACACGCACAGGATATTTATAGCAGCATCTATATGAATATCATTCAGTCTGACAGACATTTTAACCAATATTTTACTAGACCCATCTTGCACAGTATGAAATGGAAATTATTTGTAGCATTGTTGCTGCGTATGTGGGCCGACACGTGCAAATTCAATTTATTGCCTTTCCCATTTTGCCACCTTGTGCTCAGCTGTTCACACGTGTAATCTCTGCTGGCTTAAGCCACTTCATCATGCTAAACCCACCACTTTACACACACACACACAGTTGGTCGTGACAGGTTCACTTAGACCGAAAGGTTGATGAAGAGCGCGCGCACACACACACACACACACACACACACACTTTCACAGAAACAGAGAGAGATTGACCTGCCCTGCAGTGTTAGAGAGCAGCTTATTATGAAAGAGCATTTTCTACATTCCACATGTCATCAACAGGAGACACTCATGGGTTTCGGAGGATAAGAGAAAATGGGAATAAAAAAAGAAAATCTATGTTGTATAGGTGTTTTTTTTATAATTAGTTATGTCAGCAATTACCTGTGGATTGTGAGGATCAAAGTGCCAAGAAAATACATAATCCATGACCTTGTTGTGAGTAATCTGCTCACAACAAAGGATTAATGTGAGATTAATCTACTTCTGTTCATCTTAATCTGAAATCACAGATGAAGAGATAAATTGCGTTACAATAGTTTGCACATGTTAAAAGGAATTAATTACTTGGCTAAATTCAAAACAGGAAGTAGCTCTGCAAGGCAACGGACCAACACGGGAACTTATAAATGAAACAATATGTTCATTCATTTTTGCATTTTCACTTTCCGGCTAAAAGGCAAACAGGCAGACAGTTGACACTAAACTGAACTTGAACGTGACAAGTCAAAAGGAAGCAGGTGAGCGGAGTTTGTGCCACAGAAATAAAGAAATAAAATATCCCTGCCATGGCATTGCATTCTAGTTCGCGACCTTTGAACCTGGCCTTGAGGAAGTGAGCGGCCCCAGTAGAGGAGAGGTGCCTTAAATCTCCAGACATATGTAACCCAAAGTACCCTCACCTGCGCTGCCTTCACTGCCCCTCGGGATTTTACCCTACTACATCTGTCTGCTCATACCTGTTAACTCATACAAATCATCTCAATGCGGTGGTGCATGGTGAAACACTGCAGTATCACAAGAGTCCAATAACCAGAGACGTCGGCCCACTATTTAGCGGCATGTTTTAAAGCCGTTAAACCCGTTTCACCTGTAGATAATATGTTGATGTGTTTATTGGTTTGATTAATTGGAATCAAAAGAACAAATGCAGGTTAATAAAGGGAGGTGTGTGGGAAAGGAAACTATACTCAATAATTTGTGCCTAACCTCAAATTAACTCATGTATAATAGTTTCTATTCTTGGGCTGTCTGAGGTAATTAAATATTTAATAACAGTGTGTCAGGGAGTTTTTATTATTCTTTGTGTGTTTATGTCTCGCTGCAAGATGAACAGTGTCTTGAGACTTCGATACCGTGCATTACACACTCTTTATGAACAATTCATGTGTGTGTGTGTGTGTGTGTGTGTGTGTGTGTGTGTGTCGCTGCCGAGCACTTCTTTGTGAACAGGTGTGAAAAGGTCACAGTGTGAGCCGAGAGGTGATGGAGAGGTGAAAGACAGCAAAAGGGTGAGAAACGGAGGCCAACAGTGGAAGTTGACGTTCCGGTGCCCCGGGGCGCTGTGTGTCCATGTGTGTGTGTGTTTGTGTGTGTTTGTGTGTGTGTGTGTAGGCGTGCATGCCCAAGGCAGAGTATTAGTAACAGGATATGGCTGCAGTAGAAAGCTGGAAACGCGTACCTCCTTATCTAGAGGGCAAGTGAGTCTGTGTGTGTCGTTTTTCTCATACATACCTGATCACGACGATAACATCCAACTTCTCTCTCTGTGTGTGTGTGCGTTTGTGCGTGAGAGAAGTCTCAACTTTCTGTAAAGTCCCCCTGATATAGCTCGTGGCTCAGGGCGAGACAGGGATTGAACTGTTCCAGATGAGAGTCTCCGTCTCAAGATGAGAAACCAATATAACTCGGTAGTAATGCGCTTTAAAGGAGACACATTTGCATTAATTAAGCAGTAAATAGCTATTTGCTATGCAAAAATATTGTCTGTGTTCGTTACCCGAGCTTCGCTGTCCTTCTCGACTCAGCCGGGTCGGCCGTGCGAGCTTTTAGTGCCTGTCAGTGCACGTGAGCGCCCACGTGGCGAGCTCATGGCCGCCGCTTGGCCCCGACGCCGTAGTGGCGGCGCAGTGCCCACCCTCAGGTGACGCCGGTACCTCTGTCTGCACCTTTGTCCTAGTTTGAGCCGTTGAGAGGGACTAGAAATGATCCCCATCGTGCGTTTAGCGCCGTTAACCCCTTATTGCCTGAATTTATTTAAATTATCTAAAAAATATATTATTTGTGTTTTTTGCTGTCATGCAGATGCAAAATTAAGAGGAGATTGTTAATTTCAATATAGCACATACAATAGATATAAACGTATGTATAATGCAAATTATTGACATTAGGCATAATTGATATGTAGATTATGTTATTGATGCTGCTATTGCTGAAACAGGGCTTTGGAATTAAATATCAACATATGGTAATAAAACATGGTATAAACATAGGTTTATCTTATCTTAGGTTTAACTTAACTCTAGTTAGAATCACATCATTGATATTTAGGCGTTAAAATATTGCTGACAACTGCTTTCAAGAACTAATTCTTTCCAGTTTAATGATAAAGGATTAAAGATAGTTCAATTATATCATAGTAGTCACAACCAGAGCAGAAGACAATAGAACGAGGTTCACCTTTTTTCCAAAGTAGTGAGACCAGATTTACTGAGAACATCAAGTCATTTGGAAAGGATCAGCACTGGTTCACGGAGAGGTCGCAGATATTAGTGACTGACAGGAGGAATGTAATCGGACAAGTCATTAAAGATGTTTAGTATCAACTATCATTATTAATGTTGTGATTCATGCTGCTGCCGGGGCGAGGGAGAATGAGGTCGCATGAGTCAACGTGTGTGTGTGTCTGTGTGTGTGTGTAAGGTAAAAGAAAATGAGTTTGTATCCTTATGGTTTTACACCATTTATGTATCTGCATGCATCACGATTAGTTGCCAAAGGTTTTATGATCAATATAATATAATATAATAATATGATCTATATTTTTGCTGCTTTCCTCCTCCGCCACGCCCCCCCGCCACCCCCCCCCCCCCTTCTCGTGCCACGACCATCACTCCCCCTTTCCCCCCCCCTCGTGTTTTTAGGGAGTTTTTTAGGGAGTTCTGTCTGTTTAGTTTTCCCTTCCTTCCTGAAAAGGTAAGACGATCCATCCTCTGCTGGAGGACAGTTGGAGCTGGTCCAGGGTAAAGGAGGACAGAAGGAGACGGACCCATAGGGGGGTAGAGGTGGGACCTGTTGAAGCTGATCGTGGTTCAGGCCCGACCACGCACACTGAAGGTTCAGAGCTACACAAGTCCTCTTTTAACTTATTTTATTAAAAACTGATTTCCTTGTTCATTGTAATCACTTTGATCACCTTTATCTCCCTTTACCTTGTTCTTTGTAATGCACTTAATCCCTGCTAACTGCACTATTTACCTTCAACCCAAACAATTACCTGTATTTCTAACAGCTGGTGTGCATTCCTAAAGTGCATCTTCATGCAGTATAATGCACAACACACAAACACATCAAGCTAGCCAATTTCACTGGTACTTGATATGGATATCTTCCATTTTAATAGCATTTTGTATTTCCTTCTCTTAGCCAGCTGAGTGTTTTCAAGAAGGGAATCAGACATTTTCTTTCTAAAAAAGTCTGACTATCTGGCTTGTGTCACCCTCCGTCTGTTGCTCACATCAAATCAAAGAAAACCTCGATGGGTTGCGTCCGCGTTTGTCGAGGTCAATTGTAGCCAAACGTGCTGGAGACCTTCATCCTCATGTGCGATGTAATCTGATTTGTTTGGGGTCAAAGGTTGAGACACACATTCTGCTGGTGTACATCCCTCATGCTCCTTCTCCTTCTCTCTCTTTGTGCATCTTAATTTCCTCTCATCTACTCTCTCACTCCTCAGGTTAATATGTCATCCAGTCCTGATGGTCCATCGATCATCACGACCCCTCCTCTCTCTCTCTCTCCCTCGCTACCTGATATGGGTGTCAGGTCGTAGGCGGTCGTGTCGGACAGACTCACGAGTCACGCTTCCATTCTGGAAGGCTCGACTTATAAAACCCGACGGCCGCGGTCGGGTTACCGAACAAACAAACTCCGGGCCGGCAGAAAATCCATTAGCTGTATCGATAAACGCAGACACACGCGTGAATGCACGCGCGCACACACACAATGAAATGCAGACGGGCGCGTTCCTGCACACATAAATACGAGCGTGCACGGAGCAGGTAGCAGACACTCAACAGGCATGTTTAACAGGTAGAACAAGCAAACATTCACAGACACGCTGCCATTAGCTCAGTCAACAAATGGGAAGAGAAACTCTCCTTTCTTAAATCCCTCACACCAGGGACATAATTAATATTGTCTGTGTGTGTGTGTGTGTGTGTGTGTGTGTGTTGCCATTTATCCTAACTAAGTTAAGTGAGCCGGGGATATGCTTACACACACACACAAACACACCTCTCGCCCACGTGATGTGAGCGAGAGAGGAAAATAGTGTCAAAACATCAGCGGTTGGTAGAAGGAGGACGCGAGGACAGAGGGTGTGGTTATGAGGAGGGTTTGCGTTTGCAGCACCAATTTCTGTTTTTCTTTTTCTCCTCCATTTCATCCTCCGTTTCTCTCGGCAGAGTTTTAAAAAAAAAAGAAGAAAAAAAAAGTCCTGCCTGGAAACAGTGAGCTTGAACATCAAAAGGAAATGACAGCCGAATATGAGAACTTTTACATAAATTCCACTCTTCACACTCGGGTCGGTCTGCATGCTGACTGGCCGCTCACACACACACACACACACACACACACACACACACACACACACACATGCACACAGACACACACATGCAAATGCACACAGACACACACATGCAAATGCACACAGACACACTGTGCACACACGTTTCCATGCGGTTAACACGGCGGTGGCAGTTTGAAGGTTTTTTCCTCAATTACAGGCCTGTGAGGAGCCTTTGAGAGTGCGTTAACCCATCACTGAGGATCAGATCCTTCCCAGCACTCACTCGTTGATGAGCTGGGAAGGTTTTTGGAATAATATCACAGCTGCGGGATATTAGACAACGAGCAAATATCAGTTTTTGGGACTGACCTCATTTACTGCTATAAACCTAGATGATTCCAGGTGTGTTGTTCAGGAGAGTGACCTGAGTCAGCATTTGTGTTAAAAAAGAGGAACTCCACTATTTTTGGGGTGTACTACGGCATGTGTGAAGCCTTTTTGCTCTCCGTCACCATGTAGGATAAACTGCCTCAAGTGATGCAATGTGAGTCATTGTCTGTTGGAGCTGAAAACTGCAAGAAGAGAGAAAGTGTTGAGTTAGAAAGAAGTGAGCATCTTGAAGAATCACAAAAAAAAAGATATATAAGGATTTTACTTTGGACTGATGCATTCAGCAAACCCATAGATTCACTACATAATTAGGTGAAGAGCGTCTTAAAGTATATTTTCCGAATCACGTGCATCTCAGGCTGTCCGAACGTTTAAAACCATTTTTTTTTTTCCCAGCAAGAATTATACGTATGGGGGTAACTGGAGCCATGCAACGTGACAGAGGAGACTCGGGGCTTTTGCATCACTCCAATTTGACAAATGTCCTGTCAACATGAAATATGACGGGAACCTTCTACAGCCTCTCTCTCTCTCTCCCCCCCTCTCTCTCTCTCTCTCTGCCACCAGCAATCACTTCGAGTTAGCACCTCGTCATGAGCATTCTTGAGGACATATCAGAGCAGGCTTCTCCGGCCTATCCGCTTTCAAACATACGCACACATGCACACACTGCAACCCAATATTTTCCCTCTCCCACCCTAACACAATTTTTACAGAAGGCCTCTCAACAACAAGCTCTCAGTTCAAAAATACCCTCTGTATCCTTTAGGCTTCGGGTATGCGATTGGTTGAGAGCGAGAACATGTGACAGGTGTCAGCCAATGCAGAGGATGGAGGACAATGAGGATTGAGTTACCTGCATGGTTGGCGCCGTGTGTGCGCGAGTGTGTGCGTGTGTGTGTGTGTGTGTGTGTGTGCACGGTATTTATAACAGCAGTGAAAGTGTCAGTGCAAGAAGGTCAGGATTTTGGGTAAACACTTTCCTGCAGGATCAGTGGACCTGGTTAAACGTGTGGTCAGGGGTGTGTGTGTGCGTGACGCGACACACACACACACACACATAAACGCAGTCACGATTCAGACGCTTCAGTCGGGACGAACAGGATGGAATCAACAGCCGACTGACCCCTCGCTCCTCTCCCCGCCGCTCGTCCCGCTCCAGCCAGCTGCCTGTCCGCCTGGAGGAGAAATCAAGACGACCATATTGCACAATGTATGTCAATTTAAATGGAGCAGAAAGGCAATTCAAAGGCTTGAGTAGGCGATAAAGTGCATATTTGCCCGGTGCTGTAATACGGTCCGTTACACTGGGAAACGCTCGCTGAGTGATGTGAATTCATGCCGGTCGTCCGAGGGGAGTTTGCTCTTTGGACTTTGTGCGCCGGCTGGATTCCTGGTGGCACAAAAAAGAGCAGAAACCACATGTCATTTATTGGCATCGTCACGTGTTTAATATCCCTGATTGGTTGTCAACCTCTACGTTCAATTATTCCCTTCACTCTTCATTGTGTTTCATACAACCAGCAGTCTTATGCCGACAGTTGGACCCTCGGGGGAGTATTTGGCATTGCTTTCAGTTTCAAAACGCTCATTTATCATTACTCAGAATAACTGCTTTTTATGCAGCAGGAGATGTGCAATGTGTTTGACCTCGTTAATTAGCGCTGTCACATTATTGGACAGCTACACAACACAGGATTGACACTTTGGGTGTGTGGCAAAACTCAAGTTGTTGCTACTTAGAGCCTCAGATCATACGCTGGAAGAGCCACATGTTGGTTTAAGGTTGTTGTCAATGTCCTTTCAAAATAAGAGGACTAGTGAAAATACTAGTGAAAAAATTGTCTTTTCCCAGACCATTTCCTCAACTTTTTATTAAAATCTTTAGCCTTTTTGAAGCAGCGTGGCTTACTTGTTGGTCATAAAATTAGCTCAAAACCGAAGATAGACTTCTAACTGTTGTGGTTGCTCCACAGTTGAAAACGAGGCCATGTGACATGCAGTCAAAGGATGAGAGAGAGAGAGAGAAAGTAAAAACAGACAGAGCGGGTGGGAGGATTTAACACGGGGAGACATGGGAGCAGACAACCAGACGGAGAGTGGGTGGACGATGGGCTCCCAGAGGAGACTCCACATCCAGAACTCAGACACTGATCCTAAACTCAGCGTGACCATTTACAAACGCTCAGACGATCCCTGAAGACACACACACACACACACACACACACACACACACACACACACACACACACACACACACACACACACACACACACACACACACACAAACGCTGACCCCAGGGCTGCCGGTTCAGAGGTCCGTCTTATGGTTTCCCCTCAGCTTCCTTTAAAAAATCTTCCCGACGACAATTACGGCGAATTTGATTAACAGAGGGAGCGGCGTGGCTATCGTGGCTTTTTTTTTATTTTTTATTTTTTATGGAGAGCCGGTGTATCACGTTTCACTAGCTGTCATTTATACTGCCACAGGAAGGGCGGGGGGAAGGAGGGGAGGGTCCTTTTACTGGCCTTAAGCAGACTTCAAACAAAGCCCAATGAAGAGAGAGAGAGAGAGAGAGAGAGACGGGGCCAAGAGCAGAAGAAAAAGAAAAGAGAAAAAGCGAAAGAAGAAGAAGAAGAAAAAAAAAACAATTGCACCAAATGAATGAGCAGACAGAGACAATTTAACAAGAGATGTGGGAGCCTTCTCCCAGTCATCTAGAGTTGGGTTTCCTTTTGGCAGCTCCACGTGAATAGCTATTACTTTTCCAAGGCCCTCACGTTGTACAATTGCTACTATGTCAGGAAGATAAAACCCCAAAAGCCGCCCGCGCCCGCGTATGGATACTGTCAGGAAATCACTGCGACCATGAAACAGGCAGACGGATAGTCTGGAAATCAGGCTCAAGTTTTCGAGCAGAGGGTGAAAGAATTCGCTTGAAACGCTGAGTGGAGAACCAGTCCGGGGAATTAGAAAGCGCACACGGACTTCCATGCACGAAGAAAGCTGAACGCGGATTAGCGAAGGAGCTCAAGCAGTCGGTGGGACCCCAGTGGGACCCCAGTGGGACCCCAGTGGGACCCCAGTGGGACCCCAGTGGGACCCGATCGGCCCTGTTAGCTCCCCCCCTCCTGGTCGTTTTGATTGGGCCCGCTCGCTTTTACGAGAGCTCTGAGCAAATCCAACTGCTTTATGGAGAGCGGCTCCCTTTCCTCCCCTCTTCTTTCCCCACGCTCTCCCCTCCACAGACACATGGACTCGCAGTGAATAATAAGCCCTCTTCATTAGATGCTCTTGTTCTCCTAATAGAAGTCAAATAAAGGAGGACTTCATGTTGCAGTCAGCTGGTTAGCATTCCTAAAAGGGCCCTTGTATGGCTCCGAGAGGAAAGGCGGAGAGAAAGAAAGAAGGGAAGACCGAAAGAAGGTTCCAGTCACATCAGTGTTTGAGAGGCTGCCGGGCCGTGAGTGTTATCAACCTAAACAAAGCGCCACGCCGCGGCCCTAATGCAGTCCGAGGGAGCGCTGGATTTATTTTTCTTTCAGGAATACAAATGGTTTTGTAATAAAATTTCGGCACAGGCTTTTGGGCTTAATGGCTACCTCTTGACAAGTGTAAATGAATGGGCAGTAAGGGAGGGAGAGAGGGAGGGCGGGGAGAGAGAGAGAGAGGGAGAGAGAGAGAGAGAGGGAGAGAGAGAGAGAGAGAGAGAGAGCAGTAGTCGTAGCAGCGTTGAGAAACAAGGTTTGAGATGAAACATGCTGTTCTCAACTCTGACAGACACACACACACACACACACACACACACACACACACACACACACACACACACATCAGACAGACAGTCTGCAAGCAATTTCACACTGCAAGGAGGTATTCTCTTCCTTGTTCAGCGAGACATTTTCATTAATCTACACAACTAATGCACTCAAGTGTGTGTGTGTGTGTGTGTGTGTGTGTGTGTGTGTGTGTGTGTGTGTGTGTGTGTGTGTTGAAGTTAGCTGTTGTTGGAGTGTGTTGTGGTCTGGCAGAGATGGTTGATGGAAATGTGCTGAGTCGGAGCCATGAGGAAGTGCAGCTGTCGAACAAAACGGGCTCAGCAATGCCTGTGTGTGTGTGTGTGTGTGTGTGTGTGTGTGTGTGTGTGTGTTTCTACAGTAGTTGTGTATTCGTTGGAGTTTATTTCTGTCTTCCTTTACCCTCCATAACTCCCTGTGGAAATAATGGCTACACTTTAATTCCCAGCTTTTACAGGTGCTTCTGTGTTTGTGTATCACAGCTGAAGTGTGTTGAAGTGGTTGTGTGTGTTTAGCGTTAAGTGTATCTGTCCCTGGTGAATTTGATGGAAATCAAATCCAGTCTATCAGGCGGCGTTTACATGGCCTTGGCTCAAATTAATTACTTCAAATCCATCCAATTCACTCTCCGTGATGGACTAATCCTGCCGGACCGACGGGGCTGAAAGCGTTTCCTGGTGCACGCCGCATCTCGTCCTGCAGATACACATCTAACACGCTAAAGAATACACTGACATAACCTTCAGGTAATGTGATAATGCTGCAGCTTATTTCACTGATCCCATCTCACTGATATATGTGATATAAGATGTATTTAGATTAATTGGTTTATTTTTAATTCTGCTAAATTAATTTATAATATATTTTATATCTACTTTAAAATAACAGTTTTTTAATTGGCTAGAGAGGAGTTTTAATCAACTTGAATACATGTTTTTCTTCCAAAGTTTCCTTTCCTTTGATCAGGACTCGACTTTGGCAAAGCGGTGTGTGTGTGTGTGTGTGTGTGTGTGTGTGTGTGTGTGTGTGTGTGGACATAATTATCCTAATCAGCTACCAGCATGCACCTTTTTTACCGCACCACTTTTAATGGCAGCCTGATTATGAACAAGTCAGTTATTAAGCACGTTCTAAACATCTGCACTCTGTCCAAGCCTGCAGGTCTGCACACCACACACACACACACACACACACACACACACACACACACACACACACACACACACACACACACACACACACACACACACACACACACAGGGTTTATATACACTAAACAATACCAAAAGTAGGAGGAGCTTCACAACGAAGCCATATTTGATTCAGATATGATTACACAACGTCTTTCCGCCTCATCTTTCCATTGTCCTCTTCTCTCCTCCCTTATATGTTCCCTTCCTCCACCTCCTCTCCTAATAAACAACCGCCGGTCCCAACCATTTCAAAAACAACCTTGTAAACGCGACTCTCAGGAGTGGACAGATGGGGCTGGAGGATAACTTTTCACTTGCTCGGAAACTTCATTTCATTCGTGGAGCAGTCGGCTGACATGTTACCTGCAAAAGTAAATTGACTGTGGAGGAGAAGAAAAAAAATCAGCGCTGCCCCTCGATAACTTCTCATTAGAGATATTTGTATGTACGGCGGCAGACGCAGTCACACACTCGTACATACACAAACAAACACACACGTCAGCTGCAGCAAAGTGAGCATGGGCCGTGATTCTGGAGAAACACAAATACACACACATCTAAATGGGTAGTGTCAATGTCAGCATGAAGTGTAAAGAAAAATCTGTCAGCAACATGCACACACACACACACACACACACACACACACACACACACACACACACACACACACACACACACAGAGGAAAAATAGACTCTTTGCTGTCATGTCTTTTAATTTCCAGCCAAGAGACACATAGCAAGAAACTGAGGCTGATATTTCCAGCATGTTATGGAGAGAGAGCGAGAGCAAAATAAACATAATAAATAGTGGGATTGACATCATGTGTCTGCTCTGGAGCACCGGAATAAAAAAAAGTAGACGAGCTGAAAGAAACCGAAGGACGAGAGAAGGAAAATGTTCAATTTTACTTTTAGATTTTTAGTTGCAGCATGGATCCAACATTCAGTACAAAGAGTGATTTATGATTTACAGTTTGCTATTTACCATGCTGCTCCGGTGTGTGTGTGTGTGTGTGTGTGTGTGTGTATGAAAAGTGTTATTTCTTCTGGCTCCTACATCCTAATTGATCCTCCACTCTTTGTGGACACTCTACTTTCTGTCTTACCATTAATGGATGCCCTTTATAAAGCGTGTGTGTGTGTGTGTTTGTGCGTGCGTGCATGTGTGTGTGTGTGTCGTCTTGATGCAGAGCTTCTGTGATAGAAACAGTTCAGGCACAAACTTTCTGCTTTTTTATATAACTAGAAGGAAGGAAAGACAATGTGTTAGTGTGTGAGGCAAAACAAGAGAAGGAAGAGGAGAGAGGGAGTAGAGAAAGAGAGAGAGAGGAGGGGGAGGGGGGGGGTGCACAAGGAGAGCGTTGAAAGATTCATAACAGCCAACCAAAACCCTGAATGTTTATTTTCCCTAATTATGCATATGAGCCGTAACATGATCCGTTGTGCTGTGGGAATGCCACAAAACTAATTATGGTGTAACTCAAATCCTAATTAGCCCATAAACACACACACACACACACACAAAAACACACACACACAAAAAAACACACACTCTCACAGAAACATACACACACTTTCACACACACTCGTACACATGTAAAACCTGATTCTCTATTAGAACGGCTGAAAGCTACTGTATTAGTTTAGTTCTCACTGTTCTCACTGTTGCACAGACACACACACACACACACACACACACACACACACACACACACACACCCACACACACACACACCCTGAGCTGCCTCATTTACAGTTTACGGCTCAAACGCAGGCTGTGGTATTTGGTGTTGTCGTTAATGTGAGACTGTTAAGCTCTCGGCTGCTGTTCAGGTACATTAAGAAGACTGGGAGCTGCTTTAAGCCACGTTATGGGGACATGTGATACTTAAGTGTCTAGACGATCCCGTACACACTTTCTTTACTTTGAGAATCCTCACACACAACGGCCCGTCAGCAACGTGCAGCATGGGAAGCCAAAACATATGGAAGTTTGTATTTCTTCTTGTGAGCTGTGCATCAACATCACAGTTTATAGTTTTTACATGGATATATCAACCATAAGCACAATATAACTTAAAGAAAATATACATGTTTATGCAACTGTCCTGCAGATCATATTTCCCCTGCATAAGGACATGTTGTTACGACAGAGAAGTGCCTCAAAGCCAAATAATTAATGAATTAATTAAGATTAATTAAGATTTCAAAGTGGAAACGGACCAAACATCAGATCTGTGTATTGAGCGGCATTTCCTGTAGTCGCCGTGTGAGTCCTTCCAGTCCTCCGTGTTGCCACCGTATCCTCACCTCTCCTGTTCCAGACACGGGGTCCGGTGTAAACCAGGCACGCCGGACACCCGATACCCTGGTGTGCGGTGGCCGACTTGGCCTCAGCTACACTCTGAAGTCCAAATCACTGGTGAACCAGGCAAAGTGGACTGATTCCCAACAACGGACACCGTAACACTGTTGTTGCTACATGTTTTCAGTTGTGTCATTGGGAGGAAACTCCAGGTGTGTGGTAGCACTGGGCGACACGACCTGAAAATACATCACACACACACACACACACACACACACACACACACACACACACACACACACACACACACACACACACACACACACACACACACACACACACACACACACTTACTTGCAATAGAGTTAGCATGTTTGATTATGTTGAACCAGGCGCTCCGTCCTCGTCTGATACACAACTTTCTCTCCGATGCTGACGGGGAAACGGCAGAAAATGAGACTTTGAGGAAAGGATTATGTTTATGTCTCATGTTTTTTAGCAGGTGTTTAAGGCCGGCGTTGTCTTTTGCCGCTCGCATCGCCGCACGCTTTGAGATGCTGGAACGAATGAGTCGCGCTGCTGCTTTTACAGAGGAATAAAGTGTTTATGAGCACATGTAGGTGATGTACCTGTCTGAAGAGAACTCACACTTTTACTATGAACTACGGGATCTCAGGGAGGCAGGGGCAGCTCCTGGCCCTGAGTTAAAGTAAAACCTATTGTGCAACATAATGTGGCATTAATGCCTCGGTGCACATGCTTATCTCAGCACATTTCCTGTGTTATGAAAGTGCGTTTGTTTGTGCTTTTAAATCAAGGTAGACTGAAATGTCAGGACATAATCCACTGTAAACGTTCATTAAATACACACCAGAGGTGGTGGATTCACTTCCGCTAAAAGCTGTTTTTTTTTTGTTTTTTTTAACAAATCTAATTCATTTGAGTGGATTATCTTCATCAGTTGTTATGCAATCTCAAGACCCGACGCATGTAAAGAAATATAGCACCATACGGTTTGCAGAAAGCCAGATTGGGTTAGATTAGAGGCAAGTCATTCAGAAAGGGGCACAAGGTATGTAACTCTATCCAACCCCCGGCTCTCAGCTTCAATTTAACTGAAAACGCTGCGAGCGAGAGACCCTCCTTCGCGACCCGAACTCTGTAAGGGAATAACTCAAGCGAAAAAACCTTAAGCCTCTTTCAAACAAATTTGCCCGAATCAAAGTGCCACTTATGAATAATTACGCCGGGTGTTTTTAGGTTGGAATAAGAAGGAAAACAACAATTAACAGTGAAAGTTTCTCTCTTTTGTTTTTTTTCTCCCCCCACCCCTGCACCTCCTCCTCGTGGGCAGCTCTGCCGGCGTGTGTGCCCTGATAGCTTGGGGAAGTATCTATTTACTTAGTGATTAGGACAATTTGACTGTCGTGGGCTAGTAAATTCAAACCATTCACTCCGGCAGATTGGCCCAGACAACATCATCAAGCCACAATGTGAAACACACACACACACACACACTCGCTGCTCGACGCGCATACACGACCCTCATCTGGATTTCTGTCCGTCTGCCTTTTTCCCCCCCCCCCTCCACGTTACCCTCAAACTTAAATAAACCTTCACATATAATTACAGCCAATTCTGTATATTTTCCTGTCCATTTTCCTGAAACCCTCAAAACGATAGGGCTCTAAGAGCAGAGCAAGTGCACGCGTCTTGATGAGTGAACCGCACACACACACACACACACACACACACACACACACACACGCTTCTCGACCCGAACTGAAAGAGTGTCTTTTATTGATTCAGAGGTAAAAAGGTAAGAGCAACATAAGTCCTTCTGTCCTTCACTCACGCGGGAGCGGCCGTGTGTTTGGTCTGTGCAGAATGCTGTTCATCCGATCCGGTGTCGCCGCGTAGCGATGAAAACATTATCAGAGTCAATATTATGAGTGAGGAAAAGGTCCTTTTACGCAGAATGTGGTATTGTGGTCACGACTCGATGTCTCACTTGCAGTACGTGCCAGAGCCGTGAGATGAGAGACAGTGGAAAGTCGAGTTAAACACTCAATCCGAAATCGAGTTTGGCGCCATCTGTGACCTTCTCACCCAAAACACACACTCGCGCACACGCATACACACACACACACACACACACACACATTCACTTTTCTCCCTCAGTTTGTTTTGCTGACTAAA
Organism: Cottus gobio; assembly: GCA_023566465.1. NCBI lineage: Eukaryota > Metazoa > Chordata > Actinopteri > Perciformes > Cottidae > Cottus > Cottus gobio. The sequence continues at coordinate 6,433,508 of CM042225.1, forward strand.
AGAGATTCTTTCAGTTGATTATCTATTAGTTTTTTTTTTGGGGGGGGGGGGGGGGGGGGTTACAAATCGTCAAAGCCACATTATTCTTACATTTAAAATTTTTAACACATCTTAGTTAACATAAAACTTTTTTTTTGCATTTTTCCAGCAAAGATAAGTCACATTGTAAAGTTATTTGATTAACCATCACTAATTAGTATTGATCATTTATTAATGAATACTATTGATTTAATTATAAAATTTTGTGATTCCATGAAAACATGTGCAATCCTTATCTGCAAAGAACTCTTCGAGTTTATTTACACCCACAAGGACTCTTCCTTCTATCTGTCTATAAATGCTATGTGGCTAGCGCTAGCATGTGTTAGCAGCTAGCTCTCCAGCTTCCCCTGCAGGTCACGTGACCAAGCCCTGAGCACCACCTACTAACACGGACACATGGAGGAACTTTGCTGGGCCACTTCCTGGTGTGATCGGGGCTCGAAAGGGCCGAGAGGCGATGATTCTCAGTCCTCTCTACAGCTGCGGCGCCTTAATCGCATTATTGTCGCATATTGCGTTACAATTGTATTGGATTTTAGAATTTCCATTTGGCTTCTCGATTCATTTTGTTCTGCATTGTTTCGTATGTGCCTGGTAGAGCCATGTCGAGAAACCAGCACAGTCTTTACACGTCAGTTGGCTCAGTCACGCAGCCTTGCAGAATGGGGAACATTTCAGTTTCCCTTGAAACTGTCCTCTGTCCACTTCTTATCCTGTTGATGATTGTTGACTGGCAGCGTGGCTCACCGGGCCCGACTGTGTACTTGTGTGTTGAGTGTTTGACTGGGTTTCATATCATGTTTTGTGGACGTGTGTGCACAAGTGTTTGTGTGTGGTGGAGGAGGTGAGATCTGGACAGTGTCCCCATGACCAGAGAGGGATGTAAGTAATTACCAATTCTCCAAACACTACTTTTCCCTATTTAAACATATTACACGGCTCTCACAGCCACCGCGGGCCACTCCCTTTGCACTACAACCTGTGAACAACACACACACACACACACACACACACACACACACACACACACACACACACACACACACACACACACACACATACAGAAACAGTTCTGCACTGCACTTGCAAGCTGCCTGCAATTAACCAATCATCATCACCGTCATCATGGTCATCATCATCATCATACGAGTGAGCGCTGCACTCGCACACGCACACACACACACACACACACACACACACACACACACACACACACACACACACACACACACACACACACACACACACACACACACACACACACACACATGCATGCCACAGATCCAGATGCTCATTGAGAGTTAATTTACACCAGTGTTGTTTTTGTTTAGCTTTCACTTCATTCTCTGGAGGGTAATCTGTTTTGTAAGCTCGGTAAACTAAACCCACACAGGCCTGACCCGCCCTCAAGCATTTACTTAGTATTGGAATATTGATCCATGCCAGGCAGTGCAATGCCACATTTGTGGATTTTATTACTGGGGTATAATTTGTACATATATTGTTGTTTGCCTTCATGTTTGTGTGTTTATGTCTTTGAGTGTCCACGTGTCATTTTGCATTTGTGTGTGTGATACAAGGTCTCTGCAGCATCCTGGAGTGTGTGTGTGTGTGTGAGACGTAGCTTCCTTCGAAAAAAAAGTGTGAGTTTGTGTTGTTTGAGTTAATCAGTTGACAAAAGCAAGAAAGAGCAAAGCTTCAGATTAATCTTGAAAAGAGAGAGAACAATATGCTGAAATCGATTTTGAATATCTTCTGCGAATATGCAACCTCCCATTATAGTATAATTTAAGAATATCATAATGATCATCAGGTTATAGCCATAGAAAGAAAAGTTCATCCTTTAAAAAAAGCATTTATACCAACCATTGCTTTTGAGCATCCAAATTATGGATTTGTATTAACTCATTTTCTTAATTCAAATCAGGAAAAACCAAGTCCAGTATGTAAATCTGTAATATCTGATCCATGATGTTTTTGTGCAGAAGAGGGTTGGGTGCCTAGGAATGTGCTCTGATACTCACAAGCTAATCATTTGGTATCGATTTAGTGATGATAAGAATACGAATGATATGAATACAAAACAACCCTGACATATGTAACCGGCCTGTGTCACATGACCGGCCGTGCATATAAACATGTGAGACATAAACATAAACATATAACATGTAAGAGAGCGGCAGAAAGGAAACAGCGTGGTGTGGTGCTACTTTTCTCCTGCAGATAAAAATACTACAAAATGCACTTTATGTTAATAAAGTGCCACACAGACACCTGAGTAACATTTTAAAACAACACACCTTTATGTAAAATTCAGGAAAACATTTTTTACATTTATTGGCACAAACCTTTTCATTTATTTGCACTCCTATTTGCAATACATGTGTTATTAGTGGCTGGTACAGTATGTGTCATGTGATTTTCTTTTGAGTTTAATGATATCTGTTCTATAACATTAATACAAAAAAATGGATTAGTATTGGTATTGTTGAAATTGTAACAAAAAGGTATCGGTATCAAATAAAAAAAAATAATTATTCTTGCAATTAATTGCATTATTTAAATATGATATTTTAATACCTTTACTGAGTAAGGTGACACAACTCATTTTGATGATGACATTTCAAGTAGCATGTAACATTTGTGTAACGGCAGCTTGATGGGCCGGCTGCACGCTGACGTGTGAGGCGGGACGGACAGGGAGTGTGTGTCACGCAAGGTGAAGGGTCAGGGAGTGTGTGTCACGCAAGGTGAAGGGTCAGGGAGTGTGTGTCACGCAAGGTGAAGGCCAGAGGCTGACGCCACCGGCCCTGATAGCTGATCCCAGAGAGGGAGAGGCTGATTAGTTTAAGAGGGCCTGAGGGCTTCATCACAATATCACAACAAACAATTGTCATTTCTCTGGAGGGATGGAAAACACACACACACACACACACACACACACACACACACACACACACACACACACACACACACACACACACACACACACACATTAAAAGTCATTAAAAGTCATACTATCCGTGTTTCACTACTTTTAGTATCCGTGTTTCACCCTGTGACAACATGTGTATTATTATAAATGTTATATTTGTGTTATTTCCTCCTCCCACATACAACAGGTTGATAAGTTGTAAACTAAGAAACAAGCGACATGTCAGGTGAGAGGTGTTCGGTTCTTAACCTTCACATCCTGTTGTTTCTTTGTCTCTGGGGAAAACCTGTGAACTCCGTATAGCTCATTAAACCTGTGAATTTTATTGTTGGTGGGGAAATACATTTAATATCACAAGCTCTGCTTCACATTAACACCTTTCACAGTATATTATAATTGCTGAAATTGAAAAAAGAAAATAAAATAGCCTTTCAGGGTTGTGTCAAGAAGAAATACAAATATAACCACACTTAAAGCGACAGCGTGTTGCAATAAAATGTACGGTCAATAATAAGTTAATTTTACAGTCATGCATATTTCGCATGGTCATTTGAAATGAAAATGATATTCATAAAAAAGGAATTGCATTTGGAGAGCGGACGGCTCTGGTTGGCGGTCTGGTGAGCTGCCGCTCAGACAAAGAGCCGGTGTTGGGTTGCATTGCAGTGGCCTTTTCTCAATACTCACCACACACACACACACACACACACACACACACACACACACACACACACACACACACACACTCCAGTAACCTTTTGCTCAGTCCCCGAGCAAAGGTTATGTCCCACACACCACTTAACTCTCATTTGTTGGAGCCAGACTAGAACAGCTCATTCATAAATTGATGCAGCCGACACAAAACCGTCATAACTAATTTGTGACGTGTGCTGTTAGCAAAATTGAAGTTTAAAAAATGAAATCCATTCACTAGCGAACAGTTTTTTGACAACATTTATGAATTTGTATGGAAATGTTGTATAATATCTACTGACAAGTTATGTTCATTATATCAACGAATTATGTAATATTTCTCTGGCTGCGTATTTAAACTGTAGAAATGAAATAAAAACATGTGCGTTTTTTTTTTTTTTAGAAATGTCACAAAATGAACAGAATTGATTGCACACAGATATTGTTTTTGTACCACCATCAGTGTACTAATCATCCACCTGACTAACAGCAGCCCAAATGCATTGCCGGTTAGGAACGTGCTCATTACTCGTCAACAATGTCCAGAGCTCTTGTCAGCTGGTGATTAATGGCCCTCTCACTTGGACAATATTGCTTTAACATGATTTCTAATAGAGCGGCCGGACTGCCAACAACACCCAGAACACAGTGGAGAGAAATCTGTGGAGGAAACACAGAACACTGACACTCCTGCAGCGTGAACTGAAACTACAGGGGAGGAAGCACAGACGCAGACAAACCGGCTTTGTGTCGAATTATTGGTTAACATTTCAGAGGGACTCATATTGTTGGTGCTTTTCATTTTACTGTATATGTAATTGAATATTAGCATTGATTCTTTTTGGTATTTTTCTTTTATCCAGCAACAGTTTGACAGAAATACTTTTTGTTTTTATTCCTTGATATGTTTTTCGCAAAGGAGTGTTTCATATAACAGCAATATTTATACTAATAAAACAATACAATAATATTTGATACAAAAACAGTTACAGATCCACATAGAACAAGAATATTCCTTAATTAAAAAAAATTTAATAATGAAAATAAAAAATCCCTCAATGGCCGACACGTTTCTGTTCCCCTGACCACCTACACACACATTTTCAAAACGGTTAAACAGTGAAAATCTTCAGTATTGTTGGCAAAAACTGCTGCCAGCATTATGAACACTGAACAGGTATCTTTGTCTCTGTTTCAGCTGCAGTGAATTAACAGCGACTGAGTTTCAAGGCTGAGCTGGTCTCATCCTAAAATATCCTCTGGTAGTACCCTCTGCATGTGTGTGTGTGTGTGTGTGTGTGTGTGGTTTTAAAAACCATGCTTGGTTTCATTAGTTGCTATTAGTTTAGTCGTATGTACTTTTTGAGTTGATGTATTGATGTCTGTGCATCTTTGCTATAGGTACTTGCATGAAAAAGTTCTGGGAATGCACTTTGTGTTAATGCACGTGTGTGTGTGTGTGTGTGTGTATGTGTGTGTGTGTCTGTCTTCCAGAGCAGTGTAGGGTGTTAAAGGCGTTGGTTGGGGGTCTCAGCAGGGACTGCAGCATGGAGTCTTAATTCAATTTAAAGCTCCCTGTTTTGACAGGAGTTAGGAGTTAGCTGGGGTGGCAAGAAAGCTCAGCAGTCTGCACCAGAAATATCAGAAACACACACTTATACATGCATATACTCATGCACACACACACACATACAGCACAAGGACACACCCAATGCACCACGGTTCAGACTGTGAGTGCCAACGTATCTGTTGAAAAATATTTTCTAATAAGTGTTTTACACACGACGCAGTGAGATCATGTTCAGCGCCGTCTTTTAATATAAGGAAGGCTTTTCCTATTGTATTATCAGTTAGTGTTCCATAACTCTGCCAGGATCTAATACCACATAATTTGATCCTGAGGAATAGAGTTAAATAACCGGCTCGCTCTCGTCCTGCTGATAAGTGCCTGGAGGAAGCGGCGGCGTTGTCCAGCATGAAACGCTGCGATAAACGGTAATAAAAACCCCGCAAATTAATAAGCTCAAACGAGACAGCTATTCTCTCTGTCTGGCCTAATTACACATATTCTGGGTGAGGCGTGTGTGTGTGTTTGTGTGCCTCTCACATGCACCTCCAAGTGTATTTATGTGTGGGAATGTGTGGCCCCCTGGAGACCGAAAGCAATATGTTTGAGATTTGCATAGAGCTGGGAGAATATATATTTCTAATTGTGTATATTATTCAGCAGCGTCCCTGAAGGAGCAGGTAGGTAGATGTGCATTCAGCCTAAAGGGGAAGCCATGGATGCTCTGGTGAGTGTGTGTCTGTGTGTTGGCATATCAGAGACTGAAGCTGAGCCTTGTGCTGCATGTTTGCGGTCAACTCTGCATTTGTATGTGCGGTGTCTGTTTCAACAGAGCCGACTGTGTGTGTGTGTGTGTGCATGTGTGTGTGTGTGTGTGTGTGTGAGACAGGAACATAGAAGTGAGCGAGAAATAGATGGAGAGAGAAGGAGAAGTGATTGCGGCATCCTGGTTGGTAGGTAGGTTATGGTGCCTATCTGTTTCACGTCTTCCCTTCCCATCGTCTGGTTTCCTGCCATTGATCAGAACAACCCTCCTCCTCCTCCCCCCTTCCTCTCCTCTCCCTCTCCACTGATGGACGGAGGGAAACCTGATCGTCGAGCGAGGAGTGGAGGTAGCATGGGAGGGTGGTGGTGGTGGTGGTGGTGGGGGGCGAAGGAGAAGAGAAGGGTAAAGGCATCAGTGCCGTCTGCAGCCTCCTCTGTCAACCATGCAGAGAAGCCTGCAAAGAGCCACATCACAAATGGAGTATCTTATTCTGCCCAAATCTAATTTCTCCATTCCTTTCGGCTTTACTGTAAAATGAAAAGATCATCTAACTGTGTGTGTGTGTGTGTGGATGGAGACAGAGACCAAGGCGGGGAGAGCGTTTCCCGTGGAACAGATGTTGGAGGAGGTGTCAGTCACTCGTTTCACGGGGACCCCGGTTGCCGCAGCACCCTCAGAGCCAAAACACGACCACCCGCCGGCCTCCGACACACAAACCTGCGCTCGCACTCATCCACACGCTGGGTTTTTGAGTGGCAGTTGCGCCGCTGCTCTCGCCTGCCGAGGGGAGGGCGGTGGGGGGGTCATCACCCCGTCCATCTGTTGCTGATCGCCCCCCCGACGTGGAAGGCAGTCGCCTCAGAAAGTGCTGTCGTCTGAACACAGAGAAACGAGGACAGAATGAAGTAGAAATCAGTGTTTTGAGACAGTTTGAGCTTCATGTAAATGTAAAACGTTAGAAGAGGGAAACTCCAGAGTGGATTGGGGTCAAATCCTCTCTCGGGGAGGGCCGCTGTGCAGAACAGTTCTCAAACCGGCTCAACAGGTCTCTGAGCCGCCTGCAGCACATGGTGGAGAGATAAGTAATCCTCTCTGGGTCTGTCAAGCTAGTCAATGTTACTGGAAGTAACGGCAACCACATGGTGCATTATAATAAATAACCTCTGGCCTGATCCTCCCTCAATTGATAATCAATAACCCTGACACCGCTTTCACTGTATATGCTTTACTATACTATATTTATTTACTTTGCATCTTTGCACTTTTTTTATTTCATGTATTAAATGTCTTATATGTAACTCTGATTGCTGCTGCCACAACCAAATGTCCCCTTTGGGATGAATACAGTATATCTATTCTATCATATCAGTAATAGTTTCTGTGAGTTTGATCAGAATCAATATTTGTTTCATCATAAAATATCATGTGAACATTTATTTTTTCAAATTGTGTGACAAATTATTATTTTTATCTTTTTGCAGAAGCCTTATTAATATGTTAGAATGAATCTACAAATATAGAGGACACCCTCCTTTACATGTATCAGATAAAACATACAGGAGATAATCTGAAAGGTCAGAATATTGAGTCAAATCAAAGTGCTGCGTCCAAATAGAATATAGTTTACTTAAAGCAAATGTTACATGGAATTCAATATTGTCTTATGTTTACATTTACTGTCACATGTCATCGTCCGCGAACAGCAAACATTGTATTTACTCCATCATTGTTGTGTAACGGCTTCTCAGCTACTTGTCTCATTCACCTGCAGCTTCCTGTTATGAAAGGCACATTTTAAATATGAAGACAAACAAAGAGCTCCATTTCATGTGGGGTATTTATTTCTGCTTTGCAAAGTGCTGATGTTTGACATTCGCAGGTTACTTCCCTGTTATATTTTTTGATAAATAATTTGATTGCTTAATTTATTTATTGCAATATATTACCGTTTTTTATTATTATTATTATCAAAATGCTTTCCTCGTGCTCTAATCACTAAAATATATGGAATATTCAATTATTTTCTACTTTTTTTTTCTCTCTCTCTCCTCAAGTCCTCTCCCTCCTCTCTCTCTCTCTCACACACACACACACACACACACTCACACACACTTTTCTTTTATTTCATGGATTTCCTTCTCATTCAAAGCTCTCCCTTACAACTCAAGCCAGACCCGGGGTCAATACTGCAACCTGATAGGCCCACACAGTCGGCTCCCTGAGCCCCTGTGGGCTCCTGCCTCCACAGCCACCTCCAGTCCCAGAAATGTTGACGATGTTAAATCAAGCATGGTAATGCCTCGTTCCTGTATCAGGGCTGCAGCCGGCGCGGGTTTCAGAGATAACGGTCGCCCTGTTATGAAACGCGTTCGATGCCCGTGACCAAACACGTCGCCCTGAAGTGTTCTGTTGGAGGCGTCGCTGTTTGTTTACCTTTGCTGCAGATTGTTAGCATATCCCGTGAACTTGACCGTGGCGGCCATGTGCAGGTTCGCCGATCAGTGTTATGACACGCCGCGGATTATGAGCGTAAGTGTTTGCACATCAGAGAAGTGATGTGACGAAAGATTGACACTGACATCAGTGTTAACTTTCTTTTTTTTTATATATTGATGTAACATTAGGTCATTCTCAAAAAAAATATTTTTCAAGGCCTCCGCAAAAGTGGTCTTTCAGACACATTTATCTTGCAGCGGTGGGAGAAGAAGAAGAAGAAGAAGAAGAAGAAGAAGAAGAAGAAGAAGAAGAAGAAGAAGAAGAAGAAGAAGAAGAAGAAGAAGAAGAAGAAGAAGAAGAAGAAGAAGAAGAAGAAGAAGAAGAAGAAGAAGAAGAAGAAGAAGAAGAAGAAGAAGAAGAAGAAGAAGAAGAAGAAGAAGAAGAAAGAAAACCTTAAAACTAAAGTTAATTTATCTACAGAGGAAATCCCCCACAGATGTGTCTGCATTCATCAAACTGACCGATCTGTACGCCCCGCTGAGCTGCCATTGTGTTTCTGCTCTGAGAGTTGGGAAACGCAGACCCTGAGAGGCTTTTTGGGGGGATTATTATGGGCTATAAAGGAGAAGCAGGCTGGTAGAGGCAGAGTGCTGGGTAAAGTGCTGGGAGATGAGTGGATGTCCAGCTCAGTGCTGTAAATCCAAGGAGGATGGGAGGATGGAGAAGATGAGCGGAGAACTGCCTCTTTCCCCCTGATATAAATGACTGTATATGTATTTATAATAAATGATCGCTGAGGGCCACACTGTATGAAAGTGAGTGTGTGTGTGTGTGTGTGAGTGTCTGAACATATGGTTTGTGTAACTGCAGACAACACAAAAGACGAGATAAACACATATTTCAGTCTCACCCATCAGAAATGCCGTAAAAGATTACGGCAATTTCTTTTTTTTATAACATCTTTGTTATGATTCGGGCGAAAAGAATGTTATTTCTGACCAGATCCTTTCATTTTATTAACTTACATTTTGCCTGGCAGGACAATCTTGAAGTCATCATCTCTGGTTATATATTGTTTTTAAAAGACAATCTGATTTCACGTTGCAGTGAAAGCTGATGTAACTGATAGCCGTCAATTTAAAGACACTCTGTTGTTTGTGAGCCGTTATAATACAAACCAAAAAAACAACACATGCAAATACACAGAGCGCACATACACTTTTGCCCGAGGCATCGTGTGCTACCTCCTCTGTAGCTTATTCCCACTCTGCTGAGCTAATAGAGTCAGATAATGAATTTACTCCCAGTCACCAAAGCAGTTTTTAATAAAAGGCAAATTCCCTCTCTCCGAGTGTTATTGCCAGCAGTGTCTTTACCACCTCGGAGACCAGCAATTATACCCTAATGGCATTACGCTGTCTCGCTAACAGTTATTGGCATTACAACTGCTCATATATGCAAAGTTATTATTTGCAAATCTTCACAAAAAAAATAAAAAAAAACGGATGAATAAATGTATGTAATGTATTTATTTTGGAGACATTTTATATCGCACACAGCACAGCTCTCAAGTTGTATAAAAGTTAAGCAACGTGAGAACATGAATCCGATTTATTCCAGCCAATCCAATTTGCTTTAAATTAAACCCTTAACCCCTTGCCCATATATTAACTGAGTGTATAAATGGATTACAGTGTGTTGAGGCACCTACACAGTGTTGGTCACTGGTGGAAAAGGAGGTTTTTTACTGTGTAAATAAATGATTTAATGCATTGAAACCTTTCCCTTAATTCACCCTGAGAAACCTCACAAAAAAAAAAGGTTGTTTGAAGGAAATTAGATGATTTCATTTTCCGTGCCTTGAGGTGAAAAAAAAAAACGAAGAAGAAGAAAAAAAAAAACAGCAGCTGTCGTATTTGTTGGAGTTAATAAATGTCATGGCCAGAAATTGAAGTTTATGCCCATGACCGGCGTACACACCCTGAGTGAGGCTGCTGTACAGCGGCAGCGAGCATACTGAGCTTACTGTGTCCTGACCCTGCACACGGGCCGCGGACACACACCCAAAACCCAGCCGGCTGGAAGGCAAGCTGCTTCCTGATTACTACACCATCACCTGCTGTCTTTGATTGCTTTTGTTTTTCCATGCATTTGTTAAGAGCTGTTGGTGGATGAGGCTGATTTAAAGTGTCTTAAAGCAGTTTTAAGTAGAACTTTAGTGGTTTCTGCTAGTTTGCAGATGATACGTTTTATACGTTAGGTAAGCCTTACGGAAATATCCATCCATCCATTCATCCATTTTCCACCGCTTATCCGGGGTCGGGTCGCGGAGGCAGCAGGTCAAGCAGGCTGACCCAGACTTCTCTCTCACCCGCAACATCTACCAGCTCATTCTGGGGGATCCCGAGGCGTTCCCAGGCCAGCTGGGAGATATAATCCCTCCAGCGTGTCCTGGGTCTTCCCCGGGGCCTCCTACCAGTTGGACGTGCCTGGAAAACCTCTAAAGGGAGGCGTCCTGGAGGCATCCTAATTAGATGCCCGAACCACCTCAGCTGACTCCTTTCGACACGAAGGAGTAGCGGCTCGACTTCAAGCTCCCTCCTGATGTCCGAGCTCCTTACCCTATCTCTAAGGCTGAGCCCGGCCACTCTACGGAGGAAACTCATTTCGGCCGCTTGTATCCGCGACCTCGTTCTTTCGGTCATGATCCAAAGCTCGTGACCATAGGTGAGGGTTGGGACGTAGACCGACCAGTAAATTGAGAGCTTTGCCTTCCGGCTCAGCTCCTTCTTCACCAAGACGGCCCGGTGCAACGCCTGCTTTACTGCTGCAGCCGCACCGATACGCCTGTCGATCTCCCGCTCCATTTTACCCTCACTCGTGAACAAGACCCCGAGATACTTGAACTCCTTCGCTTGTGGTAGGCACTCTGTCCCCACCCGGAGGGAGCAATCCACCGGTTTCCGGCAGAGCACCATGGCCTCAGATTTCGTGGTGCTGACTCTCATCCCCGCCGCTTCACACTCGGCTGCAAAACGCCCCAGTGAATGCTGGAGGTCATGGTCCGAGGAGGCAAACAGGACCACATCATCTGCAAACAGCAGAGAGGCTATCCTGAGATCCCCGAACCTGACATTCTCCGCCCCACGGCTGCGCCTAGATATCCTGTCCATGAAAGTCACGAACAGGACCGGTGATAAAGGGCAGCCCTGGCGGAGGCCAACACCCACCGGGAATGTATCTGACTTACTGCCGAGGATACGAACACAGCTCCTACTGCAGGCGTACAGAGACCGGATGGCCCGTTGCAACGGGTCCGGCACACCATACTCCCGCAGCACCCCCCACAAAAAGCCCCGAGGGACCCGGTCGAAAGCCTTCTCCAAGTCCACAAAGCACATGTAGACTGGTTGGGCAAACTCCCAGGACCCCTCCAGTATCCTTGCAAGGGTAAAGAGCTGGTCCACTGTTCCACGACCAGGACGAAACCCGCACTGTTCTTCTTGAATCCGAGGTTCGACAAACGGTCGGAGCCTCCGTTCCAGCACCCTGGCATAAGCTTTTCCCGGGAGGCTGAGTAGTGTGATACCCCGATAATTCGAGCACACTCTCCGGTCCCCCTTCTTGAAGATGGGAACCACCACCCCGGTCTGCCAGTCCATGGGCACTGTGCCCGACCCCCATGCGACATTGAAGAGGCGTGTCAGCCAAGACAGCCCAACAAAGTCCAGCGCCTTCAGCATCTCAGGGCGGATTTCATCCACCCCCGGCGCCTTGCCACCAAGGAGCTTTTTGACTACCTTAGTGGCCTCTGCCAGGGATATGGGTTCATCCAACACCAAGTCTTCAGGCGCTGCCCCCTGTTCAGGGGACATGTTGACCGGGTTTAGGAGTTCCTCAAAGTGCTCCTTCCACCGCCCGACGATATCCTCTGTCTGGGTCAGCAGCAACCCTCCCCCGCTGATAACAGCCTGGGGAAGGCCCTGCTTTCCCTTCCTGAGTCGTCGGATGGTTTGCCAGAACCTCCTTGAGGCCAACCGAAAGTCCTTCTCCATGGCCTCCCCGAACTCCTCCCATGCCCGAGTTTTAGCATCCGTGACCACCGCAGCTGCAGTCCTTCTGGCCTGCCTGTACCTGTCAGCTGCTTCAGGAGACCCCTGGGCCAACCAAGCCCGAAAGGCCTCCTTCTTCAGCTTGACGGCTTCCCTCACCCCCGGTGTCCACCACCGGGTTCTCGGGTTGCCGCCACGACAGGCACCGATGACCTTCCGACCACAGCTCCTAGCGGCCGCGTCCACAATAGAGGCTTTGAACATGATCCACTCGGATTCCATGTCCCCAACCTCCCTCGGGATGTGTGAGAAGTCCTTCCGGAGGTGGGAGTTGAAGACCTCCCAGACAGGATCCTCCGCCAGACGTTCCCAGTTCACCCTCACTACATGTTTGGGCTTGCCAGGTCTTTCTGGCCGACTCCCCCGCCATCTGATCCAACTCACCACCAGGTGGTGATCAGTTGACAGCTCTGCTCCTCTCTTCACCCGAGTGTCCAAAACATACGGCCGCAGATCAGATGATACGATTACGAAGTCGATCATTGATCTCCGGCCTGAGGTATTCTGGTACCAGGTACACTTATGAGCCACCTTATGTTCAAACATGGTGTTTGTTATGGACAAACTGTGGCTAGCACAGAAGTCCAACAACGAAACACCGCTCGGGTTCAGATCAGGCAAGCCGTTCCTCCCAATCACTCCCCGCCAGGTTTCTCTGTCGTCGCCCACGTGAGCGTTGAAGTCTCCCAGGAGAACTATGGAGTCGGCAGGCGGCGCCCTTTCCAGGACCCCTCCCACCAACTCCAAGAAGGCCGGATACTCCGAAATGCTGTTTGGTGCATAAGCACAAACAACAGTCAGAGCCTTACTCCCCGCAACCCGTAGGCGCAGGGAGGCGACCCTCTCGTTCTCCGGGGAAAACTCCAACACGGCGGCGCTCAGCCGGGGACTCGTGAGTATCCCCACTCCCGCCCGGCGCCTCTCACCCTGGGCGACTCCAGAAAAGAACAAAGTCCAACCCTTCTCCAGGAGTTTGGTTCCAGAGCCAGCGCTGTGCGTGGAGGTGAGCCCAACTATATCTAGCTGGTACCGCTCCACCTCCCTCACCAGCTCCGACTCCTTCCCCGCTAGCGAGGTGACGTTCCACGTCCCTAGAGCTAGTCTATGTCGCCGGCGATCGGCTCGCCCAGGCCCCCTGCCCGGCCCGCCGCCCGGTCTACATAGCACCCGACCCCGATGTCTGCCCCTGCGGGTGGTGGGTCCACAGCCTTACGGAAATATATAAAATGAATCTAAAGTATAGTATATTATAATTTTGAATATAACATTGGACTTTTGGCTTTCCAGTCCTTTTAAATGTCTGTGTCTCAGAACGACTCACCCCTCCTCACCTTCCTCGAGCAAGGAAACACTCCAATAACTAATCTAATAAATAGCGCCTGTAATAAATCACTAATAATTTACAGAAGATCCCTTTAACAGCTTTGGACTGTGCATCACTCAGACCCCCGGGTCCCCATCCTCCGTACCCTCTGCACTAATGCAGCGCTAATGCAGTGAACGGGGGGCTTGTTTTTATTAGCTAGTGTCCCACTGTTTGGATAATCTCTCGATTTGCCAAAGCCTCTCGTTGACAGCCCTCCTCGCCGAGCCCCGAGCCCCTACAGGTGTCCAAACATCAGCTAATGGAGCAGGCTCGATCGTTAGGCAAGAACACACAGAGAAAGAGACACACAGATATATATATATATAAATAAATATATATGGAGTCCACTTTGTCAATGCAGGACGTTTCCCTGCCGAGCGGCATGTGAACCAAACTTGACTGTATCATGAATTCATCATGGAGGTAGTTTTGATAACTCTCGCTGCACAAGCCAAGTCTGACGGCATATTAAAGAAAAATATGAAAACCAAAAATAATGAGCTAAAAAGGCAACTCCACGTGAGCCAAGTTCCTCTTCCACACCGGCTGTCTAGCAATCAACGCATGTCAAACACAATAGGCATCAACGACGGACCGTGGATGAGTACCATGTGACTGAATGTCCTGGCCAAGCTATAAAGCGAGAGCGTAACTACTGCATTAACTCTGATGATAACACAGGAAGTGCACCGCAAGAAGCACTGATGACAACAAGTGGGATGTGCACACTTGTGGCTGCTTTTCCATCATTTCAGTACACAGGGATGGTTTTGCAGGGAAAGTCACGTTTTCTGTTAAAAGATAGAAGCGAAAATACTTATGAAAGCTTATAAAAAAGACAAAAAGTTATTTGCAAGTTTATTAGAATTATAAGAGAGTATAAATGTGCTCATTTGTAGTGCGTGGCTGTATATTTAAATGACCGTCTTCTTGCTGGGGTCACAAGTTCCTCTTGTACACTCACTCGTCTCACCACTCTATCAGTAGGCGTTAATACCTAAAAAAAAAAAAGCAAAGTACAAGCAGAAGGGAAAGATCAGAACTAGCAGTACTCAAAAGTGTAACTAAATGTCCATCTTGTGTTCCCCTCCCCTGGTTTGTGTGAGGCTGCAGTCAGAGGGCTGTGTGTGCGACGGTTTGCCATGTCAGCCCATTGGAATGGTTGATGAGTTCACACCACGCCGGCCCGGGTGATGATGGGATAGGTCTTAATGTAGACAGCCGTAAACACAGCAGGCCATCTCTAATCCTGAGAGGCTCCTTTGTGTACCTCATGCTGCACAAACTGTTTTGATGAATCTCCCGACCCCTGACCCCCTGATGACGGATGGCGCTCCGAGGGGAAATGTAGCCAGAAGGCAGCGGGATCGCCCCGGCCATCCTGTTTGGGCGATGAAATGGACTCTTGCTTCATCATCCCAGTTTCTTCTCCGTGATGTATTTAGTTTCAGTCCGGAGTGGCAGATGGCTTGTGGAGGAAAGCGTCAACGCACTGTGGAGCTCCTTCTTAGCATGAGTTGCAATCTGTAGCAATTAGCAACTATTGAATGGTTCGCTTTTTTCTTTTTCTTTTGGTTTGATTAGGCCTGAGCGTTGAATGTGTCATTCATTGCATCACTCCAGTGAATGAAAACGTCCGGCTTGAAAAACTGAAGTTAGATACTGAAGAAGTTAAACATCTGCGGCCCAGACACAATCACTTGTCAGGAAATCTAAACTGCATTTCTAACACATCATACAAACACTCACGCTGCATTACAGTGAGCATCAATCACGCCGTTTTAAAGCCGGCGTTGTCAATCTACAGTGAGGAAGGTTAACCACTTCATTTTATTATCCGCTTTATTAACTTATAACACAAGTGGTTAGATGACATTGAATTAAATGATTAGGCTTGAAATAGTAAAAGTGTTTCCTGTAAAATAAAATCTTAAATAGATTCATTCTTATAGGTATTTGATATGCAATTGATTAAAAAAAAAAAGAAAAGTAATAATTATATATGTAAAAGGACTGAAACTAACACAGGGCCATCTCTCACACACGCACACAGACACACACACACACGCACGCACACACACACACACACACACACACACACACACACACACACGCACACACACACACACACACACACAGATCACCGGTCATGTCTCCCTGCACAGAGCCTGTTTGTAAGAGCGGAGTGTTTGTGAAAAAATATATATCTCAAATAGATTAATTCTTAAAAGTATTAGATATGCAATTGATTTAAAAATAATTATATATGTGCAAGGGCTTACCATAAAACTAACACAGGGCCATCTCTCACACACACACACACACACACACATGCATGCACACACACACACAATCACACACATGCATGCACACACACACACAATCACACACATGCATGCACACACACACACACACGCACACACACACGCACACACACACACACACACACACACACACACAGATCACCGGTCATGTATCCCTGCACAGAGCCTGTTTGTAAGAGCGGAGCGTTTGTGAACAGTGGAAAATGTGAGCCTCCGCCTCGGCCTCTTGGTCTTGGCGTTTTGATTTGTTTGACAGGGGAGAAAATTATAACAGCGGGAGGAAAGAAATATGAAAATATGACTGGTAATACTTTGAAAACACCGATATTTTCCTTGCCTGTCTTTTTGCAGGATTCACATAGTGAGAGTCTGTGTTTGCGTGCGTACGCTTGTGTGTGTGTTTACATGTGTGTGTGCATCAGGATGCAGCGCTGCAACCATGAATCATCTTTACTGATGACATGGTGCGCTAATCGTTTGTCTATATATTGCAGGTTTGTTTCCATATCTCCGGGGTCTCTTGTGGTCTCACCCTTCCTCCGACTTGATTCCATGATCTTCATTTCATTCATTTATTTATTTATCCAGTCTGCTTTATTGCTTTGATTCTCTGAGCCCGGGGGTTATTTTGTTTTGATGAACGCCTTACACTTCTCCATTGTTAAAGTCGGCCCCTAAACTTTTCAGAGTAAACCATCTCATTGGAGATGATGGTTCAGTTGAGGAGAGCAGACACAAGTTGCAGTCTGATTATTCATAAATCTGGCATATTCTCGTGACCGAGCGAGGAAAATGCAGAGAAAATGACACCATACGGATGATTCTGATTTCCATCCGTCTTTTCTTCCCTGTTTATGAAGCCAAACACTATTTTCTTTTCAGTTTGACAAAACACACCACATGCTGCCAAAAGGACACTCTTTGCAACTGTGGTCCCGGTGACCCTTTGACCCTTTGACCTCTAATGCAGAGACTGTTCAGAATTCAGAATCAGAATCAGAAGCATTTATTGCCATGTTTGTTTTCACATTGAAGGAATTTGTCCTGACGGATGATGCATAACATTTAACATTTAACAGTAAACAGAATGCAATAAATGGGAATGAATGAATGAATGAATATAAAAATAAGATAAGTAATAAGTAAGATAAGTAATTATACAGTAAAGCAGCAGAGACATATTAATGCAGCATTACTATTTAGAGCACCGCTGTTGATGAGATAGAATTAAGAGTATTTCTTTCCACTGTAAAGTGAGCCGAGCTCTGGTTTTATCCGTGTTCCTGTTTGAATCAGACTAATCACTCACCGGCTCCTGCGTACAGTATGTACAGCTACTGCAGAACAGCTCACCTCCCCAGAGAGTGTCAAGATACAGCCGGCTTCAAAGAACCTCAGGCCGGCTAATTGGCTCCCAGCTAGCACACAACAGCTACTTTCACTCCGAGTCCGAATGTAACTGTCACTGCGTTATTTACTGCGGTGAAACTGCAGCCCTGCTTACAAAGTAAATGTTGTTTTGACACAAAAACCGACTAATGATTTTTTTTTTTTTTTACAATTTTTTTTTTTTGTGGAAACCTGGAAACATGAATAATGAATAAACCTTTGTCTCGTCATGGAAACTGAGCCCGAGAGCGCTGTCCGCCGTGCCGCTACAGTATGTTTCACACACAGGCTCGGTGGACGCGGCCTTTATTGGACGAGGCAGCGCTAGCTTATATATCAGACACGTCTGGGGTGCCACGAGTCACAGAGATTAAATGACTGCTCAGTGTTTGGGTTGCGAGGGCTGAGTGTTGGCCGTCGCTCCGATGCCAGGAATGAACTTAAATCACACGCGGGCAAAAGACAGACGCAGAACACACTGATGCTATTGTGCCTTATGTGCAAAAACCCTGTGAGGCTGTTGGGTGGTGCAGAAAGGAGGGAAGGAAGACAGATTAAGAATCTGAAAAAGAGAAGCAGGAAAAAGGGGGTAATTAAATGAAACAAATGAGGTGTGAAAGAAACGCAAAAAAAAAGTATAAATTGAGAAACAAAGAAGAAAAGCTGAAAGAAAAGACAAACAGGAAGAAAGTGAGGGAACGAAGAGGGAGCTTGAGGGGAATCGATGCGGCGCCTCTCCGCTGGGACCGAGCTAACGGCGCAGCAGACGTGGATCTCAGGTGTCCAGTCGATGGCTGATGCATTAGGCTGCTGATACCCGCCGCTTTGGGTTCAAACACACATTTTCTTCATACAACATGAGCCCATTTCCCCCCCTCATTAATCATGTAACCTGATTAGGGCTAGAGGTCTGGCCCGTACTGAACCCTGCTCCGCTCGCCGCCTTTCATTTTGGCCTCAGGCTTGTCATCACACACATGCACGGATACACATGTGCATGACATGTTAACCCATGCTTTCCATATGTTTAAAGGTAGATGTGTACTCGCAATTGAACTAAGATTTACAAATATTACAGACACCCATCCAGTGATGTCTCAAACCACCAGAGTAATGATTTTAAAGCTTTTACTGGCCGTAATATGAAGGGACGGGTTCAATGCTCACAGCAAAAGGGACCTAAAACTGTCCAAATGCCAAATGTAGTTTGCATTTTTTAAATGGGTCACATAAACCTTTTTCTTTTTTTAAAGGCTAAATAATTTGTAAAAAAAAGTGGGACACTGTATTTTTGTAAACGTTTCTGTATTTCTGCATCAATGGAGAATATGTCCAGCCTCTGACTTGATGCACCTGTGAGTATTTAAAGCACAATGTATGGCGAGTGTATGGGAGTCACCCAAAAATAAACTACTGTGCTAATGTAAGGAACATGTTACCCAGGGCTTCAGTGTCTTTTATGTGTCTGTGGCTTAGAGGAATAAGCTCATTTAGGCTGTGGATAGATAGAAAGACTACTTCGTAGTTGTTGAGGTCTCTTCATTGGATTAGTTGGGAAAAATCCAACTCAACCTTTACGTCCATGTCAACTCTAACCCAACAGACAGAAGAGGTGACACCTGATCATGTGTACCTCCTTTAGGGGTCTTTGCATACTGCTGCACCCATACACTACACATGCATGCACCTACAGACATCTCACCAAATGCACTGAAATAACTGCAGGGCAGACTGAAGTGGGAGGACACAGCGCTGGTGTCACCGCTGGAGGAGACAGAGTTGTCTTTGCCTTTTCAAAGCGAGTTGGAGACACGTCAGTGTTTTGATTCTGACTAATTTCAGCCGCTCATCAGTCGCCAGGTGTGACAGAGAGGCTGACAGGTCGGGTTAAACACGATACCGCTGAACCAAATACCATTCTGGTATTCATCGACAAACGCCAGGTCCAATCATTGATTTCCTCGAGCTCATCGTCGTGTCGTCTAACCTGACCTGAGTATCATGTGAACACAAACTAAATGTTCGCATGCACATAACGCTCTCTCTGTCTCTCCATGCGTCCTCTGCCATGCTCTTACCCACGGAAACACACACATATAAATAATAAGGCATCATTAGTCCACGGTAAGACGACCCCAAACCATCATTTTAATATCACAAACAATTATAGTGTCCTGTTTAAACACATTAAATGTACATGCACCCACAAATAAATATTGCATTTGGACTCCGTGACTGAGTAGATTTATTTCAGATGACGGGATGTGTCAGATGTTCCACTTTAACACTTCTGCTGCTTTTGCCTCTAGTTGGAAATACTGAACTTAGTCTGACTCAGGCTTGTTTATAGATGCACACACACACACACACACACACACACACACACACACACACACACACACTGTGCATCATTAGCTCGCATGTGTAAACTTCTCCCCCGATATTATTCAGCACTATGGACAGCATTTATTTGACATCTATTTAAAAGTCTGTAAATAACCATTTCCACAAGTTTTTATAAATGTTAAATGTATGCTTGGAGCTGACCAATATTATCTCACAAATAAACAAATATGCAAAACTGTATAAATACGAGTGAAAGGCACTGTAATAAATGTTTCCATTTCAGGTATGTTTAACCTCCTGGTGTAATCCTACAGATAAGTACACATTCAAGTTATATTTCATGTTAAGGACACTGTCTGCACTGAGTTTGTTATACGTATTATCTATTTTTTAATTGATGATGATTTATTTCCCTATGCACCTGTCTATCTTTTAGGAGTGGGATATGAAATGTTGTTGTCAGGAAATGATTAGCTATTTATTTTTGGCCAGGAAATGATAAATATCAATGTATTCTACCTGCCTCTTCAAATTAAACATAAAATGTACGTAAATAAATAACTATGTTAGGTCTGTCAGACAACTTGCCATCTAATACACATAGTCCAGCACCTGGAAGAAACTGAGTCACAGCTTCAGTATGAGTTTTAGCATTATACTATTATGATATTATACTAGTATTGTGAGATACTACACTCATTAGAAACACATTACCACAAGTTGCACCACCGCAGCGTCCTAGAGGCCAGCAACGGCCTGCCTGTCACATCGTCTCATCTAGTGTGAGAACGCAGGAAGCTTCGCCAGGAACTGTGTGTGTGTGTGTGTGTGTGTGTGTGTGTGTGTGTGTGTGTGTGTGTGTGTGCATGTGTGTGGTTGTGCTTAGGGACTTGGAGGGCCATGCAGACCAGGTCAGGCTGGGTTTACATGCCTGACACACTGTCACAGATACCCCCGCTGCGTCCGTCACTCAGCACATACACACATAGACCCAGACAGTGACATACAAACACACATACGCACTCACACACACTCACACGGGCACGTGCACACCTGAACGCCACCATGGTCCGGTCTGTATCGGTCAGTTAAAACACGAACATTAATCAGAAACATGTTTTTAGACTCTTGATAGTTTTGGTTCAAACAATCATACGGCTTTAATTCAGTTTGTTGCTTTTCGTGAGAAAATGTAATCTCTTCTGGAAATATGCAAACTGTATAATCCCCCCAAACATTAATAACTATAGAGTTGTGACTTGTGTACATACACAATACATTAATTTCAGCTGAAGTATTACCGTGTAAATTTACTAATTTATTTGTATTTGAGAATTGATTATTTCCCTATTTGCCAAAATGCTAATTCCATAGACATATTTTTTGTTTCATTTCCAGATTCTAGATAGTTAGGTGTAGTCCACAGGGTTGACTTTTCCAAAACAAGGAAATCACAAACATGAGTCTATTCACAGGCCTGTAGTGGAACTATTTCATCATAGAAAACTTAGAGAAACCACAGATGTGATTATCTGAAGCTGAGTGCTAGTTACAGTATGTCCACACAATGGCACAAAGATGAACATATGTCAAGTCTTTTTTTCTTTCTCTTATATAATCACACACACACACACACACACACAAACACACACACACACACACACTTACACATAATCATAGTCAGTCCGTGGTGGTGACAGTGCTGAGCGTTTGAGTGGCTTTCTGTGTGGTTTCCTGCCAGAGATTCATCCTTCAACGATCACAATGGCTCTGATACAAGATACCCATCCATACACACACACACACACACACACACACACACACACACACACACACACACACACACACACACACACACACACACACATGCTTACATTCAGCCCTTACCCACATGAAACTTGTATGTGGGTAAGGGCCCCTGCTTTAAGAGATGGACAGTTTAACAGCCTAAAACGACTTTACCAAAAACATTGTTTCCCTGTTGAAAAGCTCAAAAGTCATATTCATGAAGTGCTTTAGACTAAAGAGTGGCTTTTAACCACAGCTGATCTGGTGTGTGTGTGTGTGTTCATGCACGTGTGCACATCATTTGGGTCCAATGCAGAAATTGCTCAGTAGACGGGATTAAACAGTGAATAATAATCTATCGTTAGCCCATTGGCAGCTAAGCATCGCCCCGTGCTGCACGTAGGCCGTGCAACCCCGAGCCTCCTCTAATGAGCCCCCATGGCCTCCAGATCAATGAAGTGTTAAGTGGCCCTTTGAAAATAACATTGCAGTGTTAAGTTGGTCTGTCAAGCACACGGTCCACAGGCTGGGCTGCAGCACTTCACTTTAAGAGCTGCCATCTTGTTAACATGGATTTCCTCACCAGCCGGTTGAGGCGGACAAAGGGGCTCACACAAGCTTCTTCACATCATAATAATACACACACACACACACACACACACACACACACACACACACACACACACACACACACACACACACACACTTACTGATTTTGACTTTAGCAAGTAAGTACAGAACTATTTGACACAACATGTTGAGCCTTGACCAGCGAATAATATTGATTTAAACAACAAATCCCCCTAGAAGGCGGCTCCTGATGATGTCATGATTTTAAATAAGGGACCGTCGCACTAACGGCCTGAAACAATGCTTACTGTTAAAGATAAAGCACTCTGGACACACATGGTTGGACATGACATTAAACATTTAAAAAAATCATATAGGGGCGACTGTGGCTCAGTGGTTAGCAAGTCGGTCTTTCAATCAGAGGGTCGGTGGTTCGATCCCCGGCTCCGGCAGTCTGCGTCGTTGTGTCCTTGAGCAAGACACTTAACCCTAATTGCTCACCGTTGCTGTGTCTACGGTCTACTGTATATCATGTAAGTCGCTTTGGATAAAAGCGTCCGCTAAATGAAATGTAATGTAATGTAAAGGTTTAAGAAAACAATAAAATCTGTTGTTTTATTGACTGAATCAGAACTCTTCTCCCACCTTTACCGCAACCAACTCCATCTCTCCAAAGAGTCACATTTAGCCTCACTCTGTCTCCCACCCACAGCCTAGCAACACACACACACACACACACACACACACACACACACACACACACACACACACACACACACACACGCAGACTTTGAGGGCGAGCTAGCAAATTCCTGAGGGCTATCGGGTTTCGGGTTGCCTTAGCGACCGAGCACGGAGGCAGATCCATTAATCATTGAGAGCGGTTCACTCCAGAGTGGAGGTCAGACTGATTGCTGTGGATAGGGTATCATCCCAAAACACACACACACACACACACACACACAAAATGTGGACCAAGGACCTTGATTTGAACGAAAAAAGATTAGTCTGCCTCCCCTCTCCCAACCTCCCAACCTCTCTTCCTCTCTTCCTCTCTTCCTCTCTTCCTCTCTTCCTCTCTTCCTCTCTTCCTCATCTACAATACATACAGTCGGCCATGCAGACTACAGTCAGAGAAACATCCAAACACACTCTTATACTGGCATTGACATGCAAACACACACTAGATCTTAAATACGGTCTTGTTTCTTTCTCTTTCTTTGGGTTTCTCTGCCTCAAACACACACACACACACACACACACACACACACACACACACACACACACACACACACACACAAAACACTCTCCCTCCAATGTTGTCTGGGCATCAGGACGACCGTGGCGGTGTCATGTGACCTGGCTGCGTGGAGCCGAGTGGATTAAGAGATTGGAGCTCTGCATTCATTTTTCAGGGACTCGGCTGAAACACTAGACCTGCACAGGTGTCTAGGAAAACTGAGAGAGCGAGGGAGAAAGAAAGAGAGGGATGGAGGGGAGAGGGAGGGGGGAGAAAGAGACAGACAGAGTTATAAAATATAAGCTAGTCATTTCCTCCTGCTGCATATCATATCGTTCCCTCTTTTCTTTCACACTTCTCTTTGCTATCTTCAAATCACTGAGTATGCTCTGGGATGTTGTGATATCATAATTAAAACACTGGGATGCTACAGATGAGGGAAGGGATGACAAAGAGATGGAAACAGGAGGAAAACAAAGAGGCCGACGGTGCCTAAAATACGTTTTTTCAGCATACATACAAGTAGTATATTGGGCTGCTATCCCAAAATACTACATGTTGAAACAATGAGGCAGAATATTACAAATTAGTAAGCAGCCGTCAGAGGACATGGACGGTAACGTTATGGAGGGTGAGTGGGGGTGTGGTTATAACAGAGTTGGGCACGTTGGATGAGCCCCTACAAGACACCCAAAGGTCAAAGGGTCAATCGACCACATCCTGGCTGAAGTGCTGTTGACGATGAACTTCATACTAATTCTATTGATACTCTGCGTGTGGCTTATATAATGCATACAAGTAACTTCTTGGGTGACACGATACGATAAACGCTGTCGCTTCACACCAGCAGTGATTGTGCAGGAGACGTTTATTTTGGAAATCACCTTTTTCACAACCATTTGACCTGAATTCTGCGTACTCTGCCTCTGATTGGCTAGTGCTTGTTGCCTTCTGTGCAGAATTTTGAAAAGTGTATTGTGAATAAGATTTAAGGTGGGCTACATTTTATAATGTCCTGATTATGGGTTACATTTTCTTTTTTTAATTCAATCCACGTTTCCCATAGAATTACAGATCTGTATGTGGTGTCATGATACAACTTATTGTTAATATTGATATGGTACACTGATTAACAAGAAAGTATCCAACAGGTTGCCGACCCCTCCAATAACGTGTTCTTCTTTTAGGGATTAATGATTCCGGATTAAATCCAGACCTCTTTTGATTTATTCCTCTGAGAACTGAGATCACGGTTCCCGCCTATTATTCCTGGAAACCCAATGCGAGAACTGACCCGGGATCCTCTGTCACCGAAGGGTGTTGGGTTGCTCAACTTTCATGTTGTTGTCGATGGTCTGGTTCACCCGACACTTTGTTCACTTAACGATTTAGCAAGTGCTCGTTTAGCTGAAGGGAGATGTCCCCAAAACGGAGAGCCGGGGTGTTTCCAGCTATATGGAGCTGCAGTATTACGGCCTAGAAGGGGAGGCACGAGGTTCTTGTGGTGCTATAACTCCTGCATGACTTGGCCATGTAGGGTTATGGGGGGTGTTTGTAGAAAGGATCAAGTCACCGGTCTAAAATGGGAGTCACCAAGCTGACCTCAAAAATGTACCGGTGACAAAAAACTACCAGTTCAATGTTTCAAGGTGCTGAACAACCGCCAGTAGAGGCCAACGAGCACCAGTGGTACCAGTACATTAGCACTAGCTGTGGGCGATGGTCGGCCACAGATGGTCGAGTCAAAGTACCCACGACGTACAACACACACATCGGCCTCGTGCGAGTTCAGTGACACACTTCATGTCACACAGAGACAGAGGCCTCTTGTGAGCACACAATACACATGCAAACACACACACGTACACACACACGCACACACACACATTCAGACACGCACGTGCACATGCACACATGAAATATAGGTACAGCCACTGCACCACTGAACCGGCTCCCAAAGGTGCCCACTAAATTTACTGGCTCCTCCAGCCACTTCAAACGAGCTCCATAACTTAGAGGCCAGACGATTTTATTGTTTCATGGAAGAAAGGACAGTGGAGGAAAAAAGTGAAGGAGTGAAAGATAGATGTACTGGGAAAAAATTAAATCCCCCTTTGTCTCAGACAATTAAAATTCCTCTGCTTGTGAGACACGCGCACATGCTTCTACACACTGCGGGTGCACGCACATCTTTGTGCTGAATGAACACACAAAGTAAAATCAAAGTTCAGTCAATCCTTACTCTTTATCCAACCTAACTTTTTTTTTTTTGCTCATACCTTAGTGGTCTTACATTGCATTAATCATGTACCCATGCACACAATAACAGAAGTATTTAGAAGTATTATTTTGGTCTCTGTCCCTCTGTTTGTGTGTGTGAACCACCCTGAGGGTTTCCATCAGTTAAAGATACCTCTGCTCCGGGTTATGAGGCAGTGAGCTGCGGGCACAACTTGTTAATGTCCACTCCAATAGTGACGCTTTCCTTCTGCTGCCGGCTGATGGTGAGCAAAGGTGACGCGTCGTGGACCCCGTTTAGGGACAGCGTTAAGAACACACATCAAGATGATGGATTTTATGAATTGGTTTAATTTCTTCATTAGTTTTAAATTAGAGTTTGGCTACAAAACTCTTTAAAGAGATGAGATGACTTGTGTGTACAAATAAGGGGGTTTCTGATGTGTGTGTGATCTAATGTGAGATCTTTTGGACCTCAGTAGTTCAGGTAAACGACAAACGCACACACACACACACACACACGAGTTAGATGACACTTTGTATTTAGCAAACTGAGCTTCCCGCCAGGTGGTCCACCAAATGTTATCTTATTGACCTCTGTCCTCGTACACACACACACACACACACACACACCCTCAATTCAGAGAGTGAGCGGAGGGGATCGGGATGTGATGAGAAGGCCTCTGACTGTGGGACGAGGATTTACTCGACTAAATCAACCTGAACGACAGACACACACACACACACACACACACACACACACACACACGACAGAGATAAGTATGAGAGTTTATAATCATGTATATGATATATCCTGTTCTCTCAAACTACATGCCAGCTGCCTTTTGCTTTTGTGCTACGTTTTGAGAACGTGTTTATGTTTGTGTGTGCGTGCGGCGTGGCTACACCGACGATCCCAAAAACAAGAGTGGTACCATCTGCTCCTCGGGACGTCTAAGGCCAGACTTACAGTTGGTGGTCTCAGCTTCAGCAACCCCACAGATTGCCTGTCCCTGTTTGCGCGTGCACGTGTGTGCGTGTGCGTGTGTGTGTGTGTGTGTCACAGCTCCCTAATAGACTGGTGTGTTGTGTGCGCGCTGCCGCCCACCAAGTCAGGAAACCCAGATGGGATGAGGGATCATATTCTTGATTAAAAATGACGGAGGGAGTGCTGGATTTTTCTGTGTGTGTGTGCGTGCACATGCGTATGGTGTGAACACACACTACACACACTCCCATATGTTGGTTTTGTACCTGCTCTCACACTGACCGAGCTTGGTTCTCATTTCCTGAACAAGTTGATAAATTCCAGATACCCTACACACAAGCTCATCTCTGGGCGGACGGAAAGAGAAACGTGGAGCGTTCGCGGGAGGCGCACACTTATTCTACGCAATTAACCTTTAATTAAGCAGGCAGAGGCAGAGGTGAGGCAGCAACGAGCCACAGAGGAACAATACGCTGTCTGTTCATTTGCTGGAGTGTTATTGCCCTGGAGTCCCCCGGCTGTTTGATCAGTCTGGGTTGGACTGGTTCAGAGCGTTTCAGAATTAAAAAATAATTGCTCTTTCTAGGCTGTACAGAGGCGTCTTTGACCAGAGAGCAGTGTCCATGTTAGCAGAGGGGCGGCCGCCAACCATTGCTTTCATTATTGATTAATCTGTAGATTGTTTTCTAGATTAATTGATCAATCATTTGTTCTATGAAATACAATACAAATGTCCATTCAGTATCTGAAAGTGTCTTATTTTTGTCCGTTCAAAATCCAAAGATATTCAGTTTCATGTAATGTAACAAAAGAGAAGAACAGGAAATCATATTTGAGAGTCTGAAAACATATTTTTCTATCATCTTTGCATACAAAAATTGTTAAATGATTAAACAATAATCAAAATAAATGGTGATTATTTTTATGTATTTGATTAGTTGAAATCAAACCCTCCCCCTTTTCTTTTAAGTTAAATAAACATGATTTTCTCAACAATAAAGAGGCTACGGATGCTACAGATTCAATAGTCAACAATGGGTAATGTTGTATAAATAATCTTTTTTTTGTGCCGCTAGTGTCATGACTAATGCTGGTGATGTTGGTTGGTCGGTCAGGCGACCAACACAAAAATACTGGATTTCCATACAAAAAAATCTCATAATCCATATTTTTTGTTTGAATTACACCCATTTCCCTTTCAAAAGCCCATCTGACTCAATAAACACGTCTTTTCTTCTTCTTCACTTCATCACTTCCTTTATTTTGCAATAGTGCATATATGTGGTATTTAAACCCATGTGTGTATTCTAGTATCTTTACATGTGCAGCTGTAGTACGCTGCTTAATACTGCACACAAGAACACATTCAGTTCTGCTTACATTGATTCATCCTCCCGGGTCAAAAGTTGTGTAAAATCAAACACATGCCTTCACAAATTCTAAACGAATTTTGATACTCCTCCACGCTGGACTCGCTTGATTAATGCGGTGGCGTAAACGCTCCGTCCATGTGCAACCTATTACGTGTGCCGTACCTCGCATACTTCTCTTTTATTTCTTTCTTTTTCTCAAAAAAGTCCACTTGTCTCTGATGTGAAGGTTTAACCTTTTACAGCAGGTAGCATGGAGAGGAGATTTGCTCTCTTCCTGTCAGATATATCTTTGCCCTGCGCTGCCCTGCAGATGGCTGCGCACACTCCCTCCACTATTTATGGCCGCCGTTAGCTCCCAGCGCTCTGGTAAAGAGCTCCAGCAGCAGGTGAAGCCAGAGATGTAGCGGAGAACCATATCCCAGACCCGATACCGGATTACAGCGCATAAACTTGCGGGGATGAAAAATAGCACTCACCAGGGTTCAAGAGCAAAAACGTGTGTGTTTGTGTGTGTGTTTTGAGGCTAGTAGTGAGATAGCAGATTGATTCCAGACTGGCGTTTCTGCGGATTTTGGAAAGGGAATACGCCCTGCCCTCGTTTTCGCTGTGGCGCTGCTGTTGCGTAGCCCCCGATCCATTCAGCTGATGGATGTCGCCCAGGAGGCTCGCAAACACACCGCGACCTGCGACGTCAGGAGGGAAGGGAAGACAAAAGACGAGGGGAGAAAGGAAAAGGGGACAAAGGAAGACCATAAAAGAGATCTCCGCCCGGCGACTCGCCGGCCACCTCTCTTCTGCTCTGCTCTTCTTCGCTCTTTTCTCTCCGTGACACACAGCTTATTGTCCGCTTTCTCTACCTCATTCCGACGGAGGGATCCATCCCTCGGGCCACGGAGCGTTTTCAAAACAGCCTTCATTGTAGCACGCTGTTTCTTTTGATTACAGGAAGGTCTCACTTTACCCCACCACGCCGTAGCCGAGCATATCCCATTACCCACCGCTCTGCGAGTGTGTGTGTCTGTGTGTAAACATGCGTGTGTATGCAGAGATGTAAACCTGCAACGCTACATGCGTGTTGTGTGCGTTCGGGGTTGAGGTCTTGTCTTGCCCGAGTCGGGCAGCAGAAGTGTATTTCCTTTTCATTTCACCTCGATCATTTTTGGGAGGTCTTTACGTTGCATTTCGCGTTTGAGGCGAGCATCCTCCGTTCCTTTGCAAGGAATCTGTCCTCATGTTCAAGCCGCCGTCGCAGAATTTCTCTCCCTCCGACTCCGTCTTTGCACGAGGGACGGAGTCGTGCTTTAGTCCGACACACACACGGCGACTCCGTCCACGTGAGACGCGTATCACGGCCGAGAGAGCTAAAAGAACCAAAGTGCGGCTACATTTTACTACTTCAAGTTATGGAGGTAATACCAGAAGTGTATCAAAACATGTGGCGAGCAAGCAGAACATAAATCTGCAGCAA
Source organism: Cottus gobio (assembly GCA_023566465.1). Classification (NCBI taxonomy): domain Eukaryota; kingdom Metazoa; phylum Chordata; class Actinopteri; order Perciformes; family Cottidae; genus Cottus; species Cottus gobio. The sequence continues at coordinate 6,463,149 of CM042225.1, forward strand.
TGCAAGCAGCCGCCCATCTTCATCTTCGTCGACTGCAGGTAACGTTAGCGATGCCATGCGGAGCCTCATAGATGAGAGCTAATCACTTAGCTAATTGTTTAGCTGCGAATGCATTTTAAAGTGTTTAGAACTTCTTGTATCGCTGCTCAAGAAAGGCTATTTGTTTACATGCAAGAATAATAAAGCAATGTTTATTATTTTCTCCAATAATTATCTTTTTGTCTCACAATTTAATCAAAAAGAACCGATAAGAGTGTCGAAAAGGAACCGAACCAAAAAGCAGCATCGATGAGAGCGACTCATACGTGTTGGTTTCATTCTGACCTTTAAAGTATCACCCAAAAATTTTTAAATGTATACTTACTCATATGCATACACACATCAGTTTTATGTTATCATATGCTTGTTAAAAAAAAGAAGACGAAACACTGCGAGGGAGAGAGCATGTATCTAGCAAGAGGCCACAGACATACCTCTCATATCCATATCCAAATGCATATCACAACCACATTCGGAAAGCCGAGAAAAGAGTTGCGTCGTGTTTAATAAATCGAGTCTGACTGGCCAATAAAACCTCGCTGTCTGCTTCGGAGGGACCACTCCGGGGTTGAGGGCCCGGCCCCTGATCCAGACGGACAGCCTCGATTCCGCGTTTTCCGCAAAAACGCAAACGGGTGAAATTCATACTTCGGCAATGTCAACTTCCCTCCGCAGCGCTGTCACTTACAGCGCCGGCCTCGGAGAGCACGAGAGAAAGCGAGAGGATATATCCCGTGTCACTTCCTGTTCCTCCGAGCGGTGTCTCTCTGACCTTGTTCATGATACGCCTCGGTGCTTCTCGGTATCCTCCCGCCTGGCGCTGTTCGTCTGCCCGGCTCTCTAAACGCTGATGCTCCCTCTCTCTCTCTCTCTCTGCCGCTCTACCTGTTTCCCCTCCATCCTTCCCTCTCGTCTTCCACCACATGCCCACAGCCTGCAGCTGGCAGCAGAGGAGGCACCATTGCGGGGCCCAGAGGTGCCCCCCCCCTCCTCCACCCTCCACCCTCCCCACCCCCTTCTCTCCGGGCGGCCCGCCAGATGCCGCCTCTCCCTCTGCACCCATTTTTGACCACACGGTCAGGAGGGAGTGTTTTCTGTTGCTCTTGGCCGGCGCTTCCAAAAAAGCCTTTCCCCTTCGCCCCGTCGGCCCGCGCCGCACGTCTGACGAAAACTCAGACCCCTTTTTTCCAACCAGAAGTGCTAGTTCTGGCATCGTAGCCGTACCCTCTGCCCCCCTTCACACACACACACACACACACACACACACACACACACACACACACACACACACACACACACACACACCCCAACCCCCCCTCGCTGAAACACCAAATATTTCATTTCCAAGGCAGGGGACGAGGAGGCGAGAGATGAGAGAGAAGAAGCGTGTTTATGAAAACAAACTGGACGGGTGCAGTTAAGATTGTGGATATACATCAACAGGAAAGGTGAGAGGCAGGTGAATGTAAACGTTCATTGCATTACCATCGACTGCTCGGCCTCTGATGTACATTCCCCCGGTTTCTTAAAAGCTCTCCTCTGACCAAAGTCTAGCTTCTTCTAATTCCACACAGAGCTCTGGGAATTTATTCAATTACCTAAAATGATCACATAAGAAAAAGGGCTTTAGAATCTGCTGAGGTGCACAGGATAAGCTTTCAGGGCTATCTGCAGAATCCCTTTAATTCACCAAAAGTGTGTGTGTTTGAAAATGTCAAAGTGCCTCAGAGCAGCTTTTTTTTTTTTTTTTTTTTGCTGAGTCCATTAAAATGTCCCACATCCTTCGTTTTGTAAACAGGAAAATTATTTGAGAGGGAACCAGTGTGCATAGATGTGAATACTGAAGGAATTATTGATTTATACTTTGATTTCTTTGGTATTTCCTCTTTCTTCTGAAGTTCAGTTATCGGTGAATAACTTGTTTTGTTACAGTATTATATACAGTGCAGCATTTTACATAATTTGTGTGACTCCTAATCTCACACAAATACATACACACAAAAACATGTCACTTCACGAATTGAAATAATATATTGATTGTTTGTGTTAGGGCTGCAACAAACGTGTATCTTCATAATCTGCGAATAAGACACTTCTTAAGTGCAAACGTTTCCATTGACAAATTCCTAATTAAATACATTTTTGTTGTGTATGACCAACACTCCAAAACCCAAATATGCTCATCTTACTATCACACAGGACAAAACAAAAAGGCAAATATACTCACGCAGCCTTTTGGCTTGAAAACTGACTTTTATTTAGGGACCAATCAATTAATCGAGCAATAGTTTGTTAACATCATTGATACGACGTCGTTAAGTGTTTTTAATTTTGCTTTATTTTCACAATGTTTCCATATTGTGTCACAATATACAATCGGCAATAGCCGACCCACGCTCATACATATTTCTATATCTCGACAG